>JBBPDA010000081.1:12063600-12094563 GCA_037974385.1 Arnoldichthys spilopterus | reverse complement strand
AAACAGGCTGCAGTTTTTGGGCCCCCCCCCCCCCCCCCCCCCACACACACACACAGTATGTTTAATTCAGCAGATAAACAGTGATCGGTTCTTCAAATGTGCAGAAGTATGTTCTCTGTAAAAGATGCTTTCACCTTTCACTACAAGGTGTTCACTTTCCACACACTCGTATATTTATTTGTTTGTTTGCTTATTTGAATGTAAATTGAATATAACTTTATTTTTTTTAAATATTATGATCACTATTAATAGTAAAATAGCCCCTGATTCATTTATTTATAATCTATGTAAATGAGACATAGGGGGGGTGGGGGTGGGGGGGTAGAATAAAGACATAGAGACATAGAGTGACAGTAGGACTTAGAGTGAGAGAGGGGGAGAGAGAGACATAAAGAGGCAGCTGTTTGTGTGTGTGTGTGTGTGTGTGTGTGTGTGTGTGAGTGAATGGGCAGCACAGCTGATAAGACACAGATAGCTGTCCTCAGTCCTAGCCAAAGAAATCAGGAACTGGAACAGGCTCCATTAAAATGTAAGTTGAGACCAGAACATTCGTGACTGTGTAAACATATAGTGAATGTACAGTAGCATGACAGAATGGGCTGTGTGTGTGTGTGCGTATGTGTGTGTGTGTGTGTGATATCTCACTTTTGAGTCCCTGCTTTCTGACTTTGGGCAAGACTGTGTAACCCAACACACTGACACTCTCTCTCAAAATGTGCTCACTTTTTTAATCACCTCCTCATCTTGTACAAAGTGCCGTATCAGATTCTGATAACACACTGAACTCAGAATAGACTCGCTCTCCTTAGGGGACGATCCACCTGTGCTACAATCACTCACCCCCGGCCAACACACCCTAGTCTGACAGCATGCGCTGTAACTAAATAGGACGCGCGGCTCAGACAGTGCGGCTAGACGGGGGCCAGGCGCAGACGGGGCCGCAGAAGGAGACAGGTCGTGGCGTGGCTTGGGGCAGAACACACACAGGCTGTGGCTCCGGACACACACCTTGCATGCAGAGGGCACCTGCCTCCTTTAACTTCAGCCTCTAACCTCCCGACTCCTTAGACCAATGCAGACCAGGGAAGGAGTCTTACTTTGTGTGAGACCTCAGCCCTATGACCCTGTTAGAACTTGTCAAAGTTCTACAAAACCCCCCACCCATCCACACACCACCACCACTACCACCAATGTCAAAGTTTACTTACAAAGTTGTTTTGAAAGCCCTGGGTGATCTGATGCACCTGCAAATCCTCGGAACAACCTCCTATTCAAAATATGCCTTTAAGGTTCATTTGAAGTTCATATATGTGCAACAAAAACAGCCATGATTCATTTTTACAGGCCTGTTTTCTGTCCCAGAGAGCTAAACCCGGCTATTTTTGTTACTTTGCATTTAATACTGATATATACCAATCAGCCATAACAATAAAACCCTTTACCCGATATCGTGTACGTCCCTTAGTGCTGCCAAAGCAGCACTGAAAGTGGTGAACTGTGTGTTCTGATACCTTTCTATCATAGCCAACGTGACCTTTTTGTGCTACAGTAGCTTTCCTGTGGGTTCGGATAAGCTAGCCTTTGCTCCCCACACACATGGAGCACTGGGCACCCATGACCGGTTAATTGATTGTGCTTCCTTGGGACCACTTTTGGCAGGAACCGACCTGCAGTTTCGGAGATGTCTAGCGTTACAATTTCAATAACAATCAAATTGTTAAGTTCAGTCTGCAATTATGAGCATAGACTCTTTCATGATCTCTTGAGCAATCAGGCTAAACTGCTGAAGGGGTGATAATATCAAAATGTCTTCATGGTTGTGACACCTCAAACTCAAAACGACAGCTTAGCTTCCCCATACAGATTTGTTTGTATGGACTGAAGACTGAATGGTCTGCTTTGAAATGTTATCAGTGTTTACAGTTTATATTATTAAATGAAGGGTTTTTGCAAAAATGTGTTTTTTTTTCATGATATGGGCCCTTTATTTCTATCCTTTGCATAAATCTCTAAACTATAAATCCCCATTCTCATATACCCCCGTCGTTCATCACACAAAAGGAAAGCATGACGTTGCTTCAGGACAGTAACCTCATCCAACTCACCCCTCTCCATTTTCCTCGTTCCGTCTCACTATTCGCGCCCTTTCATCTCATCTCATCAACCCGAGCAACCCTGCAGGTACCCAGGCTACCAGCTTGTTAGCTTTGTCTCATTAGGCGCCCCTGATTGCCCCGGCCTATTCGTTAGGTCACTGTCCTCCTGGGGGGACAGTCATTTAGGACATGCCCTGATCAGAGACCAGTTGCGGTTCATCTGGTAGTGGTGGTAAGTGTAAGGGTGTAAATCTCTGTCCCCCAATAAAACTGGGTTATAATCCTTAAGGAAGCAATTAAACACATCATGATTCAATCTGACTTGAATCTTTTGGTGCAATTTAGGATCAGCATTAAAATTTTACTTTTAAAAATAGTTTGAGAATTTCATTTTTGCCCAGAAAATGAGCACATACTTCATTTTTTAACCTAATTTCCAAACACCAGCTGCTGTTTACATTGTATCACGATTTCACAACAAACAGAACAGAAGAAATGTCCCATTGTTCCATTAACTTCCATTCAGAGCTAAGACTCCTATCTCCTTCTCCTGTAAAGTTAACTTTTTGATAGGTCCAGGTTTTGTTTAGAGAGCAACTGTTTGCATATATGGAATACAATCAAGAATGTTTGAACCACCACCTTCAGATACACAAGACACACCTAATTAGATAGAGGGTTTATAAAGAGAGCAGTTGGTTTAAATTAGCACGGTCAGCTTTGCAGACACGAAGTGGACTAAGCCATGAGATGTGTTGTTACAGCCCTCAGTGACAGTGACATGGAACTAGCTGTAAGGGAATGGTTGTGGAATGCTCACTGTCGTGGAAATGGAGTTAACTGACAGGTGTGATATGTACAGGCTAATGCACACACCGAGAAGAGCCAATTTACAGCAGATGAAGTTACACCAGGGCTGTCAGTGTGTCTGTCTTAGCAATGACACACAGCTATGTGACACGCTCCATCACTTGGTTGGCATGAACCGGATTTGTGCAATTTAAAGCCATAAAATCTAATTTATGCAATTTCCTCCTCAACTCAAATGTTGCAGATCAGCCAAGACATGTCTGGTGGCTTGAGGTTCTTTAGTTTTACACTACAGCTACCGGGCTAATACAGCTGAAAAGTAATGGAAGCTTATGGAAGTCAGTGTGAATGGGCTGAAATGCTTTAGGCTAAATGGGATATTTGAGTTTAATGACATCACAAAATGGAAACAGACTGTTTTGCAGTTTAGTTTCCATTCATGGTTACTATGGAGTGTGGAATGAATAGTACATTTGAAAATTGAACAGTGTTTACACACTGTTTGTTTTTTTTTAAATACATGCAAATTTAGTTTTCCAAAAGGCTATTATAGGTTTTCCAGGCTCTTTCATGTGGCATAGTATATATACATAGAATATATAGCATAGTATATACAAACAAAACAAACAAATTGGCAAAAAAAGATGTCAAGGCTTCGCTCAAACATTTTTAGCATCTCCACATTGCATCTAACCAAATCTGATTTGTAGTGGTGCCTACATTTGAACTGACTGTCACAGTAGCGATGGAGGTGTTTATATGCTGATTAAAACAGGGCAAGCACATGTGTATTCTCAGACATAACGAAGTGCGGAGTTGCAAATCTGATGGTCATGTCCAGAGATATGTTTTGAATCCCATACAAATGTGGCTTGAATCTGATTGGCCAAAGACAGCCCTTGCCGTTTAGACTATAATGGAATTCTGTGTATACAAAAAAGACTAAAGTGATAGTCTGCAGATCATTAGGCACCAGATCAATCACATCCAGGTGTCATTTCTCAGAGTGTCTGGTGTCGAGGTCAGGGAAATATGTGTCACTGTTTGCTGTATGACCTCATGGCTCACA
Organism: Arnoldichthys spilopterus; assembly: GCA_037974385.1. Taxonomy (NCBI): domain Eukaryota; kingdom Metazoa; phylum Chordata; class Actinopteri; order Characiformes; family Lepidarchidae; genus Arnoldichthys; species Arnoldichthys spilopterus. The sequence continues at coordinate 12,090,588 of JBBPDA010000081.1, read as the reverse complement.
GACAGACGATACTCCGGTGTAGCCACAGGCGTGCATTCACTAGAGTTACACTATGTGGCTCCTTATTGTGTAAAGACAAACTGTCACAACAGATATTAGACCATCAGTGCTGGACACATAATACATTCATCTAAAATCCAATAGAATATTGAGCCCCTGTCTGCATATTTTAGCCTTGTAGCTCCAGTGCAAAACTAAAGGAGCAGACTTTGTCCTGGCTGATTGATATATTTGGTGGAAGAGGAAAAGTGTGATTTTTTCTGACTGTTGCTTTAAGCACAAAGCTAATGACAAGGGCAAAGGGGGCTTTTAAGGTGGTACAGTAAAGTGAAGTGTGGAAGGTTTATTAGTGAGCCTATGCATATACCTGTGTTAGATTACAGCGGATGACTTGATAAGAAACCCCCTAACTACAGGGTGGCAAATCAACATCAGCAAGAACCAGACGCAGACTGCTCAGGTTTGCTCTGTCCATCAGACATTGTGCTAATATACAGTACCTCAGGTTAGCCTAATGCTAAAATTGTTAGCAAAAAAAGCTGCACATGTGAAGACCCCTTAGATAAAAACGTAATAACAATTTGTATCAATTTACTAAATATATTTGTATAATTTACTAAAAAGTAATTTTGCCACCCTGCCAACCACACACCTGCCCACACACACACCTCAGCTGCTCTCTCCCCTAAACGCATGCTCGTCCAATGGTTGAGACACATGAAATTCTGCAGCAGTGTGTGAGACTGAGGTCAGACAGGGATCAGAGGCTGCACAGAATCTGATCTGAACTCACACACACACACACACACACACACACACACACACACACACACACACACCCATTCTCCATACTTTATCCACTACAGACCATTGTTCTTTCACACACTGGGCTGAAATAATGTTCATCCCCTTGTGTTTTCTTATAGAGTAGCCGTTCCTCCATGTTAAGAGGTTTATAAGGACATAGAGCTGCCTTCCTGAGACTTTTACTGTGTCAGAGGCGTTTTTTTATGGGGAAACTTTTGTGACATTTACGCTTGCTAGCACTGGCGGTTGCAGTAAGCAGTCGTGCAGCAAAAAAAAGTCCAAACAAATGTCAACCTTGTCTCCAACTACTCACTGCACTGCTGTGAGCAGCCAATAAATGCCTTCGCCTGCTGAGTATAAACCAATAGTGTGCGCTCCCTGCTGGGAATGAACCAGTGGCCTGCATCTCCAACCAATCATTTAACCGCTAGCTGGCCTGAAACGAAGAGCTACTGCACAGACTTTCAATCTCCAATGACAGTGTAATTTGGCACAAATCTAAGCATGACAATACTTTTCTTAGGATTACTGATGATGCACAAAAGTCAGCCCTCTCTCTTTCTCTCTGTCTCTCTCTCTCTCTCTCTCTCTCTCTCTCTTTCTCTTTCTCTGTCTCTCTCATTCTTTCTCTTATTCTCTCTCTTTCTCTCTCTCTTTTCTCTCTCTCTCTCTCCCTCTCCCTTCTTTCTCTCTCTCTGTCACTCTCTCTCTCTCTTATTCTTTTTCTTATTCTCTCTCTTTCTCTTTTCTCTTTCTCTCTCTCTCTCTCTCTCTCTCTCTCCCTCTCTTTCTCTCTCTCTCTCTCTCTCTCTCTCTCTCTCTCTCTTTCTCTCTCTCCCTCTTTACCTGTTTGCATCATTTGTTACCATTTATCTTGTTCATCAATAGTCAGGACACCCAGAGGACCAGTAAGTGTGCTGCTGGACACTGTGTCCATTTACTGTCCACTCTATTAGAGAGATCTAGCCTGCTGGTCCACCTTGCAGAGATAAAATTATTGCTGATATTGATTATGTTCATCTGAAGAAGCACAAATTCTGTTCGTTGCCATAGGACACTGTTGACTTTTCAGAACTTCATCATTTATAGTTGAAGTATTACGTTATACACATTTACTACACACACACAATCCAGTGCTAGGACCAGCAGTCTGAGCTCATGCAACGTTTTGTAGCAACTGTCACACAGAAGTTTCTTTTACATAGTTCTGCATGAAATATGTATCAAATCTTGGCCTCGCGCACTGGGTATTTTTCATGTTTCCCTTCAAACTTAACCGAGATTAAACAAAATACACTGAAAGATTTATTCAAACCTATTTTTTTTTTGTTCTCAACTCTTTACAGCTGAAAGTTTTATGAGTAAATGTTTTTTCAGGCGTCCACGGTCCAGTGATTTTAATATTTTCGAGACCAAGTGAATAGAGGCAATAGACAAACATTGGCTGAATTGGAATCCCAGACTTCCCGTGCCTAGCATGCAAGCGCTCAATGAGCCACTGTGTGTGCACGTGTGTGTTCGTAAAAGCTGGTGTATGTGTGTGAGCTTGTGTACAGGTGTGTGTGTGTGTTTGTGTGTGTGAGAGAGAGCGAGAGACTGTGTGTGCACTGGTAGGCATGTGTTCACATCTGCGTATGCTGACATTTAAAGTACTAAACAGAGTTGACTCCAAGCAGCCAATGGGATTTCCACATAACGGAGCCCCCTCACAAAAGCCTAATTGAGGTGGCTTCAGCTTCGGCCTGCCTCAGGAAGCCCTACCCAAAGCCTCAGAATACCCGCGCCTGTCCCAGCTCAGACCCAAACAAACCCAACCTGGCGCTCATACTGAACCCACCCACTGACCAGGGCCTCGCACAATATGACCCAAAATATGCTTCTACTCTTAAAAAAACGTTTTTTTTTTTATGTAGCTGATCAGCTGAGACATGCTTAGCAAAGTTTGCTTCCCTAGTTTTGCACTTAAGCAAAAGAGCAAATAAGCTAGCGTCCATAAATTAGCACTGCGTACATTGGATCCTTGTATTTTAGCTATATTTTTAGTGATTTTAGCAAACAATCGACCCCTTACCTACTTCAGCTGATAGATTAAGTTTGGTGTAAATGGATCGTGATGTAAAAGTGAGTTTGCCTCATCTTCCTTTGAGGTATTTACTAAACGTCACTGTCTTCTCTTATGAGCCCTGTTTAAAAGGCTGACTTGTGTGTAGCGCTGAAATGCAGCATAAAAAAAAAACGATAGAGGAGGTAAAGCCAATCTCACAAACGTGCAGTGTGCTCCAATATTCACCAGGCTTTTCGTTCTTGGTGGCAGGAAGAGGAGAGCACCATGATTCCTTGCCCTTTTCACAACCTCACTTAGAACAACATTCACTGCAATTACACAACGTGAATGGTTCGTTTTTGTGGACTGAGCTTGTCACACTGAGCTTTCTGAATCTAAAAATGGGAGAGAAAATACAGGTAAGCTGGAGGGTGCCCCTATAAAAATGAGACATGTGGTTAAATATGTGAGATATACTGTTGTTATTCCAACATAAACGAATATATTGTAATATTTTTCTAATTTGTTACGTTTCTTGAATGAATGGAACTCATCTGGTCCGAGATGAGCACTGCATTACCCCAACAAGAGCTTTCAATTAGCCAGGCTTAGTCGCTAGAGGAGGGAAAATGAGGGAAGGATGGAGAGGGGGCTTGTTTCGAAGAGGCAGCAGACCTTAGCCACCCTTTTATGCGTTTGTTGTGCCAAACGCTCTGGATTTAAGAAGCTTAGTGGTTGCTGGTAATAGGTCCCCTCACGCATGAGAAGTGTGTTTGAGCACATGTGGGTGTGCAGTGGATGTTTGCAACGCTGTGTAATTATAGGATTTGGAGAGACTTACCTGTTTGTAACAAGCCGGCCCCGCTATCATTTACATTGAAGTCATGCTGAATGTCAAGCAGAACACCTGAGAGCGAGAGAGAAAGAGAAGATTAGCGTCCTGTATTCAAAGCAGAAGCAAATGCTCTTGTTAAAAAGTGAGCCAACGCCTGTGATGTCAAACATCTGGTCATATAGTGTTGAATACACAACAGGATGGAATCAATAAAGACTAGTGTGATAAGAGTCTTTACGACTTAACGATTTTACATTAAAAACAACATAACTTTAACTTTAACTGTCAAAATAATAATTATTTCTATTTCTAAAATATTTCTATTTGCCAATTCATCATGGAATTTGAATAATCAATTTTGTTCTGACAGTATATATATGTATATATATACTGTCATATATATATGGTAGGACTGCCGGATATGGACAAAACATCCGTTTCACGACTGTACAGCTACATATTGCAATTCCAATACTTTTCAATATATAAAAGGCCTGAAATATGAAAACTGTTCAAGCTTCAAAACGTATGTTCGCATCCAAATCCATAGGTCATTTATGCAAACTAAGCTCTAAAACAGCCTTGTCGTAGTTTTTGTGACGTCACAAAACCAAAAGTTTTACATGTCATCCCTTTAAAAGGTTCTGACGCATTCTGAGCAGTTTTGAGACACTGAGCTGCAAATTTTTTTCCATTTCACACACACATACGACATGTATGATGATGTTTTCTAGATAAAAATCAATACTTCCCATAACCACTGCACACAATGTTGATAATCTTAGAATAAGAATATGTGATTAAGTGAATAACAAAAATGTCAGATAGAACCTTATTATTCCAAGGGAACGACATATCTCCTTATTTAGCTTATAGCAGTTAGCCCCACCCCTCCATATGTAAGTGCTGTGATCGGTTAGAGGCTCCAGCTTTCTGTTAGATCAGTATTGCAGAAACCAGTATTGCGATAACGATTAACAGATGATGTATTGTGACAGCCCTAATATATGGTAAACTGACATTTTTGACAGCGCCACATTTGCTCATTTGCTTATTTTGATTCACTACTAAAACATCCAAAGCACAGAAAACAAGAACGTTAACTCAACTTGGGATGATCAGGTCAGGTTAGGTTCTCATGTAACAAGAAATGAAAATGAAATCTCGGTTATGCAGGTAATAAATTCTTTAAAGGATGACTTCCTGCTTCTATGCCAGGTGTGAACCAGTAGTGAACAAACAGACTTTCATAATGCCAGAATGCACCTTCTCACGGAGCTCAACATACCTGCGATGTTTGCGTACAACTCTAACACACCCGACACTGCCAGTCAACAGGAACATCTGCACATTAAAGTGTTTAGGTATGAGTAGACCGTACCTATAACAGATTTGCGTAATTTAGATTGTGAAATGCCCCTTTTACTGTAAAAAATTGGATCAAAGATGGAACTAAACATCTGCTGAGATCCAGGAGTACGTGGGCAGCCCGGCTTCAATTGGGCCAGCTATTTTTATCTTAAGTTAAGATGTAAATGAAGCCATTTAGAATGGTTTGAAGTGAAAAAAGCCATTTTGGAGTCAGCATTGTTCGCATTGGTGGTGATAGAAACCAGACGTCTAGAAGCTTCTACAAGCTACATCACAGAAGCCTATTACAAGTAATGGTTAAGAATACACTGACTGATGCCTGAGACATGGTTTTGTGATAGTACTTAGGTTAGTATTTAGGTTAAAATGATATTCATAGTGAAGAGGAACATCTGGGGTGTTGCAAACTCAGAAGGCACGAGTAGGTTGACTGATGGTTATGGATGGAAGCTGAGTGAAAAACTCCTGAATAACTAAATGACCAATATGATCTGGACACCTTGAACATGCTGTAAGGTCTCCATTTGGGTCAGTAAAATTCATCATGGCCCTGTATGTGCAAGTGACTGAAAAATCAAAAGTGTAAGAAGACAATAATGAAGAGTCACATAAAAGTTCTAAAGAGCTGATTTCAGCCACAACATTAAAACCACCGACAACTGAAGTGATAAACATTGATTATCTCCTTATAATGACACCTGTCAAGGGGTGAGATATGTTACGTAGCAAGGGAACAGTCAGTTCTTGAAGTTGCTATGTTGAAAGCAGGAAAAAATGGTTGGAAATCTAACTAGTTGTGTGAATGGGTTCGACTAAAGTAAAGTGAACAGACAAAAACGGCTCAAAATATGAACTCAGCTCTCTATTAGGACCTGAAATGAGTCGATACACTGCATTATTCCCCCAGACTCAAAGCCCATTATGTTGTGTTCTCTCACACAGCCTGTCTAGCTTCATGCTCGGTTTTGAGCAAATCACTGTTTGGTTCTTTTTTAACGGAAACCCATAAGTGTTGTCGTGTGCTGCTAGATGTAGTGTCTCTAATACCTCGACTCTACTTAGACACGATCCTTCTACTTCTGTTCCTTTTCTGAGACAGGCGCTGCTCTAATTAGCCTGGTCACCCACCTCCACAGCCCTGGCTTTCGCTCTCCCCACAGGGAGGGGGATTCCTGTGCCAGATGGCGCTGAGTTCTCTGCTCTCAAAGCCCTGCACCTGCCTACTCAACGCCCGCCAAAAAACCTCGCAGTAACCACAATCTCCATTCTCCCCGTAGGATGCAGGTAACAGGTAGGCAGAACAGTCTAAAATCACAAAGTAAAAAGGCTTCTACTGAAGTAAAAGTAGCAAAATCCAGCTGGACTGTGTTTAAACATTCCTCACGTATCTGCTCCATAGAACCACAGTGGAACATCTTAGTACATCCAGCATCTGAGGCGTTATGTTCTCTTTTCGCTGTTCTTTTCTTTTTTTGGGTTTTGGTCTAGATAAAAACGCTGAGGCTTGAAAGTGAGCAGGGTAAGCAACTGCACAGCTGAACCAACAAAACAGAGGGAAATTAAAGACAAGAACAAACTGTGAAAGACTAATATGAGCTGTATTTGTGTGTACATAAAATTTGCTTAGCCCAGTAGTATCAGAGTTCTTGAAAGTCCATCAAAGTGTTAAAATGTCCCACAGAAATGAAGTTACTGGCCATCTGTGACTACCTGTAGTGCTGATTTGTAGATGTGGGCTAGAATAAAGCAAAACTGCATGTTTAGAATGACTTCAGAGATAAGACGGTCTTTCTTTGATAAGAGAATCCCAAAACTGCAATAAAAGGACTGAGATAAGATATATGTATGCGTGGGGAGATCATAGCTAAAGTTTACAGTCTCTTATCTCAAGTGGCTTGTACAACCAGGGCAGTGTGTCAGTATAGAGCTGTTAAGAGCCATTAGGCAGCTGTCATTTTACTGAGAGATGGCCACACTTTGTTTGGCAAGCAGTGCCGAACGTCTAGGATTTGCCCTTGTCCTAAATTCCTCTTCTCCCTTGCTTACTCTCGCTCTCTCTCTCTAGACGAACATCTTTTAAAGTGGTACTTCAGCAAAGCATCAGTTTTTACGGTTTTGTCCGTATCTGACTGTTTGGTGACTGAGTGTTGTGTCATTAGCTTGTACTGGACCTACAAGGGTCCAACAGCATGGCTAAGGCATCACACTCATAGTAACACAGTGGCATCTTTGCACAACCTGCTACTCTGCACCTGGTAGACGCTATGACTGTGTACTGGTCAGTGCTGCACAATTGTCTACCTTTGCACTGTCCTGCAATGATTTTTTGCACTTTATTTTGTTAAATGTGTCGTTTTTTTGTGGTCCTGTTTTTTCATGGTGCACCGTGGTCCTGGAGGAAGTGCTGTTTCACTATGTACTGTTCTAACTGTATGCGGCTGAAAAGACTATAAAATCATACTTGACTTGACGTGACTTGACATTCAAAAAAATGGATAACAGAACGTTGCAGAGCTTAAAACTGTGAAAGTGACAGTCATCTTGAAGTGAGTTTAGTCCATATATTTTTCCATACGTCACCTGCATTATCTACTTGTGCCATGCCTATAACTGCAAAACTGGGTAGTGTTGCTCCTTATTACAGGCTAAAACGGAGGGTGACAGGTCTGACCACACCTTGTGTCATCGCTTTAAGGGGGTCAATGCTCCTGTCCCTTGTCTCGGAGCGCTGTCGGTGTGTGGGCGACGTCACACAATGTGAATGCCCCAAATGGCTGAACTGGCATGGTCGACCTTCTGCAGCCCGCCTCAGCGCTGAGGCATTGCCATGGCAACATGGCGAAGGCACAAAGACGAAAAGAGGGGTCGGGGTTGGACAGTGATCGGTCAAGTCGAGACACGGGAGGGCTGCAGGGGCGGGGAACAAGAGGAGGCAATACAGCTAGAAACACTGGAACACCTGTGTAGCATAGTGTCAACTTCCTCAAGAACTTTGCCTCATCTGTGTCCCCTCATGAAGTACCTACGGCAGTTACTGGCTTATGTTGGCCCTATTCCGGTAGTGCAGCCTCCCCTGCTGAATTTGGCAGTCTACGAAGTTGTCTATGCTACTGCAAGTCATATATGTAGCTCGAGAATGATGACAGGCTCTTTTGCGAAGGAAAAACAAACAGATACTTGGGCAGGTGAAGGAATGCTGCCCTGCCTGTTGCTTCTGTTTCATTATGTCGCATGAGTTCCAACTTCAACATAAAATGGGTGGCTTTTTCCAAACATAGATACTGTGTCTATCATTGCGATCGGCTATATCCAGAGAAGCGAGGGAGGAGGGAGTGTTTAAGATGTCAGATGTAATCTCAGACCGTTCTTTGAATAGTGGCCTACATATTTACTCTGATAAGTTATTACTGGTTTCGGATCAGTCACGAATGTGACACTTTGGATAAAAGCTCCATGGCTGAAGTGCATAATTTGTACAGTACATCATTTAATGAGCCAGTGAAAGCTGAAAAAAGCCCAACAAACCGTCTCCAAGCCATAAACCTTATCTGTATGTAAGTTGCACTTTTATTAACAATGCGTTCATTTGTAAAGCGCATAGCCAAGACACAGCAAAACCCCTAAACACAAGCATGGTGATAGACGAGACAGTGTCTATTGTTGCTTTGGTACACTAGTGTCCTTATGCTGATGCTAATGACACATTGACCCATTCATGTGGGATCCTATCTTATCAGCTGATTGGTGCAAAGCAATCACGCTATATGCAGGCTAGCCGCCGTGGCTACAGTTATAGGTCCATTCAAGCCAAATATTAGTGACGTCGTTATATGTGTGGACAAGGTGCTATTGATGCATGCAGCACACTGTCCCCCCCCCCAGAGATCCAAGAATTGTCCATCTACCCCCAACAAGTCAATGCTGTCCAATGGGTAAAATGATTCTTTAGTTCAGTAGTTTTAATGTGCTAACATGCTAGCTTTATGCGTGCCCTCTTTTCAGGGTCAGACTAAGAGGCAAGTTTGCATACTTGGTTGCAGAATCCAAGATAATATCTAAAAAAACAAAAAGCTACATATAATAACGGCCTGTTTCAGAGGAAGCCTGGACGGTTGAACTCTTGTTTGGAAAGCGAAAGCTTTGCGGCAGTTTCGGTCTATCCCATGCCAAACAACGGAGGGCCGAGTTTGGATACGCTGACCCACTCTGTGGTAATGTGCATATACATCAGTTCTAATAGGAAGGGAGTGGATCCCACTTAAGCTCTGTGTGTGCTTTTTTGGCCCGTTTTGGTTTGAAATATCACTCGCCTCGTAACTGGCCAGGACAAATTCTTTCCCTCTGAGGAGTCCGACCGAAATGAGATGACAATTTGTTTTCCAGGGCCAAAACTCAAACACGGTCATCAATTCAGCCCCGGCAAAAATGACCATTACTCTCCTGCTCCCGACAAAAGGGAAAGCGTATACTCATGCGGACTATGAGTGTAAAAATGCCTGTGTTTTGAAGGCGCCTCCAGTTTAGACTTGATTATAATGATATTTAATCAACTATTAGTGCATCGTTCTTGTTGTCTAGACTTCCACTACTGTGTAAATACTTCCTCCGGTCACATTTGTGTATTCAGTGTATTCTGAAACTTGAAATTTGTGAAGCGTTAAATCGTTTCATGAAGTTATCTTCATAACTCTGTGAGGTCAAACATTTACGCCCCTAATAGACACTCCAGGCTACCTTTATTCCAGAACAGAAACAGCACTGTGTTGACCCAGGGGTCTCTGCAGCAGTCGGCAGACGGAGACAGAGAGAGAGTGAGATAGAGCGAGAAATAAAGTGTGGCATGGTAGGGTACGACAGACCTCGTTTTGCAGTTCCCTAGAGACAGCTTTAAACCTGAACACCCCCCGTTGTGCTATTTCAGGGCTATGAGAAGTAGGCTAGGAAGAGGGCAGAGAGTTGTTCGGCCTATTTACTGTAGCGGAGACTAAGGGTGGAAAAGAATGAGGGAGAGGAGAAGGAGTGCAACCAGGAACTGAATATAAATATATATATATATATATGTGTGTGTGTGTGTGTGTGTGTGTGTGTGTGTGTGTGTGTGTGTGTGTGTGTGTGTACAATTCTGTGTAAACGTCTTTGGCGCCTGAGAAAATGATCATTAAAAGCTGGTTATCTGGGCAGTAAGGGTTTGTTGTCTCAAAAAACACTAATTTTACAAAAATACAAATAACAGTAAAACAGTAAACAGTGAATTTGTGTGTCAATGTGCTGGCTTGACCCTCCTAGTGGATGCACAGTTTTACTTGCAGTTCCCATCAAATCACTGGTTTGGTCTTTCATTACATGCTGATGGGTTTTCACACACATCCATGCAATGACTAAAGTCATGGAGGAGAAATGTGGACCCAAACCTGTGTCTTCTAACCAGCTCACACTCCATCAACTACTTTTTATAAACAAATCTTCAATCTTTTCAATTCTTTCTTTTTTTTTGCATGTTTTCTAATGTTCACTTGTGTTTCTGCTGCAGAAAGGAACTCACTGCTTAGATAAATGCCTTTAAACTATTAACACAGGGGCCTCAGACTTCAGCACAGTACCGTAGATAAATCGGCCTTCTGCGATATCAACATTGTGCCGATATTGCAATAGCAGTTAGCAAGCGATTCGCTGTGGGGAGCAGGGAAGGAATTGAGGCCTGTAGTTGCCAGAAATGAGAGGGTAGTTATGAGTGTTTGAGTGTGTGTGTGTGGGTGGGTGTGTGTAGGGTCAAACGGCTGTACATGTGATTTTCTTGGCCATCCTACGTTTCCATATCCTATGCAAGTGTAATGCTACACTCTGTGGTAAGAGAATGTTTCCTCTCTGGTATTTTCTCACCCGGTCCTTTCATACTGTTATAACTACTGGCACATAGCGCTGCTGCTGACAGAGAGACATCCTGCTGCTCCCTTCATCTTTCACTTCTCTCCGCTCTCTCACCCCTCCTTCTGTCCTCTGCATCTGAGCCATGGAGGCTATCCCTCTTAATGTGTCAAGGGGATCAATACAGATCCTGCAGCTCTGGGAAAGAGAGTGTATGGGCATGTGTGCTTGTTTTTATACATTTATGGGACAAAATGTAGGAAAGAGAAAGAAGAAAAACATGTACAATGACTCTGTAAAGTGCTTATTTATATAAAAGCTCCATGTGTAAGTTCATTTCGACCAAAAGGGTAAATCATGGCGCATATTATATATTAATACTTACATATATAACGCATATGTGACATATTATGTATAAATACAAACACGAAAACAAGTATGTGTGTGTGCATGTGAGTTATCGAAGCAATTATGTGTGTGTGTGTGTGTGTGTAGGGAGGAGGAGAGAACAGCCCTCCCCACAAATCATGGTCTGTCTCCCAGCTCAGCGCTCTATGCTATAAACGAGTAGAGCGGCAGAGCAAGCACCGGCCACAAATATGCCCGACTGTGGTCAGCGGGCTCCTGACCGGCGAGTCCCTCCTCCCGCTGGCCCTGGCCCTGAGCCTGTGGAAGGCAGGGATTGCTTTTTCCACTCCACTCTATGAACCCCCACACACTAACGCAAACATGGTACAGATGTCAGAGAACCATGTATGTGGTCGAGAGGGAGTGTGTCTGTGTGCGTGTATGCAGATGTGTGTGGGTGTTTTGGAACTCCTACACCATTTTGTGCTAGCAGTTCCCTATCACCAGGAATGGGCATGGTTATGGAATATATCTGGATATTCAAACTCATCTTAGCATTCATTTACTTAGTTATGCAATCATTTGTGTGCTATCGTGTATTATCTTTCCAGTTTACATAGGTGTTTTGATGTAGAACTGCAGAGAATATACCAGCAGTTGACGTTGGGTGGCGTCTGAGCGGAACTGCAGTTCAGAAATATGCCAAAATGAACATGACCCATTTGTACAGTGTGAACTCACGAGTTAGCCTTCTGTAGTGTAAATATGTTTTAGGCCGTAAATGCAATAGGGCTGCAGCAATGAATCGATCTGTATCGATGCATCGACCAAAATAGCGCCCGATCTGATGTATTGATGTGTCCCATGAAAAAAAAATCGATTTTACTGTGAGCAGTGTTTTGTACTGAGAAGCTGCTTTTGATTATGACTACACTGCAGCATTTGACCTTTTATAATAAAATGTTTACATTATAATTTGTTTGCTTGTGTGAGATGTAGCAGATGTTGTGAGATTTCGTACTGACTGCAGACCCCAGTATTGACCGATTTAACCGAGTTTTGAGGTATCGCACATGTATTATTGGCTAAATTAATCAGAATTGAATTGGGATGAAACTCACGATTTACACCCCTTTATGCACCCATATACCTAAAAATAGTATCAACCAAACAATCAGGTTTGGGATGTTTTCTTTGTTGAGTTGTGCACTAGAAATACATAAATGAGTGATTATTTGTCATTGTGAACACACCGCACTGCACTCCACAACGAACTGCAACCTCTACTCTTAACCCATCTGTGTAGGAGCAATGGGCAGCTCCTAGCAGTGCTTGGGGACAGTATCTTGCTCTGGGGTACCTCAGTGGTGCCTTTACCGGTCCACGATTTTAACCACTGACCTTCTGATCTCGCTAGACATTGCACCCCTACTACACCAATCTACATGTCCATCCTTTCGCATTTGCATTGTTTATTCCTAATAATGTGAAAAAAAATATTTTCTCATTGGGGTTTTTTTTATCTAAAAATATCAGATATTTAACAGCCAAAACAGTTCAATGTCCCACCTTTACATGTTCTCACCTCCTCAGCCTTCAATGAGCAGTCAGTGCTTTGAAGTCTGGTACTGCAGTGAATACATTGCCACCTTAGTACTGGAGCCCTTCTTCTCTGCACATTTTTGTTTTTTCTTTGCTTCCAGTATACCTGATTTAGCTGATCAGCTAATTAGCAAGCCTTTCTGGGGCTGAAGTGTGTGAGTTAGAGCAGGAGAACACTAGGGTGCAGGGCAGGTGGGCTCCAGGACAATTGCTGTGGTCTGTGGATGGATTCAGGTGTGAACCCTGCATGAAGACAGTGTGTTGGTGGAAGTGCTTGTGGGTTTGTTTGATCCAGATGCATGAATATTCACACACACACACACACACACACACACACACACACACACACACACACACACATACACACATGCAGAAACCTCATGAACATCTGACTCCTGCCCACAGACGCAACCACTGTTTACGTCTGATCACAAACAACAGTCTAACCTCGAGTATGAGCAACATGCCAGACATCTTAACACAAAGGCAGCGGGACTATACCTTAGCCCGTGTTCCCGACTATGGGTAAATATTTCATGAAAAAAGCACGGGAGCAGGAGAAAACGAGAGTAAATCTTCCAGTGATGCTATAGCGCATCAATAATGCATGATCTTGTGGATCGTGGGCTAACATGCCAGACATATAGCCATTCTGCAACGCACTAGAAGCAGAGGTGTTTCGTATGCACCCACTGGCGCTTAAGAGAGTTCACGGTCTCACAGTAAGTAATAAAAAATAGACTGAAACCAATTAGTCAGTTCTGACAATGATACAACCCTAAATCAAGACTGATCCGAATAAACTGTTCTAACAGAAGCCACATGTTTAGACAGCAGTTAATCCTGCCACAAACACACGCGCTAGCCTTTAATTAAGCCGAAAGGACTGACCACGTCGGCTTCCTGGGGTGTAATGAGATCACGCGTCGAAACAGGACAGACAGCAGCACTCGTACAGTGGCACGCAGACAAGCAGCTCAATTACTACTGCCCTATACTACCGCTTACATCTGTCATCTAGGGCAGAGGATAACCCTGACAACCGTCCATGACCTCAAGCTTTTAGCATGACCAGTTATCTAGCTCTGAGGCTAACCCTGCCACCACTTAAGGTGGGTTTCCATTACTGTACTAAAACTGAAAACTGAAAAACGAGTAATGGAAAGACTCACCCACGAGGTGGTTTTTCCAGATGATTCGACAAAACAGTATTTTACAAAACTGAAATGAACATAAATGGTTTCACATTTAAGTCACGTGACCTTTAGCTTCTCTACATTGTTATGCCATTTAAGTGCGAGGGGTCCTACTGTGCTGCATTACTGTTGGGCAAGTCATTCGGAAGCTGTGGATCCAGAGGATCTCTGTAAAATTACTGCAGACACAAATCTCTGGTATTATTTGGTTGGTGTCCGTTATAGCGTGGAATCTACCAAGACACTAATGCTGCTGGCAGTTAGCACTGATTTTGCAATGCTGATCTTTAGCTTGCACTACACTGACACTACTAAGCTGTCTTGAATCAAGAATTCCACTTCCATGTTGATTAAATAGGGCGGCACGGTGGTGCAGTAGTTAGTACTGTCGCCTCACAGCGAGAAGGTCCTGGGTTTCTATGTAGTTTGCAAGCTGTTCGTGTGGGTTTCCTCCCACCGCCCCGGCGTGTGAGTGGTTGTCTGTCTGTCTGGGTGGGTTTGCCTCCTGTCCTGTGTGTACCTCACTTTGGGCCCTGAGTCGGCTGGGATTGGCTCCAGCTTCCCCACGGCCCCAAATGAAAGAAGCGGTTTGGAAGATGAATGAATGTTGGTTTAGTATAGTTTGTCTTTCAGTCAACTATTTTTATCAAAACATGGGGTCTTGCAGTATATTTTGTATGGAACTGATGTACATTTTTCAAACTGTTGGTTCATATCATCTGCGCACTGATCACTGACTGTGGCGGTTTGTTTACTATCCTCGTGCTCCGCTTTAATTTTGTATTTTTATTTTTACATAACAGCATGGGATTACAGTAATTATGTTGGCTTTTTTTTTTTGCTCTTAATGAGATTTCATTGCACTCTCTCTCTCCTCTGGTTCATCTCTTTGTCCCCTCTGCTCTGGAACAGCCGAATGGGCTGTGGGTGGGATTCGCCCAAGGGGGGTCAGCAAGAGCCTGGGTCGGAGAATAATTAGTGCTGAATGAAGGGCTCAAGTGCTTGATTAGCTGTCTTAATTACTAGCATTTACACGCAGTGCGCTGGATGCATTCTATGCTAATTTGCCAGCGGACATCACCGAGGCAGAGAATGTGTGCCGGTAAATTGAATTTTCTAAGACGGTGTAAGCACGTCTCCCTTGTTAGCAGCAGCCGTGAAGTGTGGAATGCAAAGAACCTGCGTTACCTTGTGTGTCTTTGACAGTAAAACAATGAAACAAAGGCTTTGAAAGTGAGCGCAATGAGAATTTTGATCGGGCAGGTATTATCTGAGGCCAGGTACAGCTGCTGAATACTGAAGCTTTTCAAACTTGTGTTGATTGGCTGAGAGACCTCTGCAGCTCTTTGATTTCTGAGTGTCTGAGGAGAGGAAGCCGATCGATACGGCTTTAAACAGCAAGGCGAGACGAGCTAGTCCCACTCTCTACGAGACCGAGAGAATCAAGACCGTGGGGCATCAGCATCGGAGAACAGGGAGGAAAGAAAGAAATGTGAACAGGAATGGTAGGAGTGAGCAGAAGAGAAAGAGAGGAGAGATAAATTGGACAGGGCTGATGTGTTCAGTGTGCCCAAGGCTGGGAAAGCCTGGTTGAAGGCTGGTTTTTCAAGCTCAATTTAGCATCAACAAACTGCAGCCTTTGCTGTCAGAGTGGCCAGGGTGCTTATAGAACTGCCAGAGAGAGCGGAGGAGTGCTGGAAGAAGGGAGCACTGATAGACGAGTTCTGTTCGGCATGACCTCAGAGTCTGAGGACGTAAGAAAAATAGTGGTCAGTTTTCTTAAGGCATTGGGATGAGTTATCTGATTGCTTCCTGCCCATTTCTGCTTTGGCCCATGACCCTGAAAAGCCATGTTTTAATCTAAAATTTCTTCCCATCAGGCTTCTGAAGCCCTTGATTTGTTGGATTAGACTAATGGTGTGGTTGGATGGCGCTCTGAAATCCATGAATTTCCAATCTTACCGGCAGGTTGGCTGACAAAACTGTAAATACAAGTGGTAAGTGCACATTTACCCAAGGTTTTCAAGATCAGTGACCTTATAAACACACCTGATCAAGCTGGTGGTAGCTCCTTTGATTAATTCACCAGTTGCTAATGACCACTCGACAAACAGCTGAATTACAGTTTAGTGATGTGACAGCTTTTCAACTTTTTCAAGTTGACAGGGCCACCTGAACTTCTGGAGACCTTTCTCTGCTGCAGGATAGATCTCAAAGCACAAGAAAGGTCACTTCTGCTCAACACAGTATACCATGTTGCTGCAACTTTGTCAGAGCAGAACCAACCGGTAGCTAAGTGCAGTGAGGTCTGGCACTATGTCAGATCCTTACATCGAGGTCTGGCATGGACACTTCACTACCAACTGTACCCCCACCATAAACACTGCTATTCTCCACCATAATCAGCTATTGTTCCTTGCTATGAACCTCTATCCTAAAGTTCCTGTGGGGTATGTAGCTCATGTCTTCCACAGCTTCTCTGGAAGAACAGCACTATTATTACCTGCATAAACTGTGGGTGTGGGTTTGTCACTATTCCCAGTACACTGGTAGGGATCGGCTGCATGGTTCAGTCCCACTGTGGAATCCTGCGGTGAAACAAGGGCACTTCTAACTTCACATCCATTTCTAACCCATTTTAGAACTGTGCGTGTGTGTGAGTGAGAGAGAAAGAGAGAAAACGGACCTAATATTGTTGCACATCATAAACCAGAATATAGTAGCTCCCCACAGGCAATATTTGCAGGCAGTGTTGGTGGTCTCTTGAGTAGATGTACACATGCGCTTCAGAAGAGGCCCGAATGGAATCCATATCCACATTAGAAACATATGGGGAGCACAGGCGAGGGCTACTATAGTAGGTGTAATTGACTGTAGCCCCATAAACCTCCATCTCACCCCAGTCAACACAAGAGCACACACCCTTCTTGTTAAATCTGTTTCCTCCCTGTGGAAAGTGCTATTTTGATCCACTTGCTGCGCCCTCACGTCGAGCGGCAGAGGGCCCAGCTCCTGCTCTGCCATCCGTCTCCCTTTCTCCTTCATGAATTAGAGATTAAGCTCATTTCTCTTTTTGCTGTAGTTTAACTCGATATCGTGGGACATGTGCCAGAGAGACACCGTGTCTTGGCTTCTTTCATTTCTTGTGGAAAAAGATCTGCTGTAATGTTTCGCTACTTAGCCAAAAAACTAATAAAAAATACACTGAAGTAACATCAGTGGGACACTGTTAGAATGACAGGGTGACGGGAGCAGAGAGTGGGTGGGTAAAATTGTGGTTTTTCAGAACGCAGGGTTTATATTTAGATGTGTTGTGTGACACCTGGTCTGAATATGGGACTGATGAAAGTCTCTTTGTAGCGAGGACGATGGGTGGAAAGAGAGCAGAGATTAGAGTTAATTGGCAGTGTGGGAAAGCAAAACAGAAACGCCACCTCACGCATTCCTAACACTGCCACCGCTGCATTCCGCAGCAGTGAGAATGAACGCAACACACCTTCATGGGAACAAAACCTCAGGTGCACTCGTTTAATATTCTCACGTTGGTTTAAATTAAGGATTTTAATGAAACATTTTTGTGTGTGTATGAACTGAATAACTCCTAATTCCTCCTGGTCCTTTTGCCAAAACCCAGGCTTCTATTCGTACATAGTTTTATATAGTCCACCAATAATTTAGTTTAGTGGCTGAATACAGGTCTTAAAATAATCAATTAACTAAATAATAAGTCTAGTGTTCAAGTGAGGATCACCCACAAGAAGTGGTTTTTAGCTTTAATAGCTGTCCTCCTATTGGATAGGCTTGACTTTGGGCTTGGTTTTTAAGACTTAGGGTGTATCCTCCTCTTTAAAAAATTGCCAAATATATGTCTGTAGCGTCAAAGAATCAGTGGAATGTTGAAATGATGCATGCAGGGAAGGAAGCTGGGGTGTGACTGTCCAGCCTGAGGTATTACAGGTCTCAAATCACACCCCAGTTTAAGCCAGTCTGTCCAGTGCACACCTGTGTCTAATGCTAGGCAACAATAGAGCAGAGGTGGACAGCAACCATTACCGGCGACAAGGTTATACTGGTTTAGTCGTAACACTGATGGAATTTAAACCACATGGAAGAGTAAATAACACTAGAACTGACCTTTGACCCCTTCATTGATAAAGGCATCATTGGTGCAAAGCTGTTTACCCACAATGCTCAAGGATGTCCTTCAGATGCAGGTACGTTTAGATCTACCACATCTACCAATTAAAGCACAAAGCAACAATTAAGGCACACAGCTGAAGACAAACTCACATGCATAGCTTAACTTAAATACACCCACGATATGGACACGTGTCCAGAAGCCGAGAACCTCTCCGCATCGGGATAAACACCTTACATAATGGGTGCTGTTGATTATTTACCCAGTCACTTGTGAATGGGGGGAAAGATGACATGTTCCCTTCCTTTATAAAGACTCAGCAAACACAGACATGCTGGAAAGGCCAGTCTAAATATTAGCGCCGCCATTGTGGAAAGCTTCCAGTGGCTACTTTAAAGACAAAGCCAAGCTTGACTGCTGTAGTTTTCTTTGCTCCACAAACGTCTTGTTGTTTAGAGGCTGTATTTATGGAGCTTATGTAAAAACGGCAGGCCTCATAAATCCTGTCCACACGTCACTGCAAATCTAATCATATCATATATACATATACTAGAGGTCCAGCCATTTACCGTGTGCAATACCAGCGAGACAACAAGCTACTGTATATGATTAAGAAGGGAGGTAAGACAGCATTACTTTAAATTATAAGCAGTCATAACATCTTAATGGATTCATTAACTACAATTACAGTACACAATTACCCGTTACCCCAAATACAGCTGATAAGCCAAGGCAGATTCGGTGTCTGAAGGTTTCTGCTTTAGTTTTGCACTGGGCCTAGGAAGCTGATATACGTAGCATGCAAAGGAAGCTTACCGCTTTGCTTGATATAGCTTAGATGCCAGATGTCAGATCTTAAAAACATTTTTTTTTATCTTTGCAGTCAAAATAGGAAAACAGACTTCTCTATAAATATACGTTGGTACTAGCTGCTGGGGTTTGATTCCCTGCTCAGGCAAGTGCACCACACTACACCAGAAGGAGTCCTTGAGCAGGACTCTTGATGCTACGATAACCTACACCTGTGATATGATTAAAAATTAAATGAATTAGAAGGTCCTGGGTTTGTGGAGTTTGCAAGTTCTCCCCGTGTTTGCGTTGGTTTTCTCCAGGTGCTCCGGTTTCCTCCCACAGTCCAAAGGCTGCCGTAGGTTAACTGGATTCTCTAAATTGCCCGTAGGTGTGAATGTGTGTGTGAATGGTTGTCTGTCTATATGATGACCTGCAATGGGTTGGCCTCTTGGGTGTAGGCCCACAGTCAGCTGGGATTGGCTCCAGCTCCCCCCACGACCCAGAAATGGAAGAAGTGGTTTAGAAAATGGATGGTTGGATGAATTAGAGTCTAAAATGTAGCTAGCCAGAAAATGCTAGTGGTACAAGTGACAACTTTAAGATTCATGTTGTATCTCAAAAATGCAGATTTTATGGTCGGTCTTGAAGATGTAAGCAGCAGCTGAATCTGTGTGTTGCTTGAGCTAAGGCAATTGTCCTTTAAATGGGTGAAGTGGCTCTTTATTACTCTGTACTGCATAAGCAGCCATGTCAACCCCTATTGAGGGCACATTTTTCTTTGAGTTTACCTTGTCAGAGGTTGGATTTGCAGCATTGCGCTACATCGTCACCAATTTCCCTCAAATCGTGAACTGTGAGGTGATCTTAAATAGGCTTGATTTCTACCACTGTGATATACTGTAAGCTAGAGCTGGGCAATATGATGATATTTTTCGCTATCGTGATAAACTGTGGTCACAATATGCTTTTCCGAGCATATCTTGATATCATTAGTACTTAAAAAACAGTGTCAAACTCCATGTTTAGTTTTAAGGAGCATCATTAGCCTTGCTTAAGCGAACACTGTGGTGTGAAAAACAATTAAAAAATATATTTTTGTACTCATACTTTTGATTATTATTAGAAAAATTGGCACTGTGGCTCGTTTTTCTTTGTTCCATCTTGATACATATAGTGACATATCGCATATCAGGGAAATTTCTCAAAATATTGTGATATTTTTGCCATATCGCCCACCCCTATTATAATCTATAACAATCACAGTCACTTTGAGGCCTGATGTTTGTTTATTTTTAGCCCCAGCACAGAACCTAAGATATTTTAGCACGCCAGACTTGTCTGATCGGCTCGATTACAAGAAGAAAACTGCTTCAGTTTTACCCAGCTGCTTCAAGCGGGATGATGAGGGGTTACTGGGTTTGTCCTTGCGCAAGAAATATCAGAAATGTCATGCTCACACCATGCGCCGACATGGTTTTTGACACACCTCCTGGTGAAATTTCTCTTTGTCTTTTTTCTCCTACACAAACGCGCTAGCTGACCCTTAGCATGAAATATATACAACGCGTATGCCCAAGTCAGTGTAAGCTAAGCCTCTGGCCCTACTGGACCAGTTTGGGCTTTGTGTCACGCATGCTGCTACAGGCATCGTTTTGGGGTCAGAGGTCAGACAGTCTTGCACAGCTCTGATCCATTAAGAGTTGTTAGAAGTAAAGTGATCTAATGCACTCTAGCACAACGACCACGCAGGTGCGTGTGCCTCAGGGGTCGCTTTATCCGCCCCCTCTGCAGTCCCTCGGCTGTCTGTCAAACTCGCCGCCTCACATTCCAAAACACGCCCTGTCGGATGGACACACATCAGAGCGGTGCTTCTCTGCGAATCTCTCTTTTTAAAATACATACACACACGCGCACACACACACACACACACACACACACACACACACACGTATGCTCGCACAGTCCCTCTATATCTGCTTGGACATGCAATGAGCTAAAAGCAGGCCACCAAAGCCGCTATCGGGGTCAGTGCAACTTGAACAAACACGGCAGGCCGCTGCTATAGAAGGAAAGGCACCAGCGGCGCCTCATTTAGACGGCATGACTGAGTGAAAGATGAGCTCATCAAAACAAAACGAACAAAAACGCACACCGGTTTGAGCGAGCTGCTAGCAACCACTGTTCAAATGCAGCTTATTTTGGGACGATGGTTCAGTGCCTTTGTGGGACTAAGGATTTTGGCCTACAATTGGAGAGGATGTCACACAGCTGTGTATGTATAATACCAACATGTACAAACATGAAAATTCCTTTTTTTTTTCCCAGAAGCAATGACAGACAATAGTACGTTTATTATGTTTAACTCACTTAATTCACTCACGTTCAGTGCAAATCGATTCAAGCACACATACTGACCTCAAAAACACGACATCAATAAAAAAAAACTCACACTTCGATACTTTTGGCCTGTAATGTGTGTGCATGCCTAGAGTTTCGACGGTTAGGCGGTTGCCCCTGTGATCTGAAGGTCGCTGGTTCAAATCCCAGACCTGTGCGAGTACCACTGAGGTATCTGTGAGCAAGGTACTGTCCCCAAGCACTGCTCCCCAGGCGCTGCCCCCGGCTCCTGCGCAGATGGGTTAAATGTAGAGGTCACATTTCGCTGTGGTGTACTGTGTGCTGTGGTGTGTTCGCAATGACAAACAATCACTCACTTTAACAGATGGTGGAAGATGCATCGGTGCAGTTTACTGGTCAAGCCAAAAATGAGTTGTTCTACAGCAAAAAATACACATATCACCCCCCCCCCCCCCCATTCCCTTATTCACTCTCTCTCTCTCTCTCTCTCTCTCTCTCTCTCTTCCTTTCAAGGCGAGGCTAGATCTCTATAGGGGAAGCGGCGGTTGTCACGGAAATGGCTTGGTTTGCCAACTTAATGGCTGCAGTGACCACAAGAAAGTCCCGTTGTGGAAATAGGGGGGGGGGGAGCACCGTCTAATTCCAGATGCTCTTGCTTCGCGAGGTCCAAACGTCAGCTAAATACAACCCAACACAAACACACATATGATGAAGGTCTCACGGGCAGAGTGAAATGTGACCAGAGGAACTTTGATTAAAACCAAATGATTCAAAACTACAAAAATGCGGCGGACAAACACACCTCCGCTATTAAAATACCAGCGTATATGCTTTTGTATATTTAAACTGAATACATACATACACACATACATCAAGCTGGGCCCTATTAACAGCATACCAGCCCATGATCTACAGTCGTTCTAATAGGAACCCAGCAGGTTTCTGAGCCTTGAGAACCAATTGCAGGCATATGGAAATAAACTTCAGCATACTTCACTGTATGAGAAGGTCTCAGAAAAGCTAGACAAGCCCATAAAACTCCAAAATTGCTTTGCCTTTTTTTTCCACAGAGTGCTTTTGTTGTTGTTTGGGAGGCCTTTAATATGCGGCTAGTAAAGTGAAGAGAGAGGAAAGGAAAAGCGAGAGGCGACGGCCAAGCATGAAGTGACTGAGGCCAACCTCAAAGTCTCATTCTGATGCTGGCTGCCAATTTGTAGTGGGCGTATTTAAAAAGCACACTGCTTTGATACAAGGTTCACAGTTCTCTGGGTGCTAGTTGTCAGTTAGGTGTGTTTTTTGCGCCCTCCCTTTCTCCTTCCTCTGTCTCCTCTTGCTGCTTTTCTTCTGCATTTTAAAACGAAGCAATGCACCATGGTCTTATACACTGTGATGTAGGGGTGGGCGATATGACGACATGTCCATGCTGCGAAAAATGAGGCCACTTTCCAGGGCCCGTCACAAATATGGCCAGGATTTCTTGAATACAGCACAACACAGAGTTGACTGTTAGCCCATTATGCCCCTATACTGGATTTCACATTTACCAAACAAGAACAAAAACATTGGCTCCATATTCATAGTCACTGGGTGCAAAAACGTTTTGCATTTTTTTTCTGCTACATTGGCTAGTTACAAGGCTGAGTGGGGAGCTGATCTTAGTTCAGTACTCTTGCTGAAGCGCTTGATTCATGGCTGAGTGCAGGGGTGAGTGGTGTGACATAACTGTGGCTGGTGTGTGTATGTGTGCAGCACCAAGAAAGCGCCTTGCAGGTGCTGATAGGCATTATCACCCTCTCAACTCACTACATTAGGAACAGGGCTGCAGATCACAGCCAGCATGTGAACGTGCATGTTCACTGCCCATCAAAAGCTTGAGGACACCTGATATATATATGTAAGAAACAAAACAATATTGTACTATAAAATAGCAGTTTATTAATACTTTAAAACTATATTTTATTTTTAAAAGCAGTTTATTAACCATTTAAAACAACATTTACTACAAAATAGCATTATATTAATATGTTAAAACAATATTTGACCATAAATGAGGAGTTTATTTATACTTTAAAACAATATTTTATTATAAAATAGCAGTTTATTTGTACTTAAAAACAATATTTTATTATGAAATAACAGTTTAATAACAATTTAAAACAATATTTTACTATAAAATAGCAGTTTATTTATACTTTCAAACAATATTTTAGTATGAAATAGCAGTTTATTAATAGTTCAAAACAATATTTTACTATAAAATAGCAGTTTATTTACAGGTTAAAACAATATTTGCTATAAAATAGCAGTTTATTAATAATTTAAAATAATATTTACTATTAAATAGCAGTTTATTAATACATTTTGTGTATTTCATCCTCATTAATGTATCTTTATTGCTATAAATACTAATTTGACGAGTTTCCTCTGCACACTACAGGGTATATACAGTATACTCTGACTGTGCAGCAGCATTCATTAGAAATAGCAAGTTTAACTGGATGATCTTGTATAATCGCAAACTGAAGCACAGCACAGTTACAAAGAGGAACAGGCCATCTTCGCTTTGTGCATGTGTGTGTGTCTAAAGCCACCAGACTTCTGGGAGCTAATCTGGCTGCTGGATTAGCCATTTCTCCCAGCCTAATTAAGCACTCTTTTGAGAATGAACCCTCATACTGAAGATACCTTAAGAAATCTCTAATCTACTGCATCCCATAATCCAGATTATAATGCATTAAGTACCAGTCATCCTGCCATCTTCTGAGTGGCAGCAAGGCTAGTTTGGAAACGCTAAAGAGGAGGAAATGAGGGGTCTATAGATCAAGTAACATTAAGTAGCCCTCTGTCTGTACCTCCTTCTGATGTTCTAATTCCTGTCTGGATGATAATCTGGGGCTCAGTGGTGTCTGTCTGGCAGGGCCTGCAGACGGCCCAGGCAAAAGGGCAAGAGCTACCAAAGCCAAACCACAAATGTAATCGAGTTAAATAACTCGCCACTGGTTTGATTGCCCCGCTGGAGGTGGAGCCGGGCAGAGGGATAGAGAGGCGGAGATAGAGAACAAGGGAGAGCGATAGTAGGGATCGTTCTAATGGGCCAATGGGGAAATGAAGAGGACAGGAGGGCGCAGATGAAGTAGTAGGGCGTAAATCTGCATCTGTCACACACACACACGCGCACTCCTGTCTGTATCCCCTTAGCCTTGCCACAGTATAACACTGGAATATTTGTGGACACCTTGTCCACTTTAAAGGGAAAATATCAGCAGAGGTTTGTTCAGCATGACCCCACTCAGCCTCATGGTTATCAACACTTTCTTGATTTCAAGAGCGGGTCCAAGTACCACTGAGGTACCCGTGAGCAAGGCACCGTCCCCGAGCACTGCTCCCCGAGGCGCTGCCTACGTCAGCTGCCCACTGCTCCTACAAAGATGGGTTAAAGGCAGAGGTCACATTTTGTTGTGCTGTGCTGTGATGTGTTAACAGAACATCACTCACTCATCGAAAGAGGGCTAAACCATTTGGGCTGAGAAATACGTAACTGCACGTTTTTGGACAAATATTTTGAGTGTGATTTGAATTGTGATTATTTTTCATTGATTAAGGCCTTTCCAACATTCCAGGCCTGTTATTTCTTATTTATTTACTTATTAATTTTTGCCCAAGATGACAAACATCAGCTTTTTGGCTTGAGTGCTTTCTTGCTCTGTTGTCATGTACATGTGTGGGTATTTGGTCGCTTATTATTGATCTAACTCCTCGACAAGCAGTTCACAAGGTCTGTGTTGTTAGGTTACATTTCCCCACTTAAGGCTTGTTGTTGATCTGGGCTAAAAAAAAAAAGTCTGGGCAACTCTTGCATTTTGAAAGATTGAGCTCTTTCAAACTGTGATTTTGGTATAAAAGAGAAATCAATTATATAATGAAACAATTTTTTTATTGCCCTATGTGTTGAAATTCCTAAAGCCCAAAGGTGGTTTAAAGAGCTCAGAGGTTTGAGTGCTGGTCAGTGCTGTCCAGCGGTGTCGTCAGGCCAGGGCGTCGGAGGCTACAGCCCTGAATATTCTATAAATAGCCCCAGATCATGAATACACCAAGATCTATAAAACGAATACATTTCTACACCTGACTCCTGGCCGAGTCCCCAGAGCTGCAAGATCCTGATGATCTTAAAGGAGATAAAATATGAGGCCTTTAGCTTTATTTTAGGAATACCTGATATGTGAGTCATATCGGTAATGGCAGATATTTGCTTGGAAAAATAATATCGCCATCAGTCAGATTTAGATTTAACTGATATTCAAACCGATATTGGAACAGCGTTTTTGAACAGCAGTGCAAAAATGCTTTTATTTTACCTCATTTTTAACCCACATAAATAAATAAACATTATAAGCAAGTTACTTTTTCCAATCCAGCTAGATTTAGCCCCAACTTTGACGTTTTTTTTTTTAAAAATAGCTTTTAAATCAGCGCGAGTTTTGGGACCGGCGTGTACACTGGACATCACCATCTGCCTACGAATCACATCAGTGCTCTACTTATACTGAAGACACCAAAATCACCCTTACGCGTGTAAAAGTAAATCGGGTTGGTCTGTTATGTATGCTTTTGGGAACACGCTCATTTGTATTATACAATTTTGAAAAACTAGGTGTTTCCAAACTTTTGACATTCAAGTTTAATACACACATATATCAGGTTAGGTGGTAACGACAGCTGTACACCAATACAGAACAAGGATACAATACATACAAGGAGATGTGAGCTACACTCATCTGTATAGACATCCAAACTTGGGGGTATTTTTATCTCACACTATCTGACTCTGACAAGCAGACAGTGGGGGCTGTCTTAAGGGTCTTTCTGACACTGCAAACCATCAAACCTGAATTATGGCAACCACAAAACCACACACACACACCCTCACAAATGTAAATAACTTACAGCGATTGCTGCACCAGTCTGAAAACACTCTATTTCCTTCCTAAAAACAGACTTAGTGTTAGTTATGTTTATCATCCGTGTATTCTGGGGCCAAATTGGACCCTCAGTGTAGCCGTCTCCCTAGCATGTACTAATTAAACACAGAAACGGAGCCAAAACCACAGGCCAAACAGGCAGGATGGATATTTCCAAGCACTTTCCCTTTTTTCCCCTTTGGTCTTCCTTTTTCCACGACGAACATTTGTGTTCGTTTTTTGGCGATACAGATGGGAGAACCCGACAGCTGCCAAGGGATCCGTTTGAGGAAAAATCCCCCCATGCTGCATCAGTGGTGGAGAGAGCGGCATGATCTGCTTTAATTGCCTTTTTCCCGCCGTTGTCACAGCTTGTAAAGCGTCTCAGTTTTTGAAGAAATTCCTCGTAAAAAATAATGTGGGCTGTAAATAGATGTGACTTTGTTAAACTGCAGAAATCTCATTTAGTGGATGTGTTTCTTGTCGGCTTTTCTTCTTGGCAGTGTCTGTCGGTGGCCACCATCGCTGCTTTAATTTTGTCATATGAAATCACAGCTTCAGCCAATAAGAGCTTTACTGTCTCTGGATGTACAGTGAGTGTGTGTGTGTGTGTGTGTGTGTGTGTGTGTGTGTGTGTGTGTGTGTGTGTGTGTGTGTGTGTGTATCCCTATACA
>JBBPDA010000081.1:12044415-12054751 GCA_037974385.1 Arnoldichthys spilopterus | reverse complement strand
TCTAAAATATATGAAAGTCTAATGTTTATCAGTACATTACAGAAAATAATGAACTTTATCACAATATGCTTATTTTTCGAGAAGGACCTGTATATATATGGAATGTCATTTACACAGATAATGAGCTGTGTAGATCCGGGAACAAGCATGCTTATTGACACCCTGGCGGTTTGTTGAAGTTTGGTACTGAATATAACTTATTACTATTAAGGCAATACACTGTGTAAGTACTGATGATACCCTGTCTAGTGAAACCCTCAAGCTCAAGGTCTTTAAATGTGGTCTAATGCAACTGATAGACATGCATGTTCAAAATGACATTCAAACATGTCCTTTTATATCACAGTTGGAGGGTGACCTGAAGTGTTCCTTGGTTGGAAGGAGCAGTGCGATAGATTCCTTTCTAAAGCTGAAATTCTGCTGTGTGTTCTGTACATTTTGGAAGCTAATTTGCACTTTCTGGTCTCCGACAGGTCTCCAGTCGAGAAACAACATGGCACTGTTTTCCTGCACTCTACCACCCTATTGCCGGACTCGTCTTGATTGAACGTTGGCAGTAACAGGCTGGCATTTGTAGGCTGCAATAGAACAATAACAGCTCATACAGATACGGACAGAACATGCCAAGCAAGTGCCAACATCTAAAACGGGGGAAAATCACAAAAGAAAAAGAAAAAAAACATAACATATTACACATTTTTACGCAAGTTTATGAACTGATACAACTTTCAGGAAAGAAATTGTAAAGACCTGTAAATAGCAGACAAAAACCGGATAATATATAAAACTGTTCCTATCCATCCAGCGAGACACTTAGTACCAAATAAATAGTGCTTTCTGTAGTTAGAGTCCTGTAAAGATCCTTAAGAATATAGTTCATTTCCCCCTCCATCCCCACCCCCAGCAACCTCCCATCTAGCGTGCATCAGTTTGGTTACAGGTCACATCAAAAACTGAGGTTTGTAGAAAGGAAAATTGGGCAAGGCTCTTTTTTCTCCCCCCTCATACATTCCTATTGCCTAAGAATCACAGATGAACTAGGAACAAAGGAAATGCCACATCACCTGGTTTTCTCCATCGGGAAGTGGAGTAGTATTTGAGGAATGATGCAATGGCCGGGGAGGGGGTAGTTGGCGCTACTGTTGTCAATTAATATAGCATGTCAAGTTGGACACCTTTTGACTGGGGTACATTCGAGGTAAAACTTTTGTAAAGCACGGTAAATGCTCATGTTTCGAATCGATTAGATGTCCTGAGCATATTTCATTGTTTGGTTTTAACTCTGAGGGGGGTTGGGGGAGGCGGGTGATGGGTCAGGGAGCGTCCTAGCTTTCGGCTCCAGAGGACTTCTGCTAAAGACGAGGACCTGCTCAGCTCTGCGGTGAGTTTGCGAAGGCGGGGAGGTGACGAAGAAGCCCATCACATGTGACAAACCTGCATGTTTGAGCTCCTAGGTTTTTAATTTGTCTTTCTTTTCAAAAGTGCCTCCGATTGAAATTGCTTGGCTTGTCGCGCCCCCTGCATTGAATCGGGAGCCAATAGGGTGAGATGTCGAGAGATCGCTCTTCACCCCTTCAAGCTTGTGTGGATGTGTGAATTTTTTTTCTTTTATAACCCTTTGTACCAGCATTATGGATTATTAAAGATCTTGATCATTTGGTGTAGCAATAACACCCCACCCCACTTTTGCCTCACCTGTGAGTGTTGAGTCCCCCCCTCCCCTGCTCCAACATGTTAAATTTAAATATTAAGATTTAGGGACAAGATTTTTTTTTTGTTTGTTTTGGTTTTTTTTTGCTTAAGCACCTCCCCTCATTTTGATTCTTTTGCAGGGCTTTTTTCCCCTTTTGTGTGGTGTCTTTGATAGGCTTCATTACGCATGCTTTAACTGTAGGTTTCTCACAAGCAGTTTCTGGGATTTCGTTTGGAAGTGCGCGTGTGTGCATTCGAATGTTGGTGTGTGTGTGAGAGTGCGTGTGTGTGCGAGACTACCCTTCCACTCCCCACAATCCTTTATTCTCCATTTAATTTTATTCTGGCTCTGACAGACTACTGCAGTTTCTCTTGCCTAATGTACAAAGACAAAATACTGATGTATATTTTTCATGTTATGGAAATTGTCACCTTCTCTAGTGAGTTCTTCTAAAATATAATTTTTTTCCAATACTTGAGTGTGTTGTCTTCCTGCTCCACCACAGAAGAAGCTTCTATGCTTGGCTGCATAAACTACAACAGTGATTTGAACCTGAAGATGTGTGTGAAATGTATTTGTACAAGTTACAGTAAATGTTACACAGACTGTAAATTCTCAGTATATCTTGTTTAAAGGGGGATTACACAGTTTTTTTTCTAAATTCTTTTTTTTTATTATTATTAAATTCAAGGTAACAGGAAAGCAAAAACCATGCACAACAATTTCCAGTTTCCCTCTGCCGTTTCCTCCCAAAGTTTGTAGTTCAGGCATTTTGCGGTCGTCCAGAGTGGTTTGATGTGAAATTGTGCATTATACAGAAACTTGCACATTATTTACAGCAGTGGTGGTGTAAATATTCTATATAATAAGTGATCTATGCAAAATGGTGTCCTAGTGGTTGAGACGCTGCCTTTAGGACCTGAAGGTTGCAGGTTCGAGTCCCGGCCCAGGCACTACGGAGGTACCCTTGAGCAAGGTACCATCCCAATACACTGCTCCCCGGGTGCTGTTGGTAGCTGCCCGCTGGTGCACGTGTGATGGGTTAAATGCAGAGGTCACATTTCGTTGTGCTTGAGTGTGTTTACAATGACAGTCACTTTCACAGGGTTTTTATATGTAATGTTAATAATGGTAAAATAGTGATTTTTCTTAGGGACTTGTAACGGATGTGTGTACATTTGTGCATATATTTATATATGTGTGTGTGCATATTTATTTAAGATTTTTTTGAGCATTTTGCTTTAAACATTTTCCTGTCACCAAAGCTGTGAACAATTGTTTCTCTGAAGCGAAGCATTCACATTAGACCACACTGATGCCTTTAAAAAATGTTTTAACAATTTAATTATGTTGAAACTGGTGCAATTGGTTGATTTCCCAATGTATCTGTTTCAGCACTGTTCACATCACCGCTGTTTGTATGTTTTAACCCATCTTATGGACAGGTGTTCATCACTAAATGGCATTCATGGTAGGCCTGTAGGTTCTGGATCCCACGTCTATGTGATGAAAAAGGATTAGTGGTGGCTGGAAACTTATGTACTGGTACATAATGTTCATCAGTGCTAACACAGTTGGGCATTGTCTTGTTTAATTCACCTAGGTGAAGTCTTTAAAAGAACAAAGATTGTCACTCGTCATGCTCTATACAGGGGTTCTAGCTTTTTTTTGTTTTGTTTTCAAATGTGCATAATGTTAAAGACAGAGCAAAACGGCTAAGGGGTTTTGTTGTGAACTGTCTTCACCGTGGTGGTGATCCGAACCAGAGGTCTGAAGCATTGAATGAAATGAAAGCAACCACACAGAAGTTTATCACTTAAAATGATCCACTCCTGGGTGGTTGAAGCAGCTTTATGGTTGTCATTCACTTATGGGTGGAGGGGTACATGCAGGTTGAAAAGCAAAATAGTCCCAGAAAGGGGTTTTTGTTCGCTTTTCAGATTCACTACTAT
Organism: Arnoldichthys spilopterus; assembly: GCA_037974385.1. NCBI lineage: Eukaryota > Metazoa > Chordata > Actinopteri > Characiformes > Lepidarchidae > Arnoldichthys > Arnoldichthys spilopterus. The sequence continues at coordinate 12,051,106 of JBBPDA010000081.1, read as the reverse complement.
CCACATTAAATATGTATATAGGATCGCTGATTGTTTTTGAACAGTAAAGACAATTATTACAAACCAACCAGCCACATCGTCATCTGCCTAATGCTGAGCAGGTCTTCCTTGTGCTGCTGAAAAAGCTGTGAATATGCACGGATTGTTCTCCACCAGAGTCCGCATTAGCTTCTTAAACCACAGTAGCCGTTCTGTGGGATTGGACCAGCCTGGCTAGCCTTCACTCCCTGCATGCATCGATGTGCCCATGACCACTGATCCACCAGTTGTTCTTGCTTGGGTCACTTTTGGTAGGTACTAACTACTGCATACCTGGACCTGCCATTGTGAAGATGCTCTGACTCCATCACACACATTTTCCTGCCATCACATTAAAGCCCTTGTCAAAGTGGCTCAGATCCATATGCTTGCCCATTTTTCCTGTTTCCAGCACATCAGCTTTAAGAACTGACTGTTTAATGCTGCCTACTATACCCCACCCACCTGACAGGTGCAATTGTAAGGAAATAACTAGATAATTTTATTTACCTGTCAATGCTGTTAATGTTATTTGAGATCAGCCTGCTTCCGATCACCACCAGTGTAAAATATACACAAACCAAAAAACACTTCAGTAAGTTTCTCTACTGTGCAACATTTTACTTCAAAATAATCAGTGACTATGTTTGTATCTTAATTATCAAATTATTTGGAATTGTTTAAAAAAAAATGGTTACATTCCCCTTTAAGTCTAGACTGGGCTGCTTACCCAAGGACTTCCTTCCGTTTCTGTGGCTGCAGGCCAACCGGCTTACCTGATCAGACAGCCATGTGGATCCACAAGCTAGTCAGGGCAGAGTCTAGGGCTGTAGATACAGATAAAGAATAAAGAACAGCAATTAGGAAAGATTTCTTAAACACAGATGAAGTCTACTATATGGATGTCTTCTCAAAAATGGTCATCACTGGAAATCTTATTTAGGATGAGGGTTAGATTTAGCCTTGTATGTACAGAATACATGCATATTTCAGTCACTATAGACAGATTTATTAATCCCAAGGAAACTTTAAGTACCAGTAGTTACAATATACAATAAAAATACACAAAAATGCAAGAAACTATACAAATACACTCACTATACAAATAGCATTAAGTAGGGAGACTCAGATAATTAGAACCGGACCATTAAACACAGGTAATGTGGCTTGTGCATACGAGGATGCCTGTGCAATAGGAAATGTGCATGAAAATGAATAATTTACTGGTGGTACATAGTATGAGTGACACTACCAAGATGCTCTTTCCTAAAGTAACATAATACTAGTGTAAAGTGGCATAGTATTTGAAGCCAGTCATATGGCCTATGCTGAAAAGCTGGCACACATTATGAAAAGGCCAAGTTTAACCCAATAATGGGGTATCAGATGTAGTGCAAAACTAATATATATATAGTTTATATAACTTATGAGGTAGTATTTACCCTGAACGTCACCTGTCACAAGTAGACAAGTGTGTAGTTTTATTTTAGTTTTTTACAACTATTTCTAGTTGAAATGCTATGCTAATTTGTTTACTCTCCTCCCAGACCCACCCTGCCGTCATCTCCAAACTCTCGCGAGACTGGCGACCAGCCACGGATCCAACATGGCGGAAGGTATGAAAATGATTTCTTGCTTGTTTGTACGCCCTTTCTGTTTTAGACATGAAGCAATTTTTGTGCTGTAGGCGTAACTGTCAGTCAAGCATCTTAATGATTTGAGTTGAGTGCGAAATACCTTCATGGCCACACTGTTTTCCGTGATATTGCGTTTTATTTGTTGAATTCCTGCATTGCTAGCAGTAGTGTGTAGGGATGGTGGGTTGGGCGGCGGTTGGAGGAGAGAAAAACGCCGGTTTCTCCGTAGACGCGCAAAAAATACAGAAGAAGCATATTGTCGGGGCTTTGGTGAAGTCGAACAAGGGTGGCTAGCCGGTTTGTTCGCACGTTAGGTGCACTTGTAGCCTGCTGAGCGACTCTGGTGGCCTCGGAGCTGACCGTTTACACTGGGTTGTAGTCAGAGGCGCAGCTAACGGTCGCCACTCTTCATCTGTTCCTTCATTTTAGCGTTGTATCGTGTAGGGCGGCTCGCCCAGCAACATTCATGTGTTTGGGCTTCGATTAGGGCGTTTAAAACACCGAGAGGGCAGCTTTTGTGCACTGGCGTTCATGACCTGGTCATATGACCGGTATATGGTGGCAGGTCGGGTGCCCAGTGGTAAGTGTCCCACGTATTAAAGGGCTACTCCACGTCTATTGGTCACCATTCCATATTTTTACCTTATCCCAATCCTGGTCCTGGTTGGAGGTCCAATGCCCTGCACATTTTGGTGCTTTCCTTGATGCAGTACACCCACAACAGCTTCATGATCTGATTAGTTGCATCAGATGAGCTGTGAGAACATTCACATGTGCAGGACTATAAATGAATGCCGCCCTAAATGAAGGGGACGAGTCGCCTTACACAACACAATGGCAGAATGGGGGAAACACTGCTTTATGTGATGCTTTTTGAGACATTCCGTACCTCAGACTTCAACACTGTTGTCAATTTTCTATCTTTCTCTACAATGCACAATTTCACATGAATTTGTTACAGCTTAACATTTTTGGGGGGAGAGGGAGGATCCCCTTTAACAATAAGAATGTCTGAGCTGCTTATCTATTAGGCCAGGCACTTGCTACAGTTGCCCTTATCTGATTTTTTTTTAGCTATTATGGTTTTTCTTACTCTACACTGGTGCATCTTCATTTCTACCATTTCTTGCCATTTTGCATGATTTATGTTTAATTTTTGGGCTCTTCCAAAAGTGCGTTGTGTAATCGGGTCATGAGCACGGGAGGTTTTCACGTGCTGTTGTGCCTTTTAAATGCTTTATGGTGCCTATTGACCTCCAGAGGGACAAAGCTGCTGACGCCACTGCCTGAAGAAAGCTAAAAGCCTTGCTTAAATAAAGCACAATGGACCTGTCTTTGGTTTCCGAGCATGGTTTTAATGGATTACTCTGACTAGTGTGGGGGTCTATTACACTGTCATTAAGCTTAAAGAAAGTAATCAGTGTTTTGTGTTTAGGGTTTGCTATTGCTGAGGTGCCTGTGGCTGGGTCTGGAGCATTTATCGCGCACTCGTGGCCAGGTCAGGTGGTTAGGAGTAGCTTTGTGAACCAATCAGCATAAGCTTGCCCAATCCTCCAGCCATGGCAGGGCAAAGGCAAAGTGTTTCCTCAGCATTCTGTGGAATGCCACACACAGACGGACGGATGAACAGACAGAAAAGAGGAAGGAAGAAGGAACTGCAGAATTTGCAGAAAGCTGTCAAATCCCAGGTCTTCTCACTTGAGGGAAGGAAATCGCTTTCAGGGCGCAAATGTTGTGCCATTGCTTTTTGTGAACACCACTAAAAGCATAAGCAGCCGATTCCTAAAAAAAAACTCCTGGGAGTTTTTTCATGAAGCGGGATATCTGGATATAGGATATACTTACTTTTTTAGGTCTAGCAGTTTTTTTCCTTACTCCAGTGTACAAATAGACAGTGTTGTGGGATTTGCAGGCAGACATCTGAAATCCAATATTTATTATATTTATGATGTACCTAATCAATGCAAATAATAAAAATTTCTGCAACTCGCTTCCAACTATTTAGTATAAGATTTAAAAAGATGAAAGCATTAATAATGAAAAATGAAAGCATTTTAGCATAGCTTCACCTAAACATTGTGCTTTTCCAGCGCAATGGAGTACTATATATTAATTTGAACTTTTGGGCTAATCTAAACATCTGTCTGATGTACATATTATCATTTTAAGCAGATATCTGCATGATTTTGATATCATCATTCTGCCCTTGTAGCATCATAAAGCCCGAATCTTGAATGTACTGTTGTTTCTTTTTTTGTAGATTAGTGTCCAGAAATGAATTAAGCTTATATTATACTACACATTACACCATATAAGTCTATATCACTTTAAATAACATGGTTTCGGAAACTGTGACGACATGAGCATGCTGTTTGCTAATTATGGCTATAAGCTTCGGTTACTTGATAGCTGCATTACACATGTTGCTTTAATGCAAAGCTAGACAGGCAGACACCAAGCATGTCTCCCCTCATCCACTGCAGTTGATGTTCTGCACAAAATTGTGTAATTTAGATTTTTTTTTTTTTGCCAAACTGTCACTTTACGATTCTCAGCTTGGTTAGAAGCCCTGCTTTGTGAAACCCACCCCTGTAAATTAAGGTGTGTACTGTACTGTGGGAAATCTTCTCACCCCCAACATTACATCATCACATATAATTGCCCCTTTAGCCCCTTTGTCTGTATGTCTGCTCAGAAAGTAGCTTCTTTTAGCTTCTTCTCTGCACCTTGTTTTGTGCTGTTTCTTACTTGCACCTCTTTCTTTATACTCAGTCATCAATTTTGATGTTCACATCCTTTGATTCTGTTTTCACTGAATTTTAAGTCTTTGCTCTTCTTCTCTACCTTTGTTCCCCCACTCCCGTTCCCCCCTCCACTCTGCAGAGGAGGTGCAGAAGCTGCAGAAGCACCTGTCCCTGCTCCGGCAGGAGTACGTGAAGATGCAGCAGAAGCTGGTGGAGACAGAGAGGCGATGCTCCATGCTGGCCGCTCAAGCGTCTGGTCACAGCTCCTCCTCCCAGCCAAGCGACTCCTTCATCAGCCGCCTGCTGGCCATCGTGGCTGATCTCTACCAGCAGGACCAGTACAGGTACGTGCAGGAAGCTGTGCAGCGTTGCCAGATTGGGTAGGGGCCTATATTTCCTGCAGCGTACTGTGAAATGTGTCTTATGTAGTAATATTCCATGTAAGTTTCATTTTAAAGCTTATAGAAATGTATAGAAAATCATAACATGGAAACTCTGCATAGTTGCAGCCCTAATTGCGATTCTTAAAGAGAGTTTCAGGATCTATGATGAGTATCATGATCTTGACCTTCCTTGACGCTTGTGAACATGTATCAGAGGACATACACCAGTAAAACAGTAGTTCCTCATTTAAAAAAAAAGATCAGTAGTGATTTTATTTTGGTTATTATTCAACGCAAGGAAAAACGAACATCTAGTCAGCTCCCTATTATTATTATTATTATTATTATTATTATTTTTATAACTGTTATCATTATTATTATTATATGGGGGCCGGTGGCCTAGTGGTTAGTGGCCTGGCGCTACTGAGGTACCCTTGAGGAAGGTACCGTCCTACTACATAAATGCCTGAATCTGTATCTTGGAAGTCGCTTTGGATAAAAGCGTCAGCCAAATGAATAAATGTAAATGTAATGCAAATGGATTATTATTATGCAGTTGATCAGTGATGAGGAAATACTGAAAATATATATAGTTTCCCAGAAATGCGTACTGTGATGTTGCGGTGGCTAATATATTTTCATAACCCCACACACACATAGGACCCATAATTTCATGACCTGTGCTATGTAGTAAAATAGGAAGTGACTTTCAAAGCTACGATAAATAAATAAAGCTGTGGTTAACAATGTACTGTTCACTATTGCTGCAAATAATTAATATTTTGGTTTTTTTTTTACTCAAAGACTTGACTAATTGGGGCCCCCGCTTTTTCTTTGGTGTATTGCCAGAAATGTGTTTTTGATTTGACATCGTATTGGCGTGACTGTTTTTATGCTTTTACAACTAATCCGCTTTATCGACAGATTGTTGTGGCATTCATCCGTGTGCACCAATTTTTGTGAGACCGCATGTCCAGATATGAGCTATGGCTCTGTTTTGCAGTGACTTGAAGGTGAAAATCGGACAGCAGAGGCTGAGCGCCCATAAGTTTGTGCTGGCAGCCCGCAGTGACAGCTGGAGTCTAGCCAACTTGGCCTCCACCTCTGAGCTGGACTTGTCAGGTGAAGAAAAAAAAAAATCAAGCCTTTCTGCTGTACCTTACATGAACAGGAGAAGGTCCTTATGATTTTTGACTACAAGATGTTAATTGACACCCTGCTTTGTCCATAACTGATACCAAATAATAAACTTTTATGTGCTTTAAGTTCACAATTTAAAATAATATACGAGGATGAGGTGGACAATACAGCACGTTATGATATACAACCATTTTGAACTGTATATATTACATAAGATATGATCTACACTGTTTTTTGTACCTTCTTCCTTCTTCTCTAACGATGTCTTGGTGCTTAGAAGCCAAACCGGAGGTTGCCATGGCGATGTTGCGCTGGGCTTACACGGACGAGCTGGAGCTTAGCGAAGATGACACTTTCCTCATCGACCTAATGAAGCTGGCCAACCGCTTCCAGCTTCAGCTCCTACGAGAAAGGTGGGCACATGCTGGGCACTGGGTGGGCGTGTAAGCTTTAACGGGTGGATGAGTCATAAGTTTTTGCTTTGTTCGCCTTATGGCTTAGGGATATTAGTGCATGAGTAATTTCATATTCATTTAACTGCTACAGGTGCCAGTGATTTAAATCCTGAAATTCGTTCCAAAATGTATTACTTTGCATCACAGTAACATTTGTTTATTATGCAGGTCCCAAACAGGCCTATTGTCCGAAGGCATGCGATAGGTTGATTGGATACTCTAAATTGTCCATAAGGTTGTGTGTGTGTCTGTGTGTGTGTGTGTGTCTGTGTGTGTGTGTGTCTGTGTGTGTGTGTGTCTGTGTGTGTGTGTGT
>JBBPDA010000081.1:12014914-12039334 GCA_037974385.1 Arnoldichthys spilopterus | reverse complement strand
CACTCAAGCACCACAATGAAATGTGACCTCTGCATTTAACCCATCACACGTGCACACGTGGAGCAGCGGGCAGCCACGAACGGCGCCCGGGGAGCAGTGGTGTGGGACAGTACCTTGCTCAAGGGTACCTCAGTAGTGCCCGGGCTGGGACTCGAACCTGCGACCTTCAGTTCTCAAAGGCAGCGTCCTAACCACTAGGAGTAGCAACTGTTTTTTAAGAAAGTATATAGTCATTACGTAGTAATGGCGGGCATTGGTGGCCTAGTGGTTAGGACATTGCCCTTGGGACCTGAAGGTCGCAGGTTCAGATCCCAGCCTGGGCACGGCTGAGGTACCCTTGAGCAAGGTACTGTCCCGCTACACTGCTCCCCGGGCGCTGTCGATCGCTGCCCGCTGCTCCACGTGTGCATGTGTAATGGGTTAAATGCAGAGGTCACATTTTGTTGTGGTGCTTGAGTGTGTTCACTATGACCAATCCAATTTACTAATTGCGTATATGTTTCGTTATGCTGTATTGATTGATTGTTTTTCTTTTTAGGAAACTGTCTCATGCAGAGAGCAGCCCTGGCTGGCAGTGAGGCAGCTGCCATCTTCCTGGCCACCCATGGAGCTAAGGTTAATCACACCAACAAACGGGTACGTAACTTTCAAGGACAATACATGACCATATGTTTTTTTGTCACCCTTGTCTCATTGACTGCTCTTTTCTTTCGCCACCTGTGTCCTACTGTAGGGCGAGACCCCTCTCCACACTGCCTGCCGCTGTGGCCTGGCTGGTCTGACAGCAGAGCTTCTTCAGCAGGGGGCCAACCCCAACTTGCAGACTCAGAGCCCCCTCCCTGACAGTGACCGCACTCATGGTGTATCTTTACAAAGTCCTCTCCATATGGCCATCGTCCACAACCACCCGGATGTTGTGTCCGTCATACTGGAGCAGAAAGGTAGGCATAATGGGAAGGAGTAAATGAGATTGAGTGAGCATTCTTTGCTATTAACCCTGCAATTGCTTCATGCTTTGTGTAGAACCGGTATGAAATCCTCTCGTGGAATCAGTGTTTTGCTAGTAAGTCTGTTTTTTTGCTTTGTCTCGTACAGCTAATGCTCTTCATGCCACAAACAACCTACAGATCATCCCAGACTTCAGCCTTAAAGACTCCTTGGACCAAACTGTGCTTGGACTTGCCCTGTGGACAGGTGACACTGAATCAGGCTCAACCACTTCAGCTTAGTTTAGGCCTTGTGTGGTATATCATATGTTGGCAAACAGCAGTTTCTACAGCTATGTACTATTGGGGGTTAGAGGTCTACAGAGGTATGAAAGTGAAGCCTGTACCCAACCCACATGTGCAGCTTTGAAACCCGACCCAGCCTGACTCTTAAATGTGGAACCTGAACCCAAACATACTTGTACGCACTGACCATGACAGATTTGTACAGACACTGTTTGGGAGCGATTTCCTTACAAAATGCTTGAGTGGAGTGACCCTAAAATGCCCTGCTGGAAAAAAGGGATATTTTATACACCTGTAGTACACACACATCAGTGTATTTGGGTGAAATTGTTGATGGTACCTACTGGAGAGCAGCAGTGAAGTCTACTACAATAATACCAGGTTTAAATTGGGTGTCTTGACCCTAGAGTTCAAGAAATCCCCTACACCCATTGAGCAGTGGTGATCTAGTGGTTAGGACCTTACCCTTGTGAACAGAAGGTCACAGGTTCAGATCCCAACCAAGGTAACACTAAGGTACCCTTGAACAAGGTACCGTCCTGCTACACTGCTCCCCGGGTGCTTCTCATAGGTGTCATGGGTCAAATTTCATTGTGGTGCACTTTGCGTGTGATTGTGACAAAATAAGTCACTTTTATTTTTCACACAGAAAAAGAAGACAAAAGATTGCAAACTAACATGGCTTTGTGCAAAAAAAGGTGCTTTTGTAAAGCATTGCAACTGCTGTGCACTGTATCAAAATAGATAGGATGCATTTAGATGCCTCGTTTTGATCATTGATGACCGTTTTCATAAAAAATAGCGAACGAACCTCGAGAAAGATTTGGGGAAAAACACACTTTTACATTTAAATACAATGTTTGAATGTTTTTTCCCCACTTTTCAGTACTGAAGTTGTTCCAAATCTACACATGATTACTAACACTGTGTTATTAATGTCATAATAGGAATGCACACCATTGCTGCCCAGCTCCTGGGGTCAGGTGCGGCCATTAATGACACCATGTCAGATGGTCAGACTCTGCTACACATGGCCATCAAGCGACAAGACAGCAAGAGCGCTCTCTTCCTGTTGGAGCACCAAGCAGACATAAATGTCAGGTACATTGCTCAGAGGCTAGATGTAAAAACTAAAGACCTCTTGAGGCTTGGTTGTTGGTTCAGGCTGGTCAAGAGACATACAAAATGAAAACTGTGGTTCTTTCCATTTCTTTCGAACTTAAAAGGAAATCATTTTTAATGGTTTAATGATCTGTATCTGTGGACAGAAGAAAACGGGCTAAGAACAGGGGGAGTGGGCTGTGTTATTGGTGCATAGGGAATTAGCCTTAGCTGTAGAACCCTCCACAGTGTGGTGGTGATTACTCTACTGGTTACTACAGATTTTTCATGTATTTGCACTTAATGTGGAACTTGATCCTGCATAAGCCATTTAAAGACTTCCCCATCTATCAGGACTGAGGAAGGACAAACAGCCCTCCAACTGGCAATCAGTAACCAGCTCCCCCTAGTGGTGGATGCCATTTGCACAAGAGGAGCAGACATGTCGGTGGTGGATGAGAAGGGTGATCCTCCGCTGTGGTTGGCTTTAGAAAACGGCCTTGAGGACATCGCCTCAACACTGGTAAGGAGCTCGTGACGTTGGACCTGAAGGTGGCAATTCAACAGCTTTGATTTTGGATTCTTAGTAGCAATTGTTTGGCTACAGTAGGGCTCAGTAAAGTTTGCATGCATGTTTTGGCCAGAGTACAGATAAAATAAATAGACTTCTGGTTGCACTTATTTTGGGAGGGAATACAGCATAGTATTCGATATGCAATATTCTGCAAATATTGTTCTGATGCATGCAGGCGAACGTAATGATATCTAATCGTTCAATTTTTCCTGTATAAAGACTGTACATAGATTAATGAGGCACTGAGAAAGTCTAAAACTTAATTGTAAACTTCTTTAGAGGGAAAAAATATTAAATATTGATCTGTTGAAACACTAAAATCTTATGCATCTGGTGATTTTCACATCTAACAGTTATATATATTTTTAATACTAAGTGTGTTTATAAAAGTAATCATTAGCATACTGCTTAAAACGGAATTTGCCATTTCAAGTGGTGTTTTTCTTTAAGATTCTGAGTCGGCCCAAGTGTTGATCATTTGTTTTGCCTATTCTGTGGCTCCTTATAGGTCAGGCATGGCTGCGATGCAACATGCTGGAGTGCAGGGCCCGGGGGCTGCCAGCAGACTCTACTGCACAGAGCAATTGATGAGAACAATGAAGTGTCTGCCTGCTTCCTTGTTCGCAGGTCAGCTACCAACTCACATTTAGTATCTCAGACAACAACCTGTGCAGTTTTCTTTCTTATGCACAGAATTCAGTTGTTGTTTTTTTTTTATCGTGGCACCATGAAAAGGAACCCTTGTTAAAAATTTGGGCTTTGCATAATGTGCAGATTTTAAAGATCAGCAGAGCTTTAATGAATTGGCTCCAGATTTATTTTTGAACTGAAGGCATGAGAAATACTCACTGAATATTTCATTTATGTAAATAACATAACATAGATCTACGTAAGTTACCTAAGAATTAGGAAAATAAGCTCACTATCTGCATCTCTTGAGATGTGCTCTCAGCTATACTTACGTTTTCTCTGCGCATGTATTTTCCTTTCAGTGGGTGCGATGTGAACAGCCCACGAAGGCCTGGTCCTAACGGGGAGGGTGACGAAGAGGCACGGGACGGTCAGAGCCCACTACACCTGGCCTCCTGCTGGGGCTTGGAGGAGGTGGTGCAGTGCCTTCTCGAGTTTGGAGCCAATGTCAATGCACAGGTTCGTAAGCAATGCTACACCATTTACTGATTCCCTGCCATTCCCAACATATAGGTTTTTAAAAGCAGTTATTACAGATGTAGTAAAAAATGATGTTAGTTTTCAGAAATAGTATTTTTACCATTGAGCAAGGTTTCCATGTTTCAACACTGCTGTATACATGTTTGTGTGTGTTTATATACACACTTTCAGTAGCAAAATTGCACTTTTCTGCACATTGCACATTCCCATTGGAAGAGAAGTGTGAACACACTCCATCACACAAAATGCACCACAACATCACAACAAAACGTGACCTCTGTGTTTAACCCCTGCGCCCGGGGAGCAGTGTAGCGGGATGAAACCTTGCTCAAGGGTACCTCAGTGGTACCTGGGCCATGACTTGAACCTGCAACCTTCCTATCACAAGAGCAGGTCCCTAACCACTAGACCACATCTTGTCTTGTGACGTCTGCTGTGAAATGAAAAGTCTCTACATTTGTGACGTTTGTGTTATTTTGTTGTTGTTGTTTGTTTTAAATAGAGAATGTGATTCTACAGGCTGTTAGAATTTACTGCTTTGTTCAGCCTCATGCTCAGTTTCCACTCCAATGCAAAAAACACTACCACTGAACAGCCTTCATATTTTGAGCTAGTGATGCATGACTCCAGGTCTTCTGGAGCTCTCGGTTTCACTTTCTCATGTTTGGGTTGGCCTTAAGTGTTAACCTTCTAAATGTAGATAAAAATGGGCAACTATGCCAAAGTGTACCAGGCAAATTCAAGCTCATATTGGCAGGAGCTGTCTCTCAGGTGAGTAAATTGGGGATTTAGCCAAACTAGTCTTTGTGTTGGTGTTGTTTCACAATTCAAGACAATGCCTTGTTTTGAATTCCCAGTTAGCGGAGTAACGCTAAGATGAGTTCTGATATCTTTATGCTAAAATAACAATTCCTGTTCCGTATCAGTATTGCTTTTCTCTATACTAATCCTGACCATCTTCTCTGCTGCTAACTGTAGGACTCTGAGGGACGGGCTCCCATCCACGTGGCCATCAGTAATCAGCACAGCGTCATCATCCAACTGCTCATTTCCCATCCAGACATTCGCCTGAGCCTCAGAGACCGGCAGGGCATGACCCCGTTTGCCTGCGCCATGACCCACAAGAACAATAAGGCAGCAGAGGCCATCCTCAAAAGAGAGCCTGGAGCCGCAGAACAGGTGGGGTAGATTTAAGGGGGAAGTGGATGTGCGCAACTGTAACGGTTGGTTACATTCAAATGAACAGTTTTGTACAGTTTTCGGTATGTTCACTTTGCAGGGTGAAGTGGCAGAAATGGAATGGGACTGCGACCTTTTTAGTTAGAACTCTCAAATCAGATTCAAGCCACTTTAATGCAGCTTACTGCCAGATTTATGCAGAATTGTGTAATTTCTTTAAAAAAAAAAAAAAAAAAACAGAATAGGACATTGCCAATACAAAAGGATGCCCTTGGGTAGCCTAAGGTTACCCTACCTAATGTCCAGCATCAGCTTAGTGGGGTATAAAGCTCCCTGGGATTGGGGTGTGAAGTACGGAAACTGTGAACTTGGGAATAACATAAAAAGGTCACATATTGTCCTTCCTGGTCTTAAATGTGCAAAGAGCTTCATTTGTTAATGATTCAGCTGCTGATGTAAATGTAGTTGTTCGGAGCGGTTTTGTGTTAAATGGTGCGTTGTGGAGAAACTTACTCCAAAAAATTTCTTATTAGCAGCACAAAGTGTGTGCATACAGATACTTTCAGGGCAGAGATGTTCATACCAATGACCGATACAGGTCACGTACAGACCTTTGCTCAGAACTCCTCTCTCTCTGCTTTGCTAGTTCAAAGACTAAATTGAGCAGTAAGGTGTCAAAATGTGGTCACGGCATCTGCTAATCTAATCTCAGCTATACAGTCTCAGTTGGGTGAATGCAAACCTCTCCTCTGCCGAACCTCTAACTCGCCTCCTTTTTTGTTTTCTCAGGTGGACAACAAAGGGCGGAACTTCCTTCACGTTGCAGTGCAGAATTCTGACATCGAGAGTGTGCTTTTCCTGATCAGCGTGCAGGCCAACGTCAACTCCAGGGTGCAGGATGCTGCCAAGCTGACTCCTCTTCACCTTGCTGTGCAGGCTGGGTCTGAGATTATTGTCCGCAACCTGGTGAGACTGGAAGAACGCAGTCCGATCGTTACTGCTAACCGTCAATGTTGTGTCCAGTCAAACCATGAAGTTTTCAAATTCGTTTCAGGTTAAATAAATACACTGATAAGCCATAACTTCAAAACTACCTGCATAGTATTGTGTAGGCCTCCGTTGTGCTGTCAGAACAATTCCGATCCGTCAAGGTATGTACTCCACCAGACCTCTGAACATGTGCAGGTTGCAAGGTGGGGCCTCCCTGAATTCGACTTGTTATCCAGCACATCCTACAGATGCTCATTCAGATTGAGAGTGTTTAAAGGGACTTTGTTCCTAAATCATTTTTGCAATGTGGAAAAGCTCATTATCCTGCTGAAAAAGGCCATAGGGAAGGCTGTTGTCATGAAAGGCTCTGTTAGATTTGCAGCAATGTTTAGGTAGATGGTAAATGAAAAGGAACATCCACATGAATGCTAGGACCCAACATTTCCCAGCAGAGCATTGCCCAAAGCATTACACTGCCTTTGAAAGCTTGATTCTTTCCCAAGGTGCATCCCGGTGTCCTCTTTTCCATAGACAAGCAACACCCGTTCATCCGACCATCCACATGGTGTAAAAGAAAATAATGGATCGGGATAGGCCATCTTCTTACATTGCTCCATAGTCCACTTGTGATGCCCCTATGCCCATCCTTGGCTCTGTGATTGGTGGACAGGGATCAGCACAGGCAGTCCGACCAGTCTGCAGCTATGCAACCTAAAATACAGCAAGCGATGTTGCGCCGTGTGTTTTGAGACGCCATTCTGTCATAGCCAGCATTAACCACAGTTTCTGCTACAGTAGCTCTTCTGTGGGAAGAGCTTGTCCGATCCTTAGGCTTGTTCATTTCTTCTGCTTCCAACACATCAGATTCAAGAACTGACTGTTTACTTGCTGCCTAATATACCTCATACTTTGATGGAAGCATTTGGTAATAAAACCACAATTGAATATGACTGAAAGTTGAGTATTTCAAATGATTGAAAGTGAGTATTTGTCATAGTAAACACACTCGATCACAACACAAAGTGAACCACAATGATATGTGGCCTCTGCATTTAACCCATCCATACGTGGAGCAGCGGTCAGCAAACGACAGCACCCGGGGAGCAGTGTAGCAGGATGGTACCTTGCTCAGGGGTACCTCAGTGATACCTGGGCCAGGACTTTGCTAGGTCGCAGGTTCAAGTCCCCTACCACTGCTCATAATGTCTTGTTGGCATCTGGAAGTCTGAATTTCATCTGTACATTTTTCTATGATTATGAGTCTTATGTTGTCCACTTGCCACAAAGTTTTACAGATAATTATAGACTAATGATGATCTCGCGTCTCCGCTCTCTTGATTGTAAAAGCCTTGGGCTTGGTTTGTTTGATTTATTATGAGCAAAGCCATTTGCGTAGCAACGGGTTCATTTTTCTGCAGGCCTGGCAGCTTGGTTGTTAAAGGCTTAATTCATTATTCCATTGTGCACATTCACCGATGTAACTCGTAGTGGAAACAGGACACCGGCGACTCTAAAATTACAGAGGATGTGCTTTTGAGGCTGCTTGTTAAGCACTTAACTGCCTTTTCATGCCTGCCTGTGTGGGTTTATTACCCCTGAATATTTTATAGTCAATTAACCTTTAAATGATTTCTGTTTTTACAATATCTGTTTGTGTGGCTCACATCTGCGTGTGTTTGTGTTTAGCTTTTAGCAGGTGCTAAAGTAAACGAGCTGACAAAGCATCGTCAGACGGCTCTTCACTTGGCGGCACAGCAGGACCTGGCTACTATTTGCTCTGTGCTGCTTGAAAACGGCGTTGATTTCGGAGCCGTTGATGAAAATGGCAACAATGGTATGATTTCTGTGTAGAAATGGCCACTTTTTCTCGATTCCAATATGAGTATTGAAATACTGAATATAAGCCGATACTGATACACATGTTTTCTTTAAAAACTACTAAGCTTTCTTTTTTTAACTTGTTTGTAGTTGAAGCACCTACTTGGGTAGAAGACTTTAGTATTTAAAGATCTTAGATAAGAGAGAAAATATACTTTCACCTCTGAAATTTTGACAAATTGGTTACTTAAACTACATGAACACTGATCAATTCACAGCAGAAATGTATTAAAGGACAAACCGAGATTTTCTGCATTTGCCACTGAGCAAATTAGGTGCCTATTCAAACAGTCAGTTTACCTCAAGTTCTATTCTGTTAGGAGAATGACAATGGGGAATCGTGCACACCATTTATCGCTATTGTGATTCTTGTCTCAGCTCTACACCTGGCTGTGATGCAGGGCCGTCTAAATAACGTGAGGGCTCTTCTCACCGAATCCAACATTGACGCCGAGGCCTACAACCTCAGGTACGGCACCTACCTCACGTCACTGGTGTCCATCAAAGTCGTGGTTCTTGTGTACAGTGTTTTTGTGGGTTTTTCTGGTCCTGGCTCCATGTCCGCCTCTGTTGTCTGAGTTTTTCTGTTTTATCTGAATATAAAAAGGTTTGTTGCTGAATTTTGAACACACTGATATCCATTGCCATCTTCAGGGGCCAGTCTCCAATGCATGTCCTCGGGCATTACGGGAAGGAGAATGCTGCCGCTATCTTTGAACTATTCCTGGAATGCATGCCGGAGTATCCTTTGGACAAACCAGACAATGAAGGGAACACAGGTTAGAGTGACCTCAAATTCCTGTGGTCTTTTTCTCCCAGTTACTACTGGCAGAGAATTCCCTTTGGCGAGGCAACTTGGTTCAATACATGCTTTAATTTGTTTAACTGATTAAACTAAAAATCGTAAATGTATTTATATTAATACATAAAAGATTTTATTTATATTTAATGTGTGGTTATATTACTATAATACTTCTATGATATAACAATTACACATTTATATAATTAAATAATATTTATAATATTTATTATAGTGTGCATATTAAATAAAATGTTTCTTCTGTATCAATTATTTTTGCTCTCCAGTTCTTCTTCTGGCTTATATGAAAGGGAACGCTAACCTTTGTCGTGCCATTGTGAGGGCTGGAGCTCGTCTGGGTGTGAACAATAATCAGGCCATAAACATCTTCAACTATCAAGTGGCCACTAAGCAGCTCCTCTTCCGCCTTTTAGGTACGAGAAGTTACCCAGGCTAAGGCCTTCATACACAGAGTGTGTCTTATTCTTGCAGTTTATTCAGATGCCAGTAAATTGTGCATGAGATGATGTCATGTACAAACGAGGTGATTTTTTTCCCCGATGTTAAAAATCCAACATCTTCAGCTGTCCACTTTCACAGGCATCATGAGCTCCGCTTATCCTGGTTGTCATGGTGCCAACCAGGAGTCCATTTGTTTGTCACCATAATTTGTTAGGGCCTTCATCATTTTCCAGAACCCCCACAGGACCAGGAGTGATCAGGTAATATTTGGATGGTGCATCATTTTTAGCAAACTGGTCACGCTGACATGGTAGTGGCATGTGACTGTATGGAGGGAGGGTCTACGGGGAGGATCATACTCCGCAGTGGTGCTAGAGTTCTTAAACACCTCGATGTCACTGTTGGACTGAGAATAGTCCACCAGCTGACCGTATTCATCCAGCAGGGTCCTGTGGCCAGCAGTAGAGGATGACGAAGACAAAATGTGCTAAAAAACCTTAAGGTAGAGCAGCAAGGTAGATGTGTCTTGTAGACGTCTCGGAGACACTCGTACAACACAGTAATATGCCACTACCATGTCAGTGGACGTTGAAGATGATAAACCACCCCAGGAATTCCTGAGTACTGGTGGTCTGTTAGGCGTTCTAATCTTTGATGAACTGGGTAAAGGTGCTTGTAAATAACGCAAAGAAACGAATGAACTCTCTGTAAACTAGTGCACTTAGACAATGGACAAGTGTAGATACAAGTCACAAGTGTACAGTGTTGATTGATGTAAATATTAGGATAAATGATGTCAGATTGTGTTGTAATGATCCAGACACAGGTTTTCTGTTCTTCTGTTTTGTATGGTGCAGATATGCTGTCCAAAGAACCTCCATGGTGTGATGGCTCCAACTGCTATGAATGTGCTGCCAAGTTTGGAGTCACTACGAGAAAACATCACTGGTATGTGACCAAATGTATTTCAAATGACTTAAAAAGCTCTAGTCTTTATACTTCATTCACCCTTCTGTGTCTCCGTGTGTCCCCATCAGCCGCCACTGTGGCCGCTTGCTCTGCCACAAGTGCTCCATCAAGGAGATCCCCATCATCAAGTTTGACCTGAACAAGCCAGTCCGCGTGTGCGACATCTGCTTCGACGTACTAACTTTGGGCGGAGTGTCCTAACACTCTGAACGGGCCACGGTGAGGTGGACACCTGCCAGAACACACACACACTAAACTGGACATGGTGGATAGAAAAAAGTGAGGTAGAGGTGAGAGCCCTTGGACTAAATGTATGGACCACAGCTATTACTACTGTTGCAGTCTTTTTCTCACAAAACAACCATGACAATAAATGTATGTCCTAGCACCAACATCTATCGAGGATCAAAAAATAAAAAAAATAGCGGAATGCTACCAAGGTGGAGTTTATAGACCTAGTCAATGTTTGTGCCAGGCCAGTGGGAGAATGAGACTGGTGGGGAGGGGGCAGTGTCTGCAGAAGGATTGGTCATCCATTGACACTAATTATATATCGATGAAGCGACAGTCATCCTGTAAAAACCGATCTCCAAGCCGAACGCCAACAATACAAATTCTTCCTTGATCCTTGCTGCTGGAAACGGAGGGATCGAAATGGAGGCGTCCGCTCTGCCGAGCGAACATTTCAAGAGACAGTTTGAAGCCTTAATCGTGCCCGCCTGGCTTATGCGTTTTATTTCTTAGTCCAGAACAAGGAGCATTTATATACCTTCTCTGTTCACTTCGACCTATCGGTGTCTAGGGAAGGAAGGAGCGATCCTAAAGGACTTACGACGATAAAGAGTGATCACACAGAGTTAACATCAACTGCATTTTTGTGGAGGATATGAAACCATGTTCTGAATTTCCTTGATTTAATCTTTGGTTATGTGTCATTTCATCCTCTGATCAACATTAATCTGCATATGAAATGCTTCTTCTTTTTATTCTTTCATTACCATTTTTACATACTCATGAAACACTGAGTGGTCTCCTTTTCTAACCAATTAAAACGCAAAAAAATTTCATACGAAGCCTGAAAGTGATGCCCTAAGAGGCGAACGTTTGATCAGTTGCCTACTATGCATATGCACATGTATAATTTTATCATTGTCACTCCCAATTTGTTCGGATGTGATCACCTATCACCAAAGGATTACATTCCATTTCATTTTTGGCCTAAGGGAGTTTTGGTTGATCAGACTTATTATTTTTTAATATATATATATGTATCTCTTCAGATTTGCATTATGTCACATTAAGACGTCAGGTTGATCTATCATTTTAAATTTTCAACGCTAAATAGCTGCACTTTTATTTTTTTTTTATTTTTTTTTTTTTGACATTTCTGATCGTATTGCGCAAGGAGAATGTGCTGTTTGGGGTTGGAGGAGGCCAATCTGTCCTAGGTAATGTTAAATTGTACAGTTAATTGTATAATATTTTTGACCACTACAACTGTTTTGTACTTAAATGCAGTTTGTGCTTCTTTTTTTTTTTTTTTTGTCAATGTGACAAACCTAAAATCTTGCCTCTGTTCAAACTTTTACGCACACTGTATCGTATCTGTATGCTCAGATATCTAGCCTGTCACTTCCTCTAGTATCCTTTTCAAGAAAGGGAGGACAACTTTACATTAAGGTCATCAAGCAATTAAAAAAAAATCAATTACAACTTTGTCAACCCGTTTATTCACAAGCTGCATAAAAATCTGATCAAGTAGAGGTAGCAAAAGTAAAACAAAATCGTTCTGCGTGTGGTAAACGTGAAGGAAAGCCTTAGAAAGGCTGCTTTACATTACACTGCATTTTGTAATGCTGAATTCATTACTATTTGGTCACTTCTTGGCAACATTCCTTCCAGCCCTGAGATAGATAGTAGATAATGCACCTTTTTCAACTGGACTCTTCAGACCTACATGTTTATAGTATAAGTCTGTGTATTGCTAACGCTTTACTTTGGGTGGCTACCATAGACGCTCATCTTGTCTTTAAATAACATTGGGACTTTTCCAATAAAGTGTGAGTAAGTCTGAAATCTTCAGAAAAGGCTTAGTCTTGGCTAAGGTCACATGACTCTGCATGAGTGGGGCAGTCCTTATACTCCTGGAGATTTGGATTATTAGAGCGTTTTTGATCATCTAGGTTCACACATACACAGCGTGTCTGTCCTGAGCCAGGTGAAAAGAGCATTCTGGGAACTCCAGCCCAATTTCTGTGGACACCACCACTAAGGGAGAAAAAAAAATCACAATTTTATTATACAGGTGCACTTAGCAGGTCACCCCCCCCCCCCCCCCTTCCATCTACCTAGAACATCAGTTTTAATGAACTAACATGAGCTCTCTACTGAGCAAATGTTCTGAATCATGGTCCATTCGCAGAACAACAGCAGGGGTAGATTACAAGACTGCCAGATGGACACCAACCCTGATGAAGTGCTAGACCATTACAAACATAAATGGTACATTGAATAAGACCTGTATTCTTCAGGTATACATTTACAATGTGGGTAGGTGTGTCTGAAACCTACATACATAGGTTTGTTACCTTTTAGTGGAGCACCATACACGTCCTCCGCTTGTAGAGCTCCATTCTGAATTACAGGCTGGATACAGCTGATTCTCCTCCTCAGCCCGGGCTTTTAGTTTCAGCCCCTCAGCCAAGGAAGCCTCCACTTGCCATAAAGCTTCTGTTGGCTGCCCATTCTCAGTGTAGAAGCGGCCAATCAACTTTCCTGCAGCATGGGGTAAAAAAAAAAAAAACCTCTGAAATGAACTTAAAAGAAGAACACTCATGCCAAGGCAAGGCAACGTTTACCCTTTATTCCTGTAGGTGACCACAAGTAGGCACCAAGGGATTGTCCATATCACACCATTAGCCATGATGTACAGTGTCTTGGGACAGTATTTAATTTTTATCAGGATTTTCTCATTTACAGACAACGCACATCCACCATATGTCCATATGTTTGTAGACACTTGATCATCCAGTGTTTCTTCTGACTTAAATGGTACTAATACATAGTTTGCTCCCAGCCTCTTCTGTGGGACCCTTTCTCTGGGATGGCCTTACATTAGCCAGAAAAGCACTAGTGAGCTCTCAAGTATTGATGTATGATTAATTCTGGATCACACACACCCCTTCAACTCATTCCAGAATATTGGATGGAGCTATATCACACCATGGTTGGAGTTTCACTGCTTAACAGCCCAATGCTCATGGGGCTTTCTAACCTGGTGCTTTAGTTGACACTTGGCATTGGGCATAGTGACCTTAGTTTCATGTGCAACTACTCGAGTGCTGGGGTATTTTCCTATCAATATACTCACTGTAAACACTACATTTTCAAGCTAAAGTAAGTTATTTGCCTGGAGATAAAAATCAGTATTCACATCTAACTCAGAAAGTCACCAGAATTCCATTATCATCTGTAATCTGGACAACACTGACATTTTAAGGGGATGGAATACATTTACAAAACACTGTATTAAAATCTGTGGTAAACCCGTGCACTTGGCAACGATATGTACAAAAGCTGTGTATGTCTGTCAGACAAAACCTTTTATGTTCAAAATGGCAACTTTACAAGACAAGCACAAATCTATAATGAAGGTTAATGTAAAATGTACTTTTTTAAAAGCAATTTACAAATATTTATTTTACTTCAATCATTATGAAAATGTGATACAAGGTAAATGTCAGGAGGTGCTTTTCAATTCTCTAAAAATAAAAAAATGACAAAAATGGAGATACAAGGTTTTGGTCCGACAGTCACGGTTTATAGCTGAAGTACGAATATGAGGGGTCTAACAATACACACGTTTTTTATCACAAAGTCAACTTTTATTTTCTTTAAAATTTCAATATGATTTTAATATTTTAAGAGTTATAAAGGGTTAAAGTATTGATCACTGTATTAAAAAGCATAAACATACAGATCCTACCCACTGGTGTGTAATCCTTCTGATAGAAAGCCACCCACTCATAGAGTGCCACTATCTGAGATGGAGACAGATCCGAAACGTCATCTGTCAGTCCATCCTCAGTGAAATCACCGGTCACAAAGGCCCTTGATGCGTCTTTTCCTGAAAAGACACAAACATCATACATTAAACTGTTCAACCAGTGACAGCTGTCTGAAAATAACCCCAACACTGTGTGAAAAATCTTTGTTACTGTCACATGGTAGCAAATTCAGGGAAGTTTTAGTTGTAGAGGACATACTGCCTTCAGTTCCTAGAATGCTCAAGTCCGGCTTGCTTTGAGTATGTACTGACAAACGGAGGAATCTTACACGCTGCTTTATTAGCAGTATGTGAAGCCATTAACATCCACTCTATTACTGAGATCCTCTTATTTCATTGGTCTCGTTAGTCAAACTTAGTCATTACTCAACACACAGCCAGTTACTTAATACAGTAGAAGCAATGTCAGTGTTGATGGAGTGTGATTGAAAAAACGTATCTGAAAATTCTCTGAAAGTTCAAACTTGGCCAGAGGAGGCTGCTAAACATGAGATTATTTGGCTGACTGAATGTCTCAGGCTTATTTCCAGTTGAAATGACTGTGGTGACTTTGGGGCCTTTAATGTGTTTTTATTATGATGGAAGAAAGTTTTTTATATGAAACTTGGTGTAATTGTAGCACATGGTTTGTACAGAACTGTGTACAGTATGTAATATGACCAAATACTGAAATGTCATTTGCAGCTCCCCTATTGGTGAAATTCCAAAAGTGTGGTGTGCCTCCAAATAACGTGGTAGTGATGGAATTTGTGAAATCTGAGATCCTTTGTTACATGGTATTGAAGCGCTAGATTTTTGCATTGACATTATTCACTAGGTGGCACTGCTACACAAATGAGTGGAAAGGAGCTAGGGTCATAATATATTCCTTTTGGGTTAAATGATTTGTCAAGCAATAGTCCAAACAGTGTGTTGTGCCTTGCCCATTTCAGGGGGTGCTAGATTGAAGGGACACACCCATCTAGGGACACATCTTGGTATCAGCCATGTCGGGTTACAGTTACACCAAGTTTCATGAGGATTAGTGATGTCTAAGTACAGTCATTATCAAATATTTGTAAAAAAAAAATAAAATATACACACATACACACACACCAATGAGCCATAACATTAACAACATGGACAGGTGAAGTGAATAACACTGACTTATTGTTACTTATTTAAAATGACACCTGTTGGGAGCGTGGGATATATATATATATATATATATAAATAAAAGGCAGCAAGTGAACAGTCAGTTCTAGCTGATGTGCTGAAAGCAGGAAAGATAAACAGGTGTAAGGATCTGTAAGGAGCATTTCCAAAACAGCAGGTCTTAAAAAGTGTTTCAGTTTTCTGGGCAGTGGTGGCCTAGTGGTTAGGATGCTGCCCCTGGGACCTGAAGGTTGCAGGTTTGAGTCCCGGCCCGGGCATTACTGAGGTACCCTTGAGCAAGGTACCGATACACTGCTCCCAGAGCGCTGCTGGTAGCAGCCCGTTGCTCCACGTGTGGGTTAAATGCAGAGGTCACATTTCGTTGTGGCGCTTGAGTGTGTTCACAATGAATGTGGTAGTTCAAATAGTCACTTTCACTTAGGCAGTAGTACCTACCAAAAGTGGTCCAAGTAAACAACTGGTGAATTGGTAACAGGGTCATAGGCACCCAAGTCACAGTGATCCGTGTGGGCAGTGAAAACTAGCCTATCTGGTCTGAACCCACAGAAGAGCGCCTGTGGTTTAAAAAGTAAATGCTATATATATTTACGTCTCTAGGTGGGCGTGTTCCTAGGTGTTCTTAAAGTGGGGCAGGCCAGTTGGCATGACTCTAGTCATCCGTCTCTGTCGCGTAGCGCCACCTAATAACATCAACATAAATGCAAAAATGTGGATTTTCATTAGCCAATATCTTGGGAGAGAAATTTGACCCGCTGCATCACCAGCACAGTAAATGTTGTCAACAGGAAACGCTGCATATGACACACGCAAGACGTCCAGCTTTGCACCTTTCAGTAAGAGTACTAATAAAATACCTGTGAAGAAATGATAGCTACCGCCAGGGCCGTAATGTTTGCGTCCCCTTTCAACATCAAACACTTGTCCTAAAACGGCGAGATAAAGTCCTTTACTGTTTTCCCTGCCGCTGTGAAGTGACAGCTCGTGTTGACTCAGTAGTCTGCCCAGGGGCGCGGAAACACTACTCCCATATAAAGTCTCCGCTAGCCATTCGGGCGCATTCCATAAGGCTAAGCCCGTGGCAATAAACGCTAACGTGTATTTTAGCATTGCGCTAACCATCTATACACAACATAAAGGAGAATGGTCTCATTTTAGTGTAAAGCCAAACGACCGCGTCAACATCACACATACACGGCTGATGTGTTTACGTTTTTTCCGGAAACGGAAACAGATGGTAGTTCAATTCATTCATTTCTAAAGAATCGATTCCTGAACCATACAACTCCCCATCCTGAGCAGGAGACGAAAATTAATCAGTGAATCTAATTTCCGCTTTGAATAGTTAGAAAACAATTCGCTCTTATTAACCAAGTCGGACTTCTCATCATTAGTAATAACGTGAGCAAACATGAACACTCGAAACAGATATTTCGGTTCGATGAAACTGAATCAAACATCCCACTACTGGCAGTACTGGAGGTGGACGCTAGGCGGAGTGCGTTTCCACCGTGAGTCGTACGGAAGACCCGAGGTTTGATGACGTACGTGACGTCGCCGGCCTGCAACGGACGGACGTTGATCGGTGCGGCGGAGCGAGCGGAGGAACGCGCAGAGCACAGTGGATTCCTGGGTGATTGGGTGTTTGGAAACGGGCCGAAACGGAATAAACACTGAGCGAGAGCCCGAGGCCGCACAACGGCATGGGGAACGCGGAGAGCGGCGGCTGTGGCGGCGGTGCCGGCGCCGGCAGCGGGGACGAGGAAGACGTTGAGGCAGAAAGCCCGGCGTTTGCTGACGGCGGCGGTGGCAGTAGCCCGGCCTGCGGGGCCGCGGGAACGGGCGCGGGCGGCACGTCGAGGGGAGCAGGCGGGACGGCCGTGTCAAGCTCGGGGCTGCCCTCCCCTGAGGCCCTTATGGAGCAGGTGAAACTGAGGGAGGCTGCGGGCCGCGCGGGCGAAGCGACGGTGGCCGTGGCCGAGTCTGCGCTAGCAAGGAACGAGAGCGCGCTGGTCCGCTGGCTGGATGAGCGGCTCGGCCGCGGGGAAGAGGCGGTGAGCCTGGAGCAGTTCTGTGAGCTGCTGGAGAGCAGAGACGCGCCGAGGGAGGAGTGCGAGGAGGTTGGATCGCTTTTAATGAAGCCTTTGCTCATTGAGCACAAAATTTCATACGCTACCACACACACGTCAAAAGTGGAACATGTCCCTATGAGAGTAATGGCTCGGTTCTTCTGGACAGTCCTGTGGTCACGTCACTCAGTTTACTCTCCACACAGGTGCTGGGAAATGATTTATTTTGGGAAAAAATAGCGCGTACACCCATATAGACACAGCATAGTTAATACACACATTACTTACATACTTAAGTGACCAGTCATTCTTGTCAGGGCCAAAGTTTGACTAGGGCTGCCCCACCCGGTCATTTCATTTGACAAATACAACCCCCCCACACACACACACACACACACACACACACACCTTCCATTCAGAAAGTATTATCCCCAAGTGCCCCACAACCCTTCCTCCATTCCATTTGACACACATGATCCTCATTTACCCCCAGTCCACTGTGCAATTTTACAAATCTGATGCCAGTTATTAACCCATCCCCGGTGTGATTTGACAAGTACAATTCCCAAACCCCTTACCACTCCCTG
Source organism: Arnoldichthys spilopterus (assembly GCA_037974385.1). Taxonomy (NCBI): domain Eukaryota; kingdom Metazoa; phylum Chordata; class Actinopteri; order Characiformes; family Lepidarchidae; genus Arnoldichthys; species Arnoldichthys spilopterus. Next base: position 12,021,106 of record JBBPDA010000081.1, on the reverse strand, counting down.
TCCTTTCCACATGACAAATACAATCCCCATTTACCCCCCACCCCTCTTGTCATTCGACAATCCCTCATTACCCCCCTGTCCATTCCATTGGACAAATATGATCCCTTGTTACCCCCCATCCCCAAGCCATTGGACAAATACGATTCGAACCCCCCCCCAAAACCTCCGTTGCATATGATATGTACAATTACCCCACCCCACCCCCCATCCTACCCCTCAACCATAAATTATGTCTCATCCCCCATCCCCCAAATCGACAAATGTATTGCCCCCCCCAACAAAATCAATCACCACTCTTCGTCAACAACTATGTCCATCCCAGCTTGTCAAATATGATTCTCCCTGTTCTGTTCAACATATTCTCTCCAGACATATCACTACACACCTGCCTTCACACCACCATCTGATAATACAATCTCCCATCACCCTCCCCTTCTCCATTTGACAAAAATTGTATAGTTACACAAGTAATGCCGCCCCCCCTTTAACAACAGTCACTTCCCCCATTGTTTCCCTTAGCTACCGACTTTTCCTTTCAGTTTGAAAAAGCTTTGGTTAGCAGCAGAACTAACAGAGCTTGACACAACATTTTTAAAGTGGCTTCTGTGCACTTCGCACTCACTGTGTTGTTTTTTATTCCAGAAAATCTACAACAAGTTTATGACTTAATACGACTAACTAATGACTATTGAGTTTTTTGTTGGAAATGGTAGAATAGTGGTGAATCTGAAAATTACCTTTTTGTTGGGGCCTAGTTTGCCTACTAGCAAACTGCATGTACTTCTGCCATAAATCTGCTTTTTTTTTAAAAAATGGGCCTAACGTTCTGCAAGGCAGTTTTCAAAGCAAGAAACGGTTCAGACGTCTGGTTCCTATGACCACCCTTGTGAACCTCTCTGGCTCGATACACTTCTCAAGAATGGCACATTTCACAACAAACCACTCTTAATGGCTGTGTTTACAACTAAAATGAACTGGGAAACTTTGAGAAATGTTGGGAATTCCTGGTTAAACGACCACAGTTCTACTCAAGTCAAACACCAGTGGACCACTGAGCGTTAGGCCATTCAAGGACACACCCAGTGTGAAGTTGCCTAGTCATACAGGCCAGATAAATACACAGAAGGCCTATGTAATCTCTAGTAAAGCCAAGCTCACTACTCACTTTACTAACATTGCAGTTCCAGTGGTGGAACATATTAAATCACAGGTCTTGGACAAAGCCACTGATGTACAGTGTTGAAGTAGATGTTCTACTGATTTCTGCTCAAGTGCTCTTGAATTACAAGTGGCGCTGTAGGCGGTTCATAGAAGTGGGGTATGAGGATGCTCTTTGGAATAAGCTGTTTTGAGAAGATTATCATTGCTATCCAAGAAAAACAAGTATCTCCAAAATGGTAACAGGAGAAGACAAAAACGTTCCTCATTTCCACTGGTTTGTTCATAATGAAAGTGTCACACAGTGTGAAGACCAGCTATTGTGTCAATCTAGAAAAACCGAAAACACAAAAATGGACATACAGGGTTTTCTTGATCTATAATTTCCAGGGTATTCTGAATGTTTCGGGTGGTGTTAACCATTCTTTATTGGAAATGGATCTGTTTTCAGACAAGAAAGTGCTGTGACTGGCAAACCCTTGCACTATCTTTCTGTTCTTCTGACCTTTGCTGCCACTTACTCTGACATCATCCAGTGGCATGAAGAACAGGATCAGACGTTCTCTATAAACACTGCTGACATGAAAAGCTTCGAAGTGAAGGTAGATGGATTGTTCGACTCCTTTAGGTAGTTCTACATGAACGGCCCGCGACCACCCTGGTGGATTCTACTGTTGATAGAAACTGGTTTGATGTATTTGTTGCTTCTGAATGCCTCATGAGGCCTTTGTGCTGCCAACAAACACACTGCAAAACTGTGCGTCAGCTTATGTCTGTCAGCTTATTGCCTGTGTTCCGTTTACTGTTTGACTTTTCATGTTATCACATTGTCGTTTACACTCTCGCTCATCCCCTCATAATTGACCTCACTGATTGAAGCATCTAGCACTGAGGACTTTGCTTTGTTGCGCAAGAGCTTTTTACCAACTGGTTTGGGGAGGGCCCCATTCAGTCCAACTATGGAAATATGTGTCTTTTGTTTCTTTTGTGGCACTGGTTTCTTTCCACCGTTACCGCCCCTTTTTGTGTAGACTAGATTTGGATAGGTTTATGGCAGCGACGCTTGCATTAGCATTAGTGCTTGCAGAGGGATATCTTAACCAAAGCAGAAGCTTGTCTGATCCAGTTGTTCTTTCAAACCATTACGGAGTCCCTGTTCGCTGTTTAGCTGATGAACATTTAACCGATGAAGAAAGAAATGTGAAAGTGAGCACAATGACACAAAATGTGACCTCTGCATTTAACCCATCTAGTGCACAAGTGCACAGGTGGATCAGGAGGCAGCTATGAAAAGCGAAGTATCCTATAGAATCCTGAAAACAATTTTTAAAAGTCCTTTCAGAAATATTGATTTTAATCCTGTCGGATAAACACAGTACTGTTGGTAACGTCACACGAAGGCAGGGGATGCATGACCAGTAAGATGCAGGTTGGGCTTTAAGCAGTGGCAAGGCCAATCCCGCTGTGTTCTTGTGACAATGCTGTGTGATAGATGTAAAATCAACCCAGCCTATAAGGCTATGACATGTTTCTATCCTTTTAATGCTAACTTGAATTTACCTAGTGCCTATTTATCTGGTCAGACATTTAGACATCTTTTATAAAGGATGCACGAAAAAGAAATAATTTAATAAAATAATAAATATATCAAATAATAGAAAATGACAGTAATTTTATTCAGGTACACCCTGATACCCTCTTACTGGTTTTTGTGGCTTTCAACCCACTCACTCTTGCTGAGGAGCCCATATGAACAGTCCTATCCTCCAAAGAACTGATCTAAAGCCGTCACGGCACCTGTACACAAAGAACTGCTGCCGCCTCTTTATATTGAGACTATTATTATAATATATATTAATTTCTTTTTCTTCTTTTCTTTTCTCTTGTTTGTTATTTCTATCCGGTGTCAACCAGAGGAGGATGGATTCCTCCTTCTAAAACCTTGGTTCCTCCCGAGGTTTCTTCCTACAGCTAGGTTTTTTTTTCTATGCCTCTGTCGCCTTTGGCTTGTTCTTTGGGGGCTCGGACCCGGATTCTGTAAAGCTGCTTTGTGACAACGTCAGTTGGAAAAACCACTATTCACTTGACTTGACTTTTTTTGGCAATTCAGTTGTGTATCTATTGGCTCTGTAGCAAAGTCCACATGCTTTTTATTCTACTGGTTCTACAAGCAATCTGTGCATTCAATTGTTTCATTAAAAGACATTAAAAAAGAAAATGTACTTTCATATACTTAAGTTTTTTTTAAAAGCAAGTACTCAAGTAAAAACATTTCCCTTGGGATCAATAACGTATCCATCCATCCATCCCTCCATTCATCCATCCGTCCATCCCTCCATCCATCCATCCCTCCATTCATCCATCCCTCCATCCCTCCATCCATCCATCCATCCACCCATCCATCCACCCATCCATCCATCCATCCAAGATCGAACTGAACCACAATCTATTGTAGTGGAGTAATATTTGACCTGTTGTATCTATACTTTGACTCAGATGCTGGAGTTGTTTACTTTGTCCACCTCGGCCATTACGAGAATTCCATTCTAACAATTTCTGTCTAATGTCTATCCTCCACCTGTGTTTGCATAGGCTTTTGCTCAGTTTGATGCCGAAGGAGACGGTGTTGTTGACGTAGAGAGCATGCTAATGGCTCTGAAGAACAGCAATGGAGCCAATCTGCAGGGAGAACTCAGTCACGTGATCAGACAACTACAGGCCTGCTCGCTGACTCCAGGTGAGATAAAGCAACTCTCAAATTAGATATTGCTGGGCAGATTTTGCCCCATGTGAACCAATAGATGTTGCTCTGTGTGCAGTTTGCAGACAGCCCCAGCCCAGTTTAACTTCTGGTTACTATAGAGCAAAATGTTTACTTAAAAAAAAAACGACTATAGGTTAAGCTGTAGCTGGTTTAGTTCAGTCATAAATGCCACTTTGCGTCAGAGCTGACATACTGCACCACTTTTCTGCAAGCTATTGAAGCTGAAAGAGCATAGACGCCAGTATTCACACATGTGGGAGCACTTTAAGTGGATGTAAGGGAAGCAGCGACTGCTGCTGTCGCTAACTAATCCTGCATTGCTTGCAGCTGGATGTGCTTCCATTATAGTTAATTAGGGCATTTAATATCATTTTTAGGATGATTTTGAGAACAAATATTACAGTACTCATATGAAAATACCAATGAAAAGTCGTATTCTGAGGCTGCTTTTATGTCGTAAAACATAACCTTAAAATTGCACTTGTTTCAGTAGTTAAGATGGTCTGGTACGAAGATGACTCTTTGAAAATCATGGCTTATCGTGGGAGGTCTCTGAGCTAGCGGAGCGATTTTACTTGTTGATATGTAAGGTGGTTTGAAACGCAGAGTTATATGCAAAAGTTTGAACACCCCTGGTTAAATGATTTGTTTTGTTTATTTTTGTGTGAAATGAAGTACACATTCAATACCTGGAACAGACCTAAATGGGACATTGCTCTGTTATTTGAAGTACACAGTTTATTAATAAAACTAATTACAAAAAATGTATTTGCTGTAATAATTACACTTAATTACAAATTGTATGTTAGTTGGTTAATAATGTTTTCCTCACCTGCTGTTGCATGGTGACACAGTAAGATATATGTCTAGAGGTGGGCGTAAGTTTTTATGGTAGCTTATAAAAAAACAAAAGTCAAGAATCACAAGAATTTTTTAATAAATGCAATGTACATATTCCATATGGTGACACTTTTAGGTTTGTTTTCAAGGGATTCCAATACAGTAAATGGGTAAAATGTTAGCAGAGCGACCAAATGTGACAAACATTCTGCTCTTCCACTGTATATTAAATCATAATCAACATGAAATACCAAGCAAATCTTAATCTCTCTTTGAAGCTGATCATAATTTAAAAATGTGTTGATACCAATATGATTCCGATATCACTGTGCCTCCCAGCCTTGTTGACATTGTTGTCTTTTCCTCTTTTGTTCTTTTCCAGGATTTGTGGATATCTTCTCCAAGTCTAAGGACAGACTAGGAGCACACGCCTCAAAGATCCTGAAGTTTCTACACAGGAACCGCATCCCCAGCAGTGCAATTCCCTTCCCTGCTCTGGAAGGCTACAACAGCATCTGTACAATGAGATCTTCTGTACTACAGGACTACTTAGATTATGCTCTGCAGAAGGAAAAAGGTAGCCACCACCACAGCATTTCTAGCAGCGTGGTCACCTTGTTCGTCTGATCGTACATGTTTCTACTCTCAGTGGTTATTGTTTTTCTAGGGATAGATGAGGTCAAAAGGGCAGTTTCTGCTAGGGGCAGCAGAATTCAGTACATTTACATACATGACTTTCATACAAAACTATCTCAGTAGTACATACTAGCTAATGCTCCATCAAAAACTTCATTCTGTTTGCCATATTTTGTTCAGATGTGTCTTAAACACTATGAAAGCAAATTGCTGTGCTAATGTACGTTTATAAAGTTGACATCATAATGTAATATCGCTCACCACCAACCTTTGCATTTTACTCTTCTCCTTGTATCCCTCAAAGACCTGGACATTCAGTACCGGGCGGAGCTGAACCAGGACCCAGAGGTGGATCGGGTCAAAGTCGTCTCTCAGTGCTTCAGCTCAATCGAGGCCTCGTCCAATGCCGCCGACATCCACAAGATGACCAATGGCGAGACGGTGTCCTTCTGGCAGTCTGATGGGAGTGCACGCTCTCACTGGATCAGGCACGGTTGTCTCTCTAGTCTAGAAAAGTCACAAAGGATATGTAAATTATATAAAAAAGTACTGCATATTAAAAACAACGTGTGTGTATATTTTTATATATATCGTGCCTTTCGCAAACCCAAGGGCACTTTACAGAAACAGATGATCAATCTTTAACAACAAATAACCCCAACAATCAACAGTTACTTTACAACTTTACAGTAAAAAAATAGATCCAAGAGTTGGAAGAAGAGGCATAGTACTGGGAGAAAAGAGGCATAGTACTGGGAGAAAAGAGGCATAGTACTGGGAGAAAAGAGGCATAG
>JBBPDA010000081.1:11994212-12008665 GCA_037974385.1 Arnoldichthys spilopterus | reverse complement strand
ATATATATATATATATATATATACAAATTTAGAATATGATGGCTGCAACACACTCCACAGAAGTTACATGTATGTAAAGGTATCAGTGATTTTAGAGAGACACATGTTGCAATCAAGGTGGCATTTCTTCCAGGACATCCATGCTTATTTCAGCAGGACAATGACCGACCACATTCTGCTTGGACAACAACAGCGTGGCTTCGTAGACACAGTGTGTGTGTGCTTGGCTGACCTGCTGCCAGTAAAAATAGATGCCCTATTAAAAGTATATGGCACATCATGAAAAGGAGGCTCAGATAACAGCAACCACAGACTGTTGAGCAGCAAGAATGGACAAAATTTTCATTGCAAAACTAGTACAATTCATATCCTCAGTCCCAAAACGATTAAAGAGTGTTAAGTGGAAAGATGATGCAACACAATGGTAAACACGCCTCTGCTCCAAGTTTTGTTGAGTGTGATGCAGCCATGACATTCTAAATTTGTGTATATTTATAAGATACAGTTAAGTTGGTTAGTAAAACTATAGACAATCTTTTCTTTGTTTTTTTGTCAGTACAATAAAGTTTCATTTAAATAAACATATTAGAGATTTAATTGCATTTTGGAAAATATTATTAATAAGTGTACTGGTAAATTGCTACATCATTGGCTATTGAGTGCAATTTACATTTACCTGTACAGCATTTGGCAGACCTTGATTCGCGTGTACTTGTGGTACACCTCATGAAATATCAGCCTCGATTGGCAACAATCAAGCACCAGATCTGAGAAGAAATCCTCCAATTCCAAAACTGCGTTCCTAATTTTGGTTGCTCTGCATGTTTTATGTGTGTGCTGAATGCTTAGCATGTCACGTACGATATACCAGGGTTACTACAAGCTGCAGCCTGTTTAATGTTAGTATTTGTGTGCTCAGAGATGGAGAGGAGGCGATAAAGACCCGGGTTTTCCTGCTCCAGCTCCTTCAAAACTGTTTCCCAACTCTTCCCGCCTTACCGGAGTCCCGGGGTTCTCCCGAGAACGCGGCGTCATCGTCATCATCAGAGTTCGCACCTTCAGCGCCAGTGAGCGCGGATGGGGACCCTGCTGAGGCTGTAGGGGAGCTCTACAGTCACCTCTGCCAGGGTACAAACCGTCATATCGCTGCTTTTCTTCATGCATCAGCCTAATTTACACCTTATTATTGTCTCACCTACATTAGATGCAGCTTTGTACCGAAATGCGATTCAGTGCTTCCGTGTGTAGTTGATCTCAATGTTCGTCTTGATGTCCCTGGTGGTTTTAATGCAGTGGTGGATGGACCTGAAGGAGAGTGTGCAGTAGAGAAGGCTCTGAGGAAAGAGGCAGTGAAGGCCATCCTTAGCGGTGCGGCCATCTTCTACCCGGACAAACAGAGTCGACGAGACAAGCTTTTTGACATGATGGTGCGTGTGTGAGCGAGGAGAAGAATGTGAGATGTGTGATTAAAGGATGGATGGTTCTTTTATATTGTGTTTCTGTATACTTTAGAAGAACATAACCGAGGAAGAGCAGCCGGAGTCCGTTAAACTGACGTTCGAGTCACTCTGCAATTATTTCAGGTAACGCCAACACATTTGACTGACCAGAAGTAATGCTTATAATGGTATTTTATTGCTGGGTGGACACACAGGCCCTGTTCATAGTTCGTATTAATTTCTGTATATATAGTGATCTGATCACAAGCAGAGAGCGATATGTACAGCTGGTCGTACTTGGCTTTTCTGAGAGTCCGATCAGCCATATCATTAACACCATTGACAGGTTAAGTAAATAACATTGACTCTCTAGTTTTTTCATCACAAAGGCACCTGTCAGAGAGGTGGGATATATTAGGCAGCAAGCAAACAGTCAGCTTTTGAAGTTGATGAGGTAGAAGCTGAAAAATTGACGTCAGAGCATCTCCAGAACAGAAGGTCTTGTGGAGTGAGTGGGTCCCTCTAATGCTGCTTTAACAGTTCTGACTGTGGTGCATTGTGTATTTTGACACCTTTCCATGAGAGTCAGCATTCACTTTAATAACCACAGTAGCTGTTCTGTGGGAAACCAAACAGGCTTGACTTCTCTCCCCACATGCATCAGTGAGTCCTGGTGTCCATGACCCTGTTGCAGATTCACCACTTTTTCTTCCTTGGATCACTTTTGGCAGATACGACGTACTGCACACCTGGACCACTCCACAAGACCAATGTAGAGATGCTCTGACTCGGATGTCTAGCCATCGCAATAAGGCCCTTGTCAAAGTTGCTCAGGTCTATACGCTTGCCTATTGTTCCTCAGGGACTGACTGTTCACCTGCTGATATATCCCCCCCCCCCCCTCTTGACCGGTGCCAATGTAATGAAATAACCTCAACTGTATTCACTTAACTATCGGTGGTGTTAATGTTACGGTAGATCTGTGTATTTATAATATTATAAATGCTGCCACTGTTATTCTCAGTAGATATCGGTGATGAATTACGGAACTACGGAAATAATGTTCGGCTTTATGTGAACTCTTGTCCAGTCAAAAGTAACTTTTTTAAAAGTTTTTTTGTAAAATTATTCACCATTCACAATTATTTATCATGCACTACACATACTAACGTTGTTTATCACAATGAATGACTTTAATCATTTAGCAGCCCTGATGTAATATAGTATACCACAAACTCACACAGCGATGACCAATGAGGCTGTGTCTCTGTGCAGTGATCAGGATCCAAGTGGTCTGCTGCTGCTACCTCCCAAAGGAGCTCCCGCTGACTTTGACATCTCCCCTATCCTTGCAGTCATGGATACTTTGCTACTCGTGGCCACTAAAGAGGTTTGTTCCTTTGAACTCAACAGACTGTGCTCAACTTATGGGCTGTGTTGTTTCTACTGTTGGGGCCTGTTGATGTCTTGATCATCAATGCAGCACAGTTTGTAATATTTATATGTAAATATGAAATAATTATATAAATATTTCAAAAGCTTCATGTTTTAATCTCTGTGTGTGTTCCTTTGTGTGCATGTCTTGGTGTGTGTGTGTGTGTGTGTGTGTGTGTTAGTGTGAAGTGATGATGGTGGACTGTAGTGGAAGACCCAGTCGGAAGGTGCTGCTGTCTCTTTTCTGGGCTCTTCAGGGCAGTCTGCTTTCCTGGTGCTTTCTGCAGCTGAAAGGAGGAGAAACCATAGCCACTGAGCTAGCCAGAAACATCCTGATCAGATGTAAGCCTCGTCCACACTAGGAGTGTGAATCACAGGTTTTATTCGCTCTGATCTGGTTGTTTTAGCCAATGATTTAATCATATTCGATATTCGACCTTAACATTTGCAGTGATGCGATCCAGTTTGATACTGGGGTCTCCAGTGGGTATGAAATATGATGAAGTTTCACACAATCTGCTACATTTTCGTGATCTCACACATGCAAACAAATTATAGTTTGAGTATTTTATTATAACAGGTCAAATACAGCAGGGCTAGTCAAAAGCAGGGTCTTAGTACAAAACACTGCAGGCTGTAATACGAAGAAAAATGAACTGTGGAGTGTTTTGGTCGATGCATTGATACAGATCGATTCAGTATTACATGCCTGTTCCACACACTGATCTAGGGCCAGCTTCTTGGGTTCCTTCTCCTGCATATCCGATAATTTGGTCAAAGTAAGCTGATCCTAGAACGAACGCTTTCACTCTTGTGTAACATTCAATGACTGCTGTTCTTCCAGCTTGTATGAACCTGTAGCCTGCTTGTCTGAATCATTTAAATGATTTATTTAGATTGTTTCCTCCATTCTCTGGTCCTGAAACACTGTTTGACCTATAGTTACTGTATACAGTGGTTGTGATTTTATTTTGGTTCCTGTCAACCCTGACTTCTTGATAGTGTGGATTTCCCAAGAGGAACAATCCTGCTCACCCTTTTCACCCAAAGACGCCATCAGACACTTAAGCAGCCTTTATTAGTTGTGATAAGAATCATGAACTGAAACTTAATCTGAAGTATAAATGAGAGGCTGCTAGGTTTGTATTGCAGTGAGTCATTTTCTTTCCATTAGATGATCCTAGATCTAACTGAGAGGGGTGTTCTTGTGCTTGTTGTCGGACAGATGTGGATCAGTTCCTGGCGGGCACAAGAGCTACACTGAGCACCCTACTAGAGAACTACTCCAGTGCCGACATCACTGCCAAACTCAGCGGATCCATCCTGTCCATGGCAACCAGGCAACTGGTACTGGGATTGAATTATCTGCTAGTGATTTGAGTTCTTTAGGTTGTGACAGTAGGTAGAGATATGGGCATGGCTGTATGGGCACATTTCAGGGTTCTTGCTATAGTACCATAATGAGAAAAAGTACTGTTCCCTTAACCATGAGGGCGGTGTAATGTATAATATCATAATAGTGATAATGATGTAATAAAAATATTGATTGAGCATTACTTAGCAATATATACAGGCAACAATGGAACAGCATTACCAGCAATGAAATTCTTGGAAAGCTGTAGCAGCCATAAGTGCATTACAGACTAATGTTATGTTCCTAAAAGCAGAAAAAAAGAAAGAAAATTTCATGTTGTTACTGTTCATTAACAGCCATATGATGAAAAGGGTAAAACAAAGAAAATTGTCTGATTAAAGTATGACAGTAACACAGTCAGATTGAACTGATGATTGGACACGTGAAGGAAAAATTTTAATTCAAATTTAGAGATATTTTATAATTAATTTTTTTAAATGTGTGACATTGAGATACACACATCATCTTTCAGTTTGATTCAAATGACAAAATTCTTGTAATATTTTGGACAGATGAAAATAAATTTGTGAATTCAGCTAAACTGTAATTTAGTGAGACTAGAACTGGGATTCAGAAAGGGTGTGATGTATGGCGTGACTGGACTGGGTTATTGGAGGGCAAAGTTAATAAAGGTTCACTCTCCACGAGGCATGTAGACACATTTTTCAATGCAAATTACACCAAGAAGCTTTAAAATGAGAGCTTTGCAAGTGAAATGATGAAGTCTATCCTGACAGATCCAGGTAACAAGTTCAGTCCTTTCAAAAACGGAGGCTGATCGCTCTCTTGCTTGTTTCGGTTAGGATTCATGCTGCTGTTTGTTGTAGAGGATGCACTGTTTACCTAGGAGGATTGAAAAAATCCATTCTGCTTTAAACAAATGCCTGTACAAATGTCTCTGCATCACTCTGCGATAGAAAACGGTTAACTTAAGCAACTCTTAAACAATAAAAAGCTAGTGCCTGTGTTTACATGCAGCATAAAACAGGTCAGAATCCACGATCTCACTGCAGTTTCAAACTTCAGATTTTGTGTACAAAGAGGGCATAGTTTCTCACAAACACAAACTTACCCTAGAAAATTAGTATTTTAGATTTATCTGTATTTATTTAGAAAATGTTACACCATCCGTTAAAGACATCTATTTTTTTTTTTATGACATTGCCTAAGGTTAACAGGCACAAAAACAAAGGTAAAAGCCCTACAATTGAACCTTGGGGTACTCCAAACCTTTTTTTTTTGGATAAAAGATTTCTCAGTGAAACAAAACACTGTCACACTGTCTAATCTAATTAAAACCTTTCTTTAATTGTGGCTAATGCTGCTCAGTAATGTTGCACCACTAAGCTAATGCAGAGGCTCAATGATGTCCTAATCACACCGGCTGCTGTTGTCTAGGCAATCTTCCTAATGGAGATGAGTGCTCTGGACATCCCTCACTGTGCACTGCTCAGAAGCTTCTTCACTTTGCTGGAGCTGCTCAAGGAGCTCTCGAGGAATACAGAGGATGCCTCAAAGGTCAGCTGTCTGTGTCATCTATGTATATGTATGAGGCACTATATTATCTTAAATGTCATAATCTTAAATGTTGCAAAGGCTTAGTCTGAATGATTTAAGAAATGAACGGATTATGCAACGAACGGTTTCAAAAGAAAATTTCTATTCACATTATACTGTTAAGTAAAAGTGACTATTTGTCATTGTGAACACACTCAAGCACCACAACGAAATGTGACCTCTGCATTTAACCAATCACACGTGCACACGTGGCGCAGTGGGCAGCTACCAACAGCGCCTGGTGAGCAGTGTAGCGGGACGGTTCCTTGCTCAAGGGTAACACAGTAGTGCCCGAGCCGGGACTCGAACCTGCGACCTTCAGGTCCCAAAGGCAGCGTCCTAACCACTAGGCCTCCACTGTTCAGTAGAAGAGTAAGCTTAGTTAAAGGGTTTTTCTCATCATTTTTTTTGATGTGCACATTTAAAAACATGTCTTTCAGAAGCTTGTGTATAAAAAATTAATTAAAAAAAAATATGGTGATAAGAACCAGAGGTTACAATGCTTACAACCCAAATCACAGCCATTTTGTTCTATGCAAAACCATCAATGAATCTTCTGAGATGTAATGTTGATTGTCCTACAAATACTTACATGACCTTCTCTGCATTGTATGGGCTTGGGTCTAAAACACTCGGGCCAAAATATCTTAGTTACATCTTAGGCCAAATATTTTAGTAAGGGTATTCTAAAACAGTGGCCCAGGCATAAACAATGGCCTGTGGGCAGTGGTGGCCTAGAGGTTAGGACACTACCTTTGGGACCTGAAGGTCACAGGTACCCTTGAGCAAGGTACCGTCCTATTACACTGCTCCCCGGGGGCTGTTGATGCTGCCCACTGCTCCACGTGTGCACGTGTGATGGGTTAAATGCAGAGGTCACATTCCGTTGTGGTGCTTGAGTGTGTTCACAATGACAAATAGTCACTTTCATAAGATGAAAAAAGTCTGAGTAATAACTGTCATGTAGCTGTCACAGATATTAAGCGCTTCAGATGTCTGAATCTGATTGAATGTTCTCACGTTTCTTTTTTTTGTAGACTAATCTGGAGGGCTGCCCACATCCCCAACAGCCAGTGGTATTAAAGACATGGCATATGGAGTCTCCTCATGAGTATGAGGATAGCAAACACGAGAACACCGTGTTCCTCTGCCCCGGGGCCACCTACTTCGAGGTGGAGTTCGACGACCGCTGTGAGACAGAGAAGAGGTACCCAAAACTCCCTACTGCCCCTTTGTGGTGACTTTAGAGACTGAAATCATAGGTTTCTACTCCGTAAACAAGAGATGTATTGATTTTTTGGTCTCTAAAAAAAAGTGGAACCATTGAAGACCATTGTCTGCTAACTTGGTATTTGACCTAAATCGACAGGTATGACTATTTGGAGTTCACTGATTCCAGAGGAGGCAAAGTGCGATATGACATGAAAGTCGGCACGGAGAAGTGGCCAAAGGTGCGGTGAATTGTGTTGGACTTGAAATTTCCAAAGTATTTATTATTTACATCCCATCAAAGTGCGTTTTATTATAACAGGGTTGTCTGTCCTTCGTTTTGCAGAAAGTCACATTCAAAGCTGGTCACCAGCTCCAGTTTCTCTTCCACTCGGACAGCAGTAACACAGAGTGGGGTTACAAGTTCACCGTGACCGCTTATGGTCTTCCGGATATCAGCGTCTCCTGGATGTCTGACCTACAACTCCTTGTCTCACGATTGATGGGTCGCCTGGCCTCTCGAACCATGGCTCTCAAATCCACTCATGGTATGTTTCTTCTACTCATGCACCAACATATTTAATATAACATATGAAATGTGAACATGTGAAATATGGGATAAATCTTATAAAACATTCCCCTGGTTCCATGCAACAACTGCTTTCTACCACTAAAGCAAATGAAATATATATACTTTTTGTTATAGGTTGCCTAGAGTTTCGTGGTATGAAGGAGATCCCTACTTCCCTAATGACCCACGTTCTGGCCTCTCCTCTGTGGAAGGCCGTCTTCAGACATGGTCTGAGTGGGCCAGCCAGAAGCAGAGAACCTGGACTTTTTAGCACTGATACACAGGAGGTACAGGCATCACCATAAATAGTTCCTTCAGCAATATTTTAATATAATATAGTGTAATGTTTTTGTATGGTCTAGTGTATTACTTTGTTTTATATGTATTTACTTACACTTTTTCTGTTTTATTCTTTAAAAAAGTGTAAAAATGAAGTGAATACAACCTGTGAATTTGTTTTCTCTGTCCAGCTAAAACCTGCGTTTTCTGAAGATGATTTAGTGGAGTTACTAGTCGAGTTTGCCCGCTGGGATCCTTCCCAGGATTCCTGTGATGGCAGAGCGGAGCTTATGAGAAACCTCATGCTGGCGTGCAAGAAACTTCTAATAAGAAACGAGTTTGCTGCAGGGTCGAAGGTCGATCAGGCAGTAAATGCAATCTGGGCTGCCATGGTGTACCACACCCCAGCCCTTCAGACGTCCCTGAGGACCTTTGGTAAATGTTTGTATTTTCAGACGTCCGGTATTCAGCGACAGTAGCGCGTCCCGTCTCCTTTTGCAGCCTGTGTAGTCTTCCGTCATCACCTTTCAAGTAAACTGTAAGAAAATCTCACTCCCTCTAGCTGACAATATAATGCAGTGTAATTTACATTCAAGTAGTTGGCAGATGTTTGTTCCATTGTTTCAAAGCCCAGATCTGGTTTCCAGTGACGATAAAATAAAGGTACTGTAGGGGTTTGTTTCGATCATGTTGGGGTCACCAGTAACTGTAGGGTTTTTCTGTTCGACCTCTTTCCCCCCAGTTTACGTGTTTGTTCCCGACCAACGACGGTGGGCACGCTATCTTAATCTGACTCCAATATTAACCTGCTGTTACCTGCATTAAGATGTCCAGTGCGTTTAGCATGTGTTGGACTGAGATTCCAATGAGAGTTTGTATTTAACAAACTATATATCCTATTTATAGGACTGCCATCACTGAACCTCAGGGATTAAAGCCTGTACCCCAGCATGGAATTATACAGTGGTATAAAACTCCGAGGCTGGTCAGGACATTAATATGTGTTCAGATTATGGTCACCCAGAGCGTCAGACTAGAAGGTTCTGTCTGAGATAGGTGTAGAATACTCAGCCTCGTTAACATAGCTTTAACGACATTAAAGGAAACCATTTAGCGGAATAACAACGGTTTATTATACAGTAGTAACATTAAGGAGAACTTAACAGTACAGTTACCATTACATTACCTTAAATTACACAGATTGCCATTAGCAAAGTTGACGATGTCCGTAGGGCGATACCCTGATGGCATCGGGAAAATTATTCCAATGTGATCATCTGTGACTCACCCTTTCATAGCCAAATAGTTCAAACACATCAGAGTTACCAATGACCATCTCTGTGACCATTTGAATGTTCAAACTGGCCAATCCCTATGTTCTCTGAACATCAAACAGTTGTACCAGCCAATTACCTGCTGTGGAGCCACTCAGAATGACCAGTTAAGTTAAATGACATAACGCAATGTACACAGAACACTGAGTGATATAAATCAGATCAGGAGATTCCTCATGGCATGTGCATTCATTTGATACCAGACATGGCATATCTGGTATGTTATCATGGTAATATGTGAGTTGCATTGAGGGTTCAACGACTGCTTACATCTGTGCCACATCGTAAATACCCTTAGCCAATTGGCTAGATCTCATTTACATCTAGAGAGCAGAATTAAAAAATGTCCAACCACAGACCTACAGTACCTTCTGTTTTATGACCCCCCCCCCTCTCTTCCCCAGTGGCAAAGCATGGGCAGACTTGTGTGAGTGAGGACCTAATGCAGGTTTACACACTTGCCGACAGCATTAGGACATGGATGGTAAGCTAGAGCCTGATTTGTTCCTGCTGTCAATTTAAAAAAAAAAAAAAAAAATTTTTTTAAACGGTCATGTTTTGTATTTCAGCTGGAGATGAAACAGCGCTCTCTAGTGAGCAAAATGAATGTCCCCGGGAAGACAGAGGATGGCCAGAGTGAAGTTACAATGGAATCTTTGGGTATGTAGCAGTTTTGCTAGAAATAAAGATGCAAATATTGCAAACATACACAATATATATACACATTATCAATGATATACATTACAGTATATTCTAGAATATGGAGTTGTTGATGTGCTGAAAGACTGTATAAAGAATATAGCTAGAAAAGGTTCAAATATATAGATTTGAGGCAGGGTGACTAGTAAAAAAAAGATATTAACCAACTCATTTTTTATATATATTTGACCATTTTTATGTCAAAATGGTAAAAAATGTGGTTAGTTTATTTGGGAATTATTAGACCTGCATGTATCCCTATGCTGAGAGAACTTTGAGCTCATTACAGAACTACTGTAAACAATGTACCAAACATTTCCTGTAAAAAGCTTCTAGAACGAGGTGGGCAGGGTCCAGCACAGTTTGGTAGTTCCCCTCCTCACTAAACACACTCACCAAACCTGGCAAGTACCAAAGTGAGTTGATCCAGGTGTGTTTGAGAAGGGAAATGACTAAACTATGCCAGTACTGGAGTTGCCCATCCCTGTTTCAGAGGCACTTACATCTTCAGAAGTCTGGTTCCTGACCCAACCTCTGTCAACAGTTCTGACTTGGCACATTTCACATCAAACTGACTTAAACCTTAATCTACTCATGCAGAAATGTTGAAAAATCAGTGATGTTAATTATAACTAACAGTTTCCCCGTTCCTGCATGCTCTTTCTCTCTCATCTCTTTTTCCCCCCTCTACAGCTGAGATCTGCATTAGTAAGAGCCTGCTGTTATTCAGGTTCAGCCCTAGTTGCGGTGCCGCACTACCACCTCCAGAAACCGATTCTTCTAAAACAACAGAGAGCATTACTGCTGTCCCTCTCTTGCGCTCTGTCTCCATATCTGAAGAAGATTTCCAGGCTTGTCCATCCCCCTCCACCACCCAGGCACCTACTGGGAGTGAACCTGTGGCCTCTGGTGGAACAAGCCACCCTCTTCGTGTACAGACCCAGGTCTCCTCTGCATCAGACCCTGGAGCCTCCAGCAGTGCCAGCACCAGTGCCCAGGGTTCCAGAGGCTCCACCGAGAGCCTTCACTCACAGTCCGGAGAACCTGTGTCTCCACCGGCCTTTTCCCGCAAGGCTCCCTTTAGTCGCGGGCGCCTGAGACTGCTATCTTACCGATCGGTGGAGGAGACCCGAACGGCACCTTCCGTCAAAGAGAGGTTCCCAATTCTCAAGCACGTCCTAAACTTTATGAAGGACATGGTGATTAGTGAGACCAGGTATGGGCATGGACAGCTTCTGATGTGATTTTAACCTCTTCTGCTGATTATTTCTAGATTCCTGCATACTTTTATTGCTATGGCACAGTAGTTCAGAGTTTTTGGATGTAAAGTGGTAGCAGCTAGCATAGCAATGTCGACAGCACTAATATCTCCATGTTATTTATTGTCCGAAATGCCAATGAGCCTGAGTTTGGCATCTCCAGAGCTTTTATATGTAATGCTGACAACAGTACAAACCTTCCTTACAAATATCTCTGCACCATGACTGAATTTAAACAATATGCTTTAGACCAAAATCTTATCTCTTGTTTTCCATGGGGTAGCTTTTAGTGACATTAATTTATTCAGGGGTCCTTTGATCACCACTGCAATCTATTCTGATTTGGTAAGTTTCTGATTGCTATCTGGACCAGCCTGACCCACCCTGATACCCTCTTAATGGTTGAAGTTTTGGTGGCCCACTCACTCCTGCTGAGGAGCCCATATGAACAGCCCTATCTGCCAAAAGAACCGATCTAAATTCGTCACGGCACCTCTACACAAGGAACTGCTGCCGCCTCTTTATACTGAGACTAATATAATAATATATATTTATTTTATTTATTCTTTTCTCATTTTTTTTTTCTCTTGTTTGTTATTGCTATCCGGTGTCAACCAGAGGAGGATGGGTTCCCCCTTCTGAGCCTCGGTACCTCCTGAGGTTTCTTCCTACTGCTAGGGAGTTTTTCCTTGCCTCTGTCGCCCTTGGCTCTTTCGGGGCTCGGACCTGGTTTCTGTAAAGCCAGTTGTAAAAGGCACTATAGAAATAAACTTGACTTGACTTGAAACTTGAACTTTTCTGAATGGGGCTTCTAAACGGCACAGCCATCATCAACCCAATCATTAGAAGAACAAGTTCAATCTCCATTGGTGCGACAGCCATCCATGGCTGGGAGCTCATGAGAGCACAATTGGTTTTGCTGTCTGGGTGGGAAGGAGGATCCCCTCCCTCACCCCATCACTCAGCATGATGCTGAGGGGCTGTTAGACGTAGCGGAAATAGCAGTTAATGTTGGCCCCCAAGTGTGTTGAACTGTCCGGTGAAGTGGGTGGAATTGGTCACGATTAAATTAGGATGAAAATTGATGCATAAAAACACACAAAACTACTCTGAATGATTTAATTTATGTTTTTAACTATTTATTTATGCAGAGATTTTGGAATTTGCCTCGGAATTGTCTATAGATCCTCCTTTTTAAAAGGCTTTAAGTTTCTCCTTTACCTTATATCTGCATTACACACATTTTATGTATATATTTGTTATAGATAGTGAATAATTTGTGGTGGTTACTGTATAATAAGTCTTAGGTTGAACTCTGTACATTTTCAAAAAAGGGCTTCTCCAGCTATGTGCTATTAATGTGCCTTATTAAATTAGCATAGCATAATTTTTATTTCTTCACTCTGGATGTGTGTGTGTTTGTGTAGTGTTCTCCAGACCCTCACCTTGAAGAAGTCCCAGGCTATGAGCGTGTGTGAAGTTCTGGAGATGGTGCAGCAGTGTTTACTGTCTCTAGGGAAACCGCATCTCTTCCAAGCCCCTTGCATTTTGTTTCTCCAGGAGCTTTTGGCCTGCCAGAAAGATTTCACCAAGTACGACACCTCTATTCAAACAGCTGTTACATTATTCTGACTTATGATCCCAGCTAAATGCAAAATTGTGGTATTTGATATAATTATAATAATCATTTCCCTTCTGTCTCTTTGTCAGTTATTTCTCCCAGTTATCAGGCTGTGGGTCCGAGTTGAAAGAGCAGATCAGACGTTTCTATCATCAGCTTATTCTTATGCTGGTGGATGCAGTCCAAGGCTTCTCTGCCCTCAATGACAAGTGAGTCGGTTTACAGTTCGTTTGCGGGGTAATTTAGTCAGACGTGGTTTGAGAGAGAGCATACATTGAGAGAGAGAAGAAAGATGGAGAGAGAGAAGAGAGAGTGAGTGAGCAAATGCAAAGTATAATTGAAAAGTTTATGGAAGAGAGATTTTCTTATTGGGGATCCCCAAAGGGAAAGTTAGGCAGAAGTAGGGAGTGCAGGGGTTCAATTTACATTGAAGGTCTCTGGGCACAGTAACTCATGTTGCTCAGGGATTTTATACTAGTCTAATGGGGGTTTGTCACCCATCAAACCAGTTTTAACCAGTTGTTACTGTTATGGGGTTTAGGTGCCAGGAAGGGTGAAGTGAAAGTGACTATTTGTCATTGTGAACACACTCAAGCACCACAACGAAATGCAACCTCTGTATTTAACCCATCACACGTGCACACTCGACTCGAACCTGAGACCTTCAGGTCTCAAAGGCAGTGTCCTAGCCACTAGGCCACCACTGCCCTGGGAGTATAATCAAGTGTGATGATTGGGTCGTGCTTGTTGATGACATATGGTCGTATGCAGGCTAAGACAGGACCGAAATTGGACATGTAATCCGAAAGTTCAGAGTGAAGTCCTGCTGATGGTGGGGTACAATGGTCCTGTATGTTTTAGGGTGTGAGAGTCTTGGGCCTAGGCCTGGATTCACCAGTAGCATATTTTGAAAGGATTTTTTTATGCATAACTTTATCAACATGGACATGATTGCTTCATCATTTTACTGTTGTTGCCCCAGGATGCTGCTGCCTGCCCTTTCATGTGCCCAGACATGCCTTCTGCACCTACTGGATATGAGCTGGGAGGTGCAGGATCTGCCTCTGTTTCTGAACATCAAGCTGCCTGATCTTCTGCTGACCATGTCTCAAGAGAACATCAGCGTGCACGACATTGCCATCAGGTTGTGGATTGCTGAATTTAAAACACAGAGAGAGGACGTATAAAAAGTTTTATGAAATCTTTCAATTTATTCAGATTCATGGAAATTGTGTGAAATCTGCAGGGAGATGCCAGATTTAAATTGGCTACGTTTACAAAGTCAACAAAACATTGTTTGACTGGGGTGTTCAAACATTTGCATATATTCTATGTGTGCATTGTTCAATATCACTGCTACTGGAACAAAACTTCATTTTTTAAATGGTATCTTTCCTGGAAAAGAAAATAATGAAGTACTTTTTTTCCTGTGGTGGCACCATTTCTATGCATTATGGTCTATTTATTATAAAATCTTCACTTAATGTAAGGGGCAGCTATGTAGAAATCTTGGACAAGAATGTAAATACTCAGTAACAATAATTATCTATTAGTATATAGTATGGGCAGTGGTGGCCTAGTGGTTAGGACATTGCGCTGGGGACCTGAAGGTCGCAGGTTCAAGTCCCAGCTCAGGC
>JBBPDA010000081.1:11980538-11993725 GCA_037974385.1 Arnoldichthys spilopterus | reverse complement strand
TGATGGGTTAAATGCAGAGGTCACATTTCGTTGTGGTGCTTGAGTGTGTTCACAATGACCAATAGTCACTTTCACTTTAAAAAATGACTCTGATTTGCACTTAACTGACTTTTGCACTCCACCTCCAACATGGTACCTTATGACCTACTCTCTCTGCAGATGCACATGTTCATTGCACGGTACTGCGACCTGCTGAACGTGGAAATCTCTTGTGATGGCTGTGAGAGGATTGCTCCGGGGCATCGCTACCGCTGCCTGCAGTGCATGGACATGGACCTGTGCAAAACATGCTTCCTAAGTTAGCAACAGGACTATTTACTTCACACTTTTATTCTCTTCAGATCTATATATATATAATATATATGTTACTTGCATATTGTTTAACTTCAGAATTTAAGAGATAACACCAACAATATGTAGACTGATAGAAAATGTAGTTTGTTTGAAGGTACAAGTGGCCACTGGAAGGTCAAACCATGTCTGGTATGCATTGGAAGTCTGTTTTTTTCCTGAAACCAGATCGCATGAGTGTTTATACAGTTCTAACAAAGAATTTATGGTCAGATGTAAGCTCTGGCCTCATATGGTCTTCAGCTCTACTAGTTTTAAGTGGTCAGGTCCGTTACATCAACCTTTTGATTGTTGATTAAATCCAGAACCTGAAACTCTTGGCAAAATCCAGGGTTGAAGACCTGTTGTTTGAGGTATTTGTAGTCATGACTGGCTTTTCCCCCAAGTGTCATGTTGTTCTGCACAGGTGGAGCCAAGCCTGAAGGGCATGAGGATGACCATGAGATGGTGAATATGGAGTATGCATGTGACCACTGCCAGGGCCTCATTGTGGGCAGCAGGATCAACTGTAATGTCTGTGAGGACTTTGACCTCTGCTTTGGCTGCTACAATGCCAAAAAGTACCCTGACAGGTAGAGCATGTGACCCCAGAGCTGGAGGCTACAGACTGGTTGCATTTACAGCCCATTTTTGCAGAATTATAGCCGTTCTTTCCACTTTTTCCACTCCAGTCATCTGCCCACCCACCGGATCACCGTCTACCCCATGGTGACCATCCGCATCAGTGACCGCCACAGGTTGATCCAGCCCTACATCCACAACTACTCCTGGCTCCTGTTTGCTGGCCTGGCCCTGTTTACCTCGGAGCTGGTCAGTGAGCGCGAGCTGGAGGGTGAGCCACTGGATGCAGCTGCTCTTGGTAATGCAGCTGCCCTGCAGACCCGCTGCTCCGAGCTCATCACCGAGTGCCTGATGAAGGGGCAGACAGGGAAAGGTAATGCATTTTTTACAAGGCCAAGTAATCATTGCTGTGGTTTCATGTGCATGTGTCATTATTATTGGTATGAGAGCCTCATTGTTACTTAATTGGTGTCTCCGTTGCTAAAAATGGCTTTTTGTTCCTCTCTCCGTCTCGGTCTCTCTTTCTCCCACAAGGTTTACGAGCTTCAGCCTTGTTGTCCTTACTCTCCTCAAATGAGTCAGCAACAGAAAGTGATCTGTGCTCCACTACTCCAGAATCCAGCCAGGAGATCAGCACCACAGACACTTCCTCTCTACCTGGAAGCACTGCTGCTATCTGCTCGCCACCACTCCCTAAAGATAGGGTAAGTTATTGCATGTTTCCTTTGAAAGCTACACTGACAAACTACCAGAAGCTACATTGACAAACTACAAAAAAACTACGCTGTAGATTTTCATATACGGACATAGGAATATACACCAATCAGCCATGACATGAACACCCCTGACAGGTTGAATGAATGGCACTGTCAGGGAGTGGGTTGCATTAGGCAGTCAGTTCTTGACGTTGATGTGCTGGAAGCAGGAAAAATGGACGCCAAGGCTCACTGATGTAGGGAGTTTTCTGATCCCACTGAAGTGCTACTGTGGTTTTAAAGGTGAATGCTGACTAGGTGGTAGGTGTTAGAACACACAGTGCACCAGTCAGAGCGGTTTCAGCAGCATCTACTCAATATTAGGCAGGTGGTGTTAATGTTATGGCTGACCAGTGTATATGCAATTGTGTTCAAAGGTTTGGAATCACTTGCAATATTAATAAACAGGGACACCAAAAGTCCCCGGGGAAAAAAAAAAAATTGAATAATAAACTCTGACTTACAAACAGACAAACACTGACCCCCACAAAAACCATACCCATAAACTTGTGTGTGGAAAACTGAAGGTGAGAACAGTCCGTATCATTCTGACTGTGGTGTTGCACACCTGCAGTAAGCTGGAAACCGTTTTTAATAATCGTTTAGAGCACTTGTTGTTCTCACTGTTTTCAGAATATGATGAATGTATAATCGCGTACTGATGGTAGTTCTAATTATTGTGGTGAACCCATGATCTTCTGAGGAGGTTATCATACTGTGAACATGTCCTACACTTGCACCACTAATTGTAAAATTAGCGTGTAGGTAGCTTTGGTTTGTTCATCCTGAGCAGTCATAGTACGGATGCTGTGGTTTGGTGCTTTTAGTCATATAGAGAACATGCGGTAGCTTAGGTGTGGATGGATGACCGTAATACGTTGGCGGTTTTACCAGCGTGAGCTTTGCCATGAAACTTTAGTCAGTCACACTATGACAAGTCCAAATGACACACAAGAGGTGGAAGACCACGCTTCTTTCAAATCAGTTGTGTGGGAAAACGTTTTCCCCATTGTCCCGAGCGATTCTGGTGTGAACCGAACTATGACGTCTGTGTAACCTTACAACTGAAAATCTCTTTTGATGAAGAACTCTGCAGTTGGTACATCATGTACATGATGGAATTTTAAATGTTCTCGAATTATTTCTTACATTCAGTTTAAAACCCGCACATACCTTTTAATCCGTTTCATATTTTTGCTTGTTTTTCTTCCAGAAAAAGATCCCTGATGCACCCTCTCTTCCCAAAGCAGCATTGGTTACAGAGGAGAAAGAGGGACGAGGGAAGCTAGTTTCCCAGGACACACTGGACTCTCCCAGTCTCAGCCAGACGCTGTCTGTGTCTAGTGAGGACACACTGTCTCCAGGGCTCAGGGGTGAGAGTGTGCATTTGTGTATAGATAGAGGGACAAAGACAATTAGTAACGAAATACAAATAACAGATGGGTTGCCTGTGTTTTACCACGTCTTACACCATGTGTTTATTCTCTCTCTAAGCTGCCGAGTTGAGCGGTGACCACTCCGAGAACCTGGATGTCCGTAAAGATAATGAAGACAGGACGGCTAAAGTGCCCCTGCAGGAACATGTTTTTGCGGAGTGCTCTAGGGAGAGAATTCTAGGACTCCTGGCAGCCATGCTGCCTCCAGCTAAACCAGTACGTTGTGGTCTGTTCAGAAAGTTAACCTCGTATGTTTACAAGTAGTTCATTCAGCCTTTGCTATTGAACCTGCTTTCTTTGCACAGAATTTACTCTGTGGCTTATTTGAGTCATGGGCACAGTGACACATGACCATCTCACATGCAGAGTTATCAGTTATGCAAAGTGTCTATTTGCATTTACATGCTACACAAAGTTTTTGAAGTTGAAGCTCCAAAGTGACAGCTCTAGTGGAGTGTTCTGGGTATGCTGTAGATAGTACATACCAAAAGTGCTTTAAGGAAGGACATGGGGACCCAAGGCTCACTGATGCATCTGGGGAGTGAAGGCCCAGAGGATCACACAAGAGCTAATGTGGTTTAAATGTGGGCAGTGGAGGCCTAGTGGTTAGAACTCTGCCTTTGGGACCTGAAAGTTGCATCTTCGAGTCCGAGCCCGCTACACTGCTTCCCGGGCGCTGTCGAAAGCTGCCTGCTGCTTCACGTGTGATGGGTTAAATGCAGAGGTCACATTCCGTTGTGGTGCTTGTGTGTGTTCACAATGACAAATAGTCACTTTCACTTTCAAAGTACATGATGACTGATAGAAAGGGGTCAGAACACAATGCACAAGGAGAACATATTCCACATTTGGCAGGTAGTCTTAAAGTTATGGCTGATTGGTGCATATGAAGATTTTTACTGAGGCAGCTGACCGTGAGGGAGTAGTTTACAGCTGTACTTGCCGACTACGATTTTACTTTCATCAACCTGAACTAGAACTAGACCTGATATTTACCCTCATGTTCTCAAAGTGATCCCTTTGTAGTGAAGTTTGTTAAATGGGACAGCTGCATCATTGATTTCCTGTTTGCGTTCCATGCTCAGGCACAAATAACAGTCATACTAGATGCATGCCATGCCTTTAAAGCTTTTGGGGGTCAAATGTGCTTGTATGCGATGCAGATCACAGTACACCCTTAGTCCCAGTCTAAGTCACTCCACCACATGTATATGGAGTGTACCATACGCATTGTATGGTAAGTTGGCCACAGCTATGAGTTGTTTTCCATGATAGCACTGCTATGTGTATGCATGCCTATGCTTCAGGTTTTCTCCAGGCAGATTTTAGTTTTTTTAAGCTTATTAATATTTTGCAGCAACAGGCAGTGTCCGTCTCTTTAGGGTACGGTAGGCCGGTCAAATCCGCAAAAGGGGTGTGGCTGCAGGTTTCCGTTCCAACAAAGCAGAACCACACGTGGTCGGTTATTTGAGTACTGATAGTAACTAATTAAATAAGTGTAATCGGGTGTGCTCCTATCTTTTTGGAACGAAAACCTGCAGCCAGGTCCTCTGTGGGTAAGATAAGAGACCCCTGCTTTAAGATAATATCTTTGAGCTTTTCAGACCAAGATACAGTGTAGAAAAGAAGTTTGGTGTAGACAGAAGGACAAAACACTTGGTTGCCAGCAGCTTGTTCTTGTTGCACCGAAAGCAGAGCTACCAGACTTTCAGCCAATATTGTGAGACTAGGCTTCACTAGTCTCACCAGTTCCACGTTTTATATTTCCATTGCAGCCCCTAAGTTCAGCACCACCAATTTATTTTTTGGTAAGATTGATCCTTAATCTTGAATAGACATCTGATCCTTACCCCTGACTTCTTACAGGGCAGCACAATCTCCCTGTCCAGCCTGAGCCCCATTCTGCCACTGCTCTTTCGCGTGGTCATCTCCAACGCAGGCTGCCTGAATGAGGCCTACCACTTGACACTGGGACTTCTGGGCCAGATACTGCTGCGCATCTCACCCGAGGAGTCCGACGCAGCCGTAAGTGAGGCTCTGGCTGACAAATACGAGCTTTTGGCTTTGGGTGATCGAGCTGCCACCGAAACACAGGGCTGGAAGACCACACAGCTTCTCTTCAGTCTTGGGGCTGTGTGTCTGGACAGGTGAGGCATGCGTTTCAAAGTGATGTTGTGTGTTGTATTAAAAGCCATTTTTAGTAATGATTGAAAGCTTGGGGAGACTGTTTCATGGTAGCTGGTGCCACACAGCCTTTGTGTACTTATGTGTATTATCATTCCTGTTTGGAAGAAACCAGTGTCACATGTCAGACCACAAATGTTTATTTGTTTTGACCATATTATATTTACACCAAAGTCATCACAGTTTACACCAGTGTGGCAATAAAGGATAACATGGGGCTTCTAAGTAGCACAGCTGTCTACGTGTAGACCCCATCATCTGTCTGTATACATGTTGACCCTATCATCTATACTCTCTCTCTCTCTCTCTCTCTCGCTGGTGGTGGTTGGCTCACTTGACTAAGCCTTTACCCTCCCCAAGCATTTTTTGATCTAATGTGATGTAATTTTTCACAATAACGATACATACTGTCATATTACTCACTTCTACTACTTTCCACCACTACTTTGTTGTATGAGCTTAATCCTGTGCTGTATAATACAATATATGTATAATATTCCATACTACTACGATTTACTAAAACACTAATACTATACTCTATATTAATATTTCTTTATTTTATATTATTTCTTTAATTATTTTATTATAAAGTGACAAAAAATCGTATACAAACATCTGTATTTGTGTCATTACAGTCGTATTGGCTTGGACTGGGCATGCTCAGTGGCAGATATCTTGAGAAACCTCAACGCCTGTCCTCAGTGGTGTAGCATTATCGCAGCCTTCACGGACCACTGCATTCAGCAGTTACCACAGCAGCTCAAACGAACCAACGTCTTCACGCTGCTTGTACTGGTAGTTTTCCCAGAGGTAAGAAACCACTTGGTATACATGAGAATTCATTAAGTGTAACTTGAATCTCTTAGTGCATCAGTTAGAAGAGTGAAACATCAAAAAGCGTATAAAATACTGTTTAATGTGGATGAAAATAGGCCTGGAGCAATAAGTACATTCAAAATTTGACATTTGTTTTGTATTTATAACCAAGTTCTTTGAGTGTTTCCAACTTGTGTAGATTTTGTCAGTTTTACAAACAAAACAAAAGGCTTAATTGAAAAAGTGTTGTTTTTCACATTAGAGCTCACAATTGCTCATTGTTTCGTTACTTGTTTTCATATAATTAGAGCTCCAAGGTGAAGTAGAGCATCACACCCCTATATGCACCCAGATCTTCTGCAAGGCTTGAGCTGTCTTTATTAGCAGTGTCTTGAGTTAAAATTGGAAAAATTAGAACTTTGTTGCATTTACCGCTTCATGGATATGTTTTCCTCTTTGGCTTCAGTGCATTAAAATCACGATTTTTTGCGCATTTAAGCCGTCACAGCGTAAAAAGGCTTCACAATGTCTAAACACTAATCTAACATTTTAGAACATAAAAAAGCAATGTTTGTAAACCCTGTCAATCAGTTTAGCCTGTCACTGTCACAGAACTGGAATTTCAGATCATGGTTCAGTGACCCTAGCCCAGCATCAGCATGAGGTTCAGTTTCATGGGCTGCATGGATCAGCTTATGGTTTGTGTGTTATTCACAGGCGCTTGAATCATGGTGATTGGTCGATTCCCTTGTGTGTCTCAGTATATAAGGCGCTGTCAAGTCTCCACTGTGACCTCTGTTTACATTAGCCTCTTGCTAATGTGGTTCATTGATTTTCTGTCCTGCTTTATTAAACTTGCGTTTTGAATGACCACACTGACACTGAACGAACGGTTGTTTCTTGCCATTGGTTGAAGGTGCTGTGTATGGGGACGCAGTCTGTGTTCATAGACAACGCTAATGAACAGCACAACGTCATTCTGCTCAAGCATTTCACAGAGAAGAATCGGGCCGCCGTTGTGGACGTGAAGACCCGCAAAAGAAGGACTGGTGAGGGAGTCGGCAGCCAAACACAGTTCACAAAGACGTGCCAGAAGTCTTTAGCTTGTGTGTTGTTGCTAATTTACAGCCTGTCTGGCGCATTAACAGTCTGACACTTTAAGTGCCTGGTGCATGCTTTAATAGCTAGTCAGCCCACTATTGCTCTTAGTCTGAAAACTATGATTATAACTGCCAGTGGGCTTATTTTCTCTCTAAACTAATGAAAATGAGCCGAAACATTACCCCTGATATAATTACGCACCAAGACACTCAGACAGTTTAATTAGAATCTGAGGCCAACTTGGGCTTGAAGCTCAGCCTATTGCTCCACCCATCCACAGTGAAGGACTACCAGCTGGTGCAGACTGAGGAGAGTGACAGCAACACGGAGAATTCAGCTTCGTTGCGCAGCTCCGCCCACTCACAGCGCTACCTGAAGAATTTCATCTCCGTAGTATGCCAGCTCCTGCAGACCGGGGTGGAGGGCAGTGCTGCTGATGCAGTAGAGGCAACCTGGGTCCTTTCACTCACCCTGAAAGGCCTCTACAATACCCTCAAGGTGAGGGTCATGCACAAATGCACACGAACCATTACAGAAATAATAAATGTGAGACATCGGTCACTCTAGTACACTTGCTGAATTTCTTATGTGGTATTTGTAAGTGACTCAAATATAACTTTTATCAGTCGCAGTAACGTAATATCCGCTCTGATCACATGGCTTTACGTGTGACTATCTAAAGTGAAAGTGACTCTTTGTCATTGTGAACACACTCCAGCACGACAACGAAATGCAGCCTCTAAATTTAACCCATCACACGTGCACACGGAGCAGCGGGCAGCTACCAACAGCACCCGGGCAGCAGCGTAGTTGGACGCTGGGACTCGAACCTGCGACCTTCAGGTCCCAAAGGCAGCGTCCTTACCACTAGGCCTTCTAATCCCAGCTGTTCTCACGAGAAATTAGGAATTTGAATATTTTCTATTATTTGAATATCCACATTTAAACAATTACTAATTGGAAAATGGTTCTTCTTAATTTCTGGGTTCACTGTAATAATGAAAATTATAGATTTTTATTATACATACACATTTTTTAACAATATTTTTAGGAACCAAAAGTTACAGTGCTTACAACATAAAATATAATTATTCAAAATTCATTTGAATCATTCAGCTGCATGTGATTCAGCACACTTCAGGATGGTTCTTTGAAACGGTAGCAAGTGTAGCACTGCTTAAATGAAACATTGTGACCTGCTAATTTCATGACATTCTCCACCGTACTATACTACACAGTCAGAACAGGCTGCAAAATCAGAAGTTAGTCTAATAGATCTTTTATTTCATTTTTTTTTCAACAATTATGCCTTATTTATTCACCACCTTAAGCAAAAGACCATCAAAGTGAGTTTCGATATCTGATTGAGAGACTACACCTGTTTCCAGTACACATGAAACTAACATCGTGTCTCCGTATCAATGGCAGAAACACAGGGGTCAACAGGCCCAAGAAGCCATCCAGAAGGCTGGCCTCACCCAGCTGCTGGTCCGCAAGTGCAGCAAAGGCACAGGTTTCAGCAAGATGTGGCTCCTGCGCGACCTGGAGATCCTTTCCATCATGCTGTACTCCTCCAAACGTGAGATCCACTCCATGGCGGAGGACAGCGATGCCGGTGAACGCGAGGAGGACCGGGAGAGGGAAAAGGAGCATGACTCCGACCACTCCAGCTGTTGCACCGAGGATGTGGACCACAACCGTCCCGATCCGCTGGAGGGGCTGGACGAAGAGACGAAGGCCTGCTTCCAGGTTGGTCCGATTTTTATTGACGGCCTGTTAACACACACTGTGGTCGACCCCCAGTTTCACAGTGCTGCGCAGTAGGGAGGGTAAGATACAGCTTGAAACATTTGAAGTATCTGAACCCAACAAGACCCAACTGCTCTCACAGGGTTCTGTCTACTTTAGACATTGTTTCTCAAAAAGATGACCGTCTCCGGGCAAGTTAGATTTTTTTCTCCTGCTTTAGTTTTTCCCCTTGCTTCATTCTTCCTCCCAAGAGTTTCAGGATTAAACCAGTAAAGGTTAACATCTTTCCACAAAGTGGAACAGCTCATAATATTATCACATCATTTTGTAATATCTTAATGTTGTTTATCCATTATCTAACAATTGTTTTCCAACAAATTATGCTGTAATTTATTTGGCAGTATGTAGTATTAGAAATTCCAGGTTTTGCACTGTGTGATGGGCTAGTTTGAGTTATTTTCCGGCAGAATTCTTTTACTCTCAGTTACTCTCAGGTCATTTACTGACTCGAGGTCAGGTTTATACATAATTAGGGGTGCAAGCGAAGCTGGGGCCCTATTGTTTTTCCTTTGTTTCTTCTTCTTCTTCTTCTTCTTCTTCTTCTTCTTCTTTACCTTCTTCACCTTCTTCTTTTTCACCTTCTTCTTCTTCTTCTCCTTCACCTTCACTATTATTATTATTATTATTATTATTATTATTATTATTATTATTCCACTTTTTGGGGTGGAAAACCAGTTCTCCAGCCTAACATGTAAGAGGTTTTGAGAATGTTTTTTTCACATTCATGTTCAGTACCTCCAGAGCTACTGAGATAGGAATAATGACACATGTCCACTGATAGGTGGCGCTATTACTAAGGTCAACGCGTTTTGGCCTAACTCCCGAATCTCACATTGCAAGCCCTAAAGATTCATATTTCTATAATCACTAAGTATTTTCGAGAATTTTTTACATATTGTGTTGCTGTATTTTAGTTCAGACCAAATTTCTGGCCCGATTACAGCTCAAGGGTGAGGGGATATTCTTTCAAAGGAAGTTAATAAACAGCTGAATGAGCTTGCTGGAGATTTTACCCATTACACATGCACACACTGAGCAATGGGCAGCCATCAACAGCTCCCAGGAAGCAGTATTTTGGGACGATACCTTGCTCAAGGGTTCCTCAGTTGTACTTGAGCCAGGACTTAAACCCAAGACCTTCTGTTCACAAGGGCAAGGTCGTAATCACTAAGCCACCTCTGATTAACCTTCACTATTCATTCACTTGGTTAGTAGAGCATTATATATGTTGGTGCTCTGATCAACTGATATAGACCTTTACCCCTTAGTGGTACAACATCTACGTTTTACCCTATAACCTTGAACTAATTTTGTGCTTACAGCTTACCCATGATGCCCTAAATGCCCCTCTTCACATCTTGAGGGCCATGTATGAGCTCCAGATGAAGAGGACTGACTCCTTCTTCCTAGAGGTGCAGAAACGGTGAGGTCTTTTTCAGTGCCTTGACAAGCTAAGCAAGCCAGAATTTCATCTCATAGCCTGACGTTAGAAACCTAGAGGATCGTTCGCTTCTGACTTTGCTTATTGTAAAACTCTCTACACCTCGGTCTTTGCCTAGATTTGACGGAGATGTAATAAAGACAGATGAAACAATCCGGACACTGGCACAGAAGTGGCAGCCCACCAAACGTCCACGCTCAGAGGAGCGGATTGCCAAAGCCGTAGACACGGATATGATCATCGTCCCTTGCTTGGTACGTCTCTGAGACCTTGTAAACACTAACCGTTAGCAACAGACACAGATGAGCCATTATATTCGTTCCTTATTTGCTTTACCTCAGTCGAAGCCCAGCCGTTGTGAGAAGGCCACAGAGGAGATCAATGTCGTGACGCAGAAGCTGATCACCATTACAGAGAGTGACCTGCAGCTCAGTTATGCCAAGCAGCGGCGCACAAAAAGCTCCGCCCTCCTGCATAAAGAACTGGACGCACGCAGCAACAAGTCCGTCCGTCAGTACCTTTTCAAGGTGAACGAGGCCATCGCCATCCTGTACGCGCGGCACGTGCTCGCGTCCCTGCTAGCGGACTGGCCCTCTGGTACCCCCATCAGGGAGGAAGACCTGGAGCTGAGTGGAGCTTCTCACATGGCCTACATCCTCGACATGCTGATGCAGCTGGAGGAGAAGGCATTGTGGGAAAGGGTGAGTGAGGGGAGTGTGGTGACCTTTCTTGGCTTCTGCCTTCATAAGAAATCCTTCAATCCGCTTTCACGTCATTCCAGAGAGGCTCTGTTTAACCAGTATTGAGATTACAGCTAGATGTAGACAGCCCTTCCTGCTGCAGTTATACACAGACTTGGGACCTGTAACAAGCTGAAAACAGTAGAAAATGCTGGTATCGTATATCAGAGGGAAATCTAATCCAATCCCAACAAATCTAGTCTGAAATAGTGCACACCCACGTTGTGGGATGTCATGCTGTCAGCTGTGTATTGCTTCCGTCAGGCCAGTAGAGTGTTTGAGTAGTTTGATCATGGTAGCTTACCTTTAAATGATCTTAAGTTCTTCATTTGAAAAAGCTCATTTTAAAGTGTAGGCTTTTATAAAGAAAAAAAAAAATGTTTCTGGTCCAAGGATTTTTGTCATATACATATTACATACGTGTGATGTAACGGTAATGCATGTTTGTCCTTATTTCCGTCACTCTGCATTGTGATTAAGATACAGAAAAACAGAAAATAAGCACAATACTAAAATAACAGTAGTAAAACAAAAAGTGTGTGTTCAACCTTGCCTGATCCATTCGGTCTTGTCTCAGATTCTGCAAAAAGTGTTGAAGGGCTGCAACCAAACCATGCTGGGTAGCCTGTCCCTGACAGCCTGTCAGTTCATGGAGGAGCCTGGGATGGCAGTGCAGGTCCGCGAGTCCAAGCACCCGTACGAAAACAACACCAACTTTGAGGTACAAAAATGTCGTTTTTCTCTCCTCTTTGCAATACTGGCCTTTACAACACTAGCTTGTCTTTCGTTGAGTGTTTTATTGTGAATTTGGGAGCACCCTGACCAACCAGACATTTTGGGGACTAAATCCATGACCCAACAACCGTAAATTACTTTAACGCAGTCACGTCAATTGCAATTTGCAGTCGCTGTGTTTAATAAGAAAAGTATGTTTCTTACTGTACAACGAAAACCTTTCTCCTCTCCTTTCTGCTACGGAACGAAGCCGTGTTAAATTTTATTGAACCTCATTATATATTTAAACTGTCAGCAGGTTTTTTCCTGTGCAGCAGCAGCTCTTGTGCCAGGTCTGAAGTCCTGCTTTGCCACTGTTTTTTTTTTTTTGTTTGTTTTTTTTCAGGACAAGGTGCACATCCCTGGGGCCTTTTATCTGTCAGTAAAGTTCGACTCCCGCTGCCACACTGAAGAGGGCTGTGACGAGCTCCAGCTGGCCAGCAGCGCTGACTTCCAGCAGGACCTGCACACCTTCAGTGGCTCGTTCCAGAAATGGACCGACGTGGAGATACCTGGTAAGCTGCTGCAGGTGCTATAGCAATTGTACATAGTGTAGGTACAACAGGGTGTTATTATAAACATCATTTTAAGGTGAGGGCCATTGCGTCTCTGCATTTCCCTCGTCCTGCCCCAAACAGTGGTAATAGAACTGTCTGAGAACAGCCACAGTATTAAAACTGCATTCAATATTAAGGATTTTAACAGCGACGTTGTGAGTTTGAGGCCTAAACAGGACAATAAGTGTCCCTTAGCAAACGTAATGCCATCACTGAGCACCAAAATGCTGGTTACTTTATTCTAACCCATTTATTGTTACAATATTAGTCATATATGAACGTATATGAAAATGACATCAAGGGTTTTTTTGCTTGTGTGTTTTTTGCACCTCTAAAATGACTAAATCCCAATTATAAAGACAAACATAATTGACACATACAGCTTCACATAAAGAAATACAGCTTCTCCTGAAAAAAGGAGTAAATAATTGTAACTAATAAACATCAATAATCATAAAATATATATATATATACACACACACACACACACACACACACTGGAATGCTTGAGCCCAGATTACAGTCTCCTGTCCTCCAACTTTCAGAACTTCTCAGCCTGCTGTACGATAATATTTATTACTGATAAATACATTTACATTTACATTTACATTTAATCATTTGGCTGACGCTTTTATCCAAAGCGACTTCCAGGACAGAGGAAA
>JBBPDA010000081.1:11955431-11980438 GCA_037974385.1 Arnoldichthys spilopterus | reverse complement strand
TCTGTGTGTGTGTCTGTGTGTGTGTCTGTGTGTGTGTCTGTGTGTGTGTCTGTGTGTGTGTCTGTGTCTGTGTCTGTCTGTGCTTTTGTTTTGTAAACGTGTTGACTTGTTTTCATAATCAACATTATTAAGGACTGATTGTATGTGTATTGTATTGTATTGTGTGTTATTTTCTTTACATTTTAGGGGCCCAACAATCAGTGCAACACCCCAGTAGTTGCAGGCGTCCAACGTAATGAGATACTTTCCCCTTTTTTCCTTCTTCTTGTGCTTTTTCCACAAGAGCTCAAATGAGCAAAGTGCTTTTAAACCACAGGCCATAACCAGGCTGCTTTTGGCCCACACTGCTCCTGTGTTAATTAATGTAGCTTTTAATACCAGCTGCACTTGGAAAGCACTACAGCAGCTTTCACTCACACACACACACACACACACACACACACACACACACACACACACACACACAAAGTTTCAGCTTTGTGCTCTGTAGCTTCTGGCACCGTTGGTGTTTGTTTACGGTTTCACACTTTAGCAGAAGTGCGCATGGACATATTTAACTTACATTTTATGATATTTGGTAGTTTTGTTAAATTAAGTTTAAGTGAAAATGAGTGATTATTTGTCATTGTGAACACACCACAACATGGCACACAATGCCGCACCGTGAAATATGACCTCTGCGTTTAACGCATCCGTGTAGGAGTAGTGGGCAGCAGACCTAGGCAGCACCTGGGGAGCAATGCCTTGCTCACAGATACCTCAGTGGTACTGGTCTGGGATTTGAACCGGTGACCTTCAGGTTGACCCACAGGGGCAAATCCCTTATTACACCACCACTGCCCCATTAAATTGGCCTAATGCAAAAATATAGGCCTTACTTTCTACACACCTATAGTGGCCAGTCTGCTGGCGATCTGGGAACTGACTGTATGTTCATAAACGTATTTAAAGTTGGATGAAATTGGAAAAAAGTATAAAGTACTTTCCGAAGTATACAGAAGTGCACTGTTCTGTTGCCGGTATACAACATAAACTTAATTAGACTGGGTTTCATCAGCCAGTCGTGTAATGCCCCCATTTCCCATTTCATTTTCGCGTCAGTACCATCAAGCGAAACAATGATCACTGAGTGCCACGAGCAGCTCGTCTCCTTGGTGCAGCTGTAACATCAGCCGTTCGTGGAAAGGGTTTGTAAGTGGGACTACTTGCCTTTCTCGGTTTCCCTTTTCAGTTGGTGCAGAATTGACCCTCGTCGCGTGAAGACGTTCGTAGCAAATCGAATGTCCAAAATTGCCTTTTGCTTACATAAATGTTACATAATCGCAGCCCCCTGTTTAATTCAGTTTGGCCATTGAAATAAAGGATAAACAGCAGATGCACAATGGGACAGGCCTTAAGAGCATGGCTGAAGATGAGTCAGGCAGTCAGGCTTCAGAAAGGTGCGTTTTTAGGTTTGTTGAACTGAATGGAGAGAAAAATGTTTTCTGGAGGTGTGAAATGTTTTACTGCATTGTTTTTCTCTCTTTTTGGGGACCAAGTATCTGCATAATGATCGTAGTACCTGGACATCTGTACAAGTTTTGCCACAATATCAACTTATCTGGAAAAACTGAAGGAGCAGAAAGATTGGCCTTCGAGTACCGAGGGTTAAGAAAAGGGTTATGGTTCTGTTCAGGTGTGGGTGTAGCATTACTCAGTGTACAGTATTACAACAGGCAGTGAAATGTCCTCACGAATGTAGTAATGCTGAAGCGTGTGTAGGCGTGAGCTGTGATTTACTCTAATACATTTAGTAATTAGTTCCCATTAGCCTGTGTGGTCCTGCCGATCAGATCAGCAGAGGTGTGAAGAGGGCTGCGCCGTGTGTGGGTAATGTGTAGGATGGTTCTAAGAGCGGTCTGTCCCACTGTCCCTCAGCCTATAGTGTGCTGGTGTGCTGGGCTCTCTCTCTCCTTCTCTCTCTCTATACGTTGGCAGCAAATGATCAAAATCGACGTTACGACAAAACAGTCATTCAAAAGTATGTGGGTATGTCATTTATTACTGACTGAGTGTATTTTGCTGGGTTATCTTGGTTTTGAGGACCACAAGTGTGGTAAACAGTTGGTGACTTGCCAATACTTTGCATAATAATCTCTCTCTCTCTCTCTCTCTCGCTCTCTCTTTCTCTCTTTCTCTCTTTCTCTCTTTCTCTCTCTCTCTCTCTTTCTTTCTTTCTCTCCCTCTTTCTCTCCTTACCCTTCCTTTTCATCCCCCCTTGCCCCTCCTTTCTTACTCTTCTCCACCACTCTCTCAACCCCCCTAATCTTGCACTTACTTTTAATTCCTCCTCTCATCATTCCTTTCCTTTTTTTGTGTCTTTCCTCTCTCTATGTCTCTCTCCCTTCCTTTCTCTCTCTTTTATTGTGCAGGCCCTGAAGAACATCGCTGCCATCAGTCTGGCCATCAATTACCCAAATAAATCCACCAGGCTGCTGAACGTTTCCCCCTGAGTAAGGGCGAACTGATGCTGCCAGCGCAGTGTCCTCTCGCTGCTGCATCAGGCCGGCGGGTAATGTGTGCACCGGGAGAGCCCCTCCGAAAGTCTTCCAGGAACATCGGCCATAAACCGGAGCCACTCCCCTGATTTATTAAAGGAACAGAGCGCAGAGTTATCTCCCTATCATTTTTATTGTTAACGGTTGGTGATTTCAGGGGATCACATCGGAATTGTCTCCTTTTCCTTACTAAGCCTGAATTTTTTTTGCCTTAGATGAGACCAAGGATTTCCGAGTGGGCGGGTAAGAAAGCCGGGCAGTTTTTTTTTTTTTTTTTTTTTTCCCTCCCTTTCTTTCTGTCTTTTTCTTATGCTCTCTTAATTTATCTGCTTTACTTGAAGCCGCTCCAGTGCTTAAAACAGGTCAGTGCCAAACTTGCCGCTGTTCCTTCTTCCCCTTTTTTTTTTTTTTTTTTTTTTTTTAATTTATGCCCATCTTTTTCATCATCGGAAGGTAAAAAGAAAAAGAAAAAGTTGCACCTTGGGTGAGACAATCGATCATCGTGAAAGCAGGTCACCTTTCCCTGCCTCGCACACCCTCTCCCGAGCCTCTCTGTGGATACACGGCGCCTAAAAATACGAGCGGTCCGTGCAGTCTCATCCGTCAGCGTGGCCCGAGACTTCAGCGTGGACAAAACCCCCGAAACGAAGCGGCAAATAGCCTTTTCTCAGGCCAGAGAGCCACTTGACACCTTAAGAAAGGGGCGAATGTAAAGGAAGTGTTTTTTTATTTTTCTTCCTCCTTTTCAGTTTGAATGTTCACTCCGTCTGTATACTGCAAACTAGTAGCTACATTTGGGGGGAAAAAAAATCAAGTTCTTCTCAACTAGCGTCAGCTGACAGTTTCTGGACATTGACATGCCATGCGAACACCACAGGCAGCCTTCAGCCTTAAAGTCATCCCTAGACTGAACTTGGGTCAGTTCCGGCAAGGAGGGAAAAGCCCAAAGACAAATTAGCTTCCAGTGATCTGCTCTAATGTTATAACTCCGTCGAATGCCGACACTGACACTAAAAGTAGGTCTTGTGTGCACCATGAACACCACCCAAATGGAGAGAGGGTCACTTTGTCTCGCTATTCCTCATTAAGTCTTGGTGTAGCACTTAGCAGTGTAATGTATTCAGCACACTTGCACACTTACACATCTGCATGGTGTGTGTGACATTCACGGCTGTTCGTATTCCCATAGAATTATCCCTCAGTTATACAGATACCAGCTGTATGCATTCTCTCTGGCCTTGCTGAATGTTTCCAAAACGAAAATGCTACCAAGAAAGTTCTTCCAAAGCGATTTCCTAAAATGAACTTTAAAGAAAAAAAAAATCTGGATTCTAGCAGCTGTTTAGTCAAAAATACTGAATGAAATAGCCACCAATTGCCAATTATGGAGACAGAATCAATTCTAACTGGTTGCTACTAGCTTGTATTCATGCTAAGCTTTATTAGCAACCTGTCCAGCTTGTTCAATCTGAATGAACTGGAGAGATGAGCGTTTGATTTTAACAGTGTAGGGAGTGATGTGGTGGTAGGATTCTGTTCTTTTCTCCCCCAAAAACCATTGGATCTTTTCATGGTGCACCTTAATCACACGTGTCAATCATAATTCAAATGCTCATTTATATTTGATTTTATTTTAGCCGGTTTGGACGAATAGCAAAGATGAGATTAATGCCAAAGAAACTCTTCCTTTAAATGGGGAATTCCACCTTTTTTCAGAATTTCTCCATAGTTGTAGGCAAAAGAGTGGCTTGTTGTGAAACGACTTATCAGTAGAGGAACTACCTGTACAGTGGTTGTATAGTGGCTGCGATGTCTACAGGAAAAATACAGCCATTTTATTCACTGTTCAAAAACATATGCGCTTACATGTGTTTCTGAGTTTCTAGTCTACTGCTATAGTGGTAAAACAAATGTTTTTGTTGTAATGCCTTGCATGCCAAACGTGAATGTTTTAAAAATACAATTTAGGCCAAAACCTTTCCCAAAAATATCTTGGACCACGTATATGTCGACATTATGTGGTTTTTTAAGGTAGCTTTTAGGCTTCCTTCACATTTGCAGGTTAAGGTAGCTTTGTGGACATAGAAATCAGATCTGAGCCACTTTCATATCCTATATCAGATGTAGCCCACTAGTGGTCATGTGACCTTATTGAGAACAATTCTATTGGAATTTTTTGGGGGTTTTTTAATACAAGCACATCATCCCATGTTTACAGTGTTGCAGCGGCAGCTAACGTAACGCTTTCTGCCAGGAACTGTGTAAAAAGCATTAAAGCTTTCGACCTGTTTTAGCCTCTCCCCTAACATTGAGCACCTGAGAGCTGATTAAGCTTTGTCATTGAAGTCTGAGCTGCTAGTTTGTTCATTTGTTGACATTTATGGTGTAGAAGCATCTGTTGCACTACTGGTCAGGATGTGCGCTTGTGAGCCAGTTCAGGGCGGAAGTTCATTCACGCCAGAGATAGTTGTCTTGCAAACACAAATGTGCGCCATCAAGGCAGGAATAGTGGATCTGTGCAAAAACGTCAGGCCTGAGTAAGGCTTGTGATGCAAACCCAGCTTTAGAACACTTGAGAGGTTTTTCTTGATTGGTGCATTTTACATCGAACCACTCTGAAAATATAACTTTGTGGTACAGAAATTTGAAAACATAGGTGGAATTCCCAACATAGTGAAATGTATTAGGTCTGTCTGCAAGAACATCAGTAATGCTGGTCAGGATAAACAGTTTGTTTTTGTTTTCTTAAACTTTGCTGATTGTTTGTTAGAGTGACTAATGAGACTGGTGTCCGGATTCAACATAGACCCTTTAGTCTTTTGTGATTTTGTTTACACACACACACACACATGCTAGGTGTGGAGTATTAGCAGCTCGCCGGTGCCTGAGCTCCCGTACGGAGATGGCTGCCAGGTGGAATTCCGGTCTCTCAAAGCCTCAGATATTAACAAATATTGTGCCTATGTTTGAAACGAAGCAATCTTAATTTAAGGTGAATCATATACTTGTGAGAGAATTTCTCAGCAGTTCTATTTTTAAAAAGAGAATTATATGGCTTGATTTGATCAATTTATTTTTCATGAATGTCTTTTTTTTTCCTCTCTCAAAATCCACCACTTTGGTTGACATTTAATTTGAAATTGACATGGATTGAATGTATATAGCTGTGAATAATAGTAATGATTGCACATATAGGAAAAAAGAAACGTTTCATATCAGCCCTCTCCCCTAAATAAATATCCGAATTATTTAATATATTGTTCTTGGTTGACACTTGAGTTTGATTTTTGTATGTCATGGCACTTGGAAAAATAATTTGAGTTGATCTGTAATTGGTTTTTAATTAAAATGCTGTTATGATGCTCTGGAATGTTCTCTCTTTTTAGGGGGGGTGGGGGTGGGTGGGTTTGAAACCAGAAAGATATAAGGGTTTTAAAAAGGACTATTCAAAGTTAAGTTGTTCCACTGTAAAGGAAACTAGAGGGGGTGAAGGTTTCGAATGGCCGCCAATTTGTACAGGAGTGTTTGTGGCCTCCAGGAACCTCATGGGATCGGCAGGGAACGCTTGCAACTGCTGGTGTGTTGCTAAGTACAGTGCATTATTCAATTTTACCTGCATGGGAGCAAGACTACAGTTTGCCAAAGAACTTACACAAAGACCAGGGTGTTTTTTTGGCCACAGTAGCAGTACATGGGTGGCATTAACCAAAGATTACTTTTCAGGAGAAGAACCCCATACCAATGGTGAAGCATGGAGGTGTTCGATGTGTAAGGAAAAGCTATCTGTTGGTTTTTGAAAATTTTAGGTATTGACTGACTTTTTTTTTGCT
Organism: Arnoldichthys spilopterus; assembly: GCA_037974385.1. Lineage (NCBI taxonomy): Eukaryota > Metazoa > Chordata > Actinopteri > Characiformes > Lepidarchidae > Arnoldichthys > Arnoldichthys spilopterus. The sequence continues at coordinate 11,974,071 of JBBPDA010000081.1, read as the reverse complement.
AACTACTGTGCGTTGAAAAGCAACTGGTCACCAATTACCAGTTACGAAGCTAGAATCATTACAAGTGTTATAACTTTTTTTTTATTTCTTATATTGATTTGATTTTTGAGGGTATAGCAAAGATCATTATTAATGGCAAATACACTTTAGGCTTAGTGCATTACAATTCAGCACAGTGAAATGTCATCATCAGAACATAACATTTCAGAGCATACATTGTGGTTTATGTTTGATTAATGCTTTTTCATTACTTGCCATTCCTCAGAGCTGCAGTTCTACAAAAGGTGCTATTACTGTTTTGAAAAATGCCCTTCATCCCAAAGATCACCTACACCAGCAGCTTTTTTTGCCTTTGTGTGTTCAGATTAAGTAAACATACGATCCCACCCTCTGTTCCAACACCTCCAGTGCAATGCAAATAGTTCTTGCATTTTCTGTCCACCTAGAAGGTAAACCATCTGTTGTGTTCTACCACTGCTGTTTCTAAGTCTGATATACTATAACAAACCTTTCCTTTTCTACTCTTCTCTTTTTGCTCTCTCTGTCTATCTTTCTATGCATTGTGGTGTAATGCATGCAACACTCAAATATTAATGGTATGTGGATGATGTGCAAATCTGTTTTGAATGTAATCATCACTCCATGTGCAGATGTACAGGCTGCATTTCATTCTCTTTTGGTTTTCCTCAATGTGTTCTAAAAATCGAGAGGTGATTCAGACTTGAAGTTATTCCAAAAGTACTTGATGCAAAAAAAAAAAATGCTTATGTTGCGAACAGAGAATGAACGCACATAACCTTCAGTTAGCAGTTATGGAAATACTATAAGGCTTACAGGTGGCTAGTAGCTTACAGTCATAGATGCTTAGTTTAATTGTATGTGAAGTGACGTGGTGGTGGGATTGTTAGCCGATGGGTCATTTGTAATGTTTGAGAAGATATATGGATAGATGAGATGACAAGACCCAAACCAAGGCAACAACATTCCACCCATAGTATATCACAGCCACCAGACCTCTGCACTGTAGAGGTCAAGCATTTAGGCCTGCATCTTCTTCTGAAGATGTTCTTAACTCGCCCGCTTAAGGAGAATGCCATGAAAGATGACCCATCTGATCATATCACTGTTTTCCCCACATCTCTGTAGACCAATGACTGGGGTTTTTACACAATTGAATACTTAAACGTTAATTTATTTTTGTAATGAGGGGTTTATGCACTGCTGATTTCCAGTAGTTCCCTGCTTATAGAGTTGTGAATGAAAGATCATCACCATCATTAAATGTGCACTTTCCACAGCACTTTCAGAGTTCCAGCCCTGTAGGCTGACATCTTACCTACCAGTCAGCCTTTGTGATTAAAGCTCTAGCCCTAAATCTTTAATGAACCCTCTTTCAAAGTCATTTGGACCTTTTCTTACTGTTGTCTTGATACAAAATCAAGCTTTTTTAGCATGTCAGTTGGATGGTTGTTTCAAGCATCTATATGGAAGCGTTCATTATCATTCATTATCATTTCTCCACTCGTTTATTCAAGGTTTTTCTTTAGTTTGCCACCAGTCTAAATATTTTGCCATATCTTAGTATGGAAGCTTCACATCTTCCTTAAATTGAAAGCAAAATAAAAAAAGAAAAACTAATTAGCAATTTACACACATGGCGTTATGCATGAAGAGAAGCTGGTGATTTTTTTCTAGTTTTTACTTCCTGATGCTTCCCACTGCCACTGCTCCTTGTATCTGGAGTGATGATAAAAACTGGAGAGAGAAATTATTATAATATTGGATAAGATGCTGATGAGTCAGTGCGGTTTCTGCACTCGAGCAGCCCCCACATCTCTGACTCAGTCAGCCTCCCTCCCTGCCTCCCTCCCTGCGTCTCTCTCTCTCTCTCGCTCTCTCTCTCTCTCTCTCTCTCTCTCTCGCTCTCTCTCTCTCTCCCTCCCCCCCCCCCTCCTTACACACTATGGCCATCTCGCTCGCTCGCTCTCTCTCTCTGTGTGTTGGGCGCTATGTGAAGAAACCCACAGCTGAGACTGCAGAGTGGGATGACGATGGTGGGGAAGATGTCATCAGAACGGGATGTATGGTAGTGGGTTAAATGAATTATAAATAAGCCTATGACACTGTGATGGGCGTGAGGCTTGCTCATAGCACCCACGCCTCTTGAATATTACCCGGGAAAAGGAGGAGGAATGTTAATGCCAGGGATTCAGAGTTCGGTCTTCGAGATTAGTCTTCCTTTAGGTGCCGTTCACCTTTGAGGTTGTCCTTGACGGCTGTTTGGTGGGTTAAGCAGTATCCCAGGGCTGATTTGTTGGACTTTGAATATTGCTAGATTAGATTAGATTAGATTAGACTGAATGTTGCCATTGTGTAGAGTACAAATAAAATGCAGTTAGCATTGAACCATAAGTGTGAATATTAGTATAATTGAAGGAATGTGTAGTGTAAGTGATGCTATATATTAGTGGTATTGACTCTGGAGAGCAGTATATACAGATATATACCATGTATTTTCAGAAATAGGAGTGAAGTGGGCGGAGCTGAAGAGGGTCATATGTACAGTACAGACAAATATACAGTTGGTTGTGTAAACATACAGTAGCTGTAGAAATCTACAGCAGGTGTATGTACAATATAAGTAATGTTCTGTGGAAACAGAGTGATCAGTCTTTACAAGGATGTAATGTGCAAAAGTGCATTGCTGTGATGTGAAGTCTAACAGGGTCACACCCTCAGGGAAGAAGTTCTCCCTAAACCTGCTGGCGTGGGAGCGGAGGCTCTTGTGACGACTGCTGGAGGGTAGAAGTGTAAAAAGTCCATGGCTGGTGAGGGATGCATCCTGGATAATGCTTTCCACCTTGTTGAAGCAGAGTTTGGTGTAATTGGTGAGCAGCTGAGTACCAGTGATCTGTTGAGCAATTTTCAACACTCACTAAATGGGTTTGTGGTCTGATGTAGCGCAGTAGTCATATCATACTGAGATGGAGTAGGTGAGCATGCTCTCAGTGAAACAGCGGTAAGAGTTCATCAGTATCCTGGGACACAGGTGAGCTTTCTTGATTACAGAGGGAACTGACCCTTCAGTGCCAACTTTATTAGGGCAATGGGAGAGTGACCTGATGTGAAATGCACCCTTTTTGAGAAACTGACCCTCACAGAAATCAGAGTGATGGAGATGGGAACCAATGGTCGGAAGCAGCCTTCTAATAGCTACACCACACAATGCTGTTACACATACATGCATATACATACATAGATGCCATGTCAACTGTTCTCAGCACTCAGTCATAGTGATGTGTGTTACAAATGTGTGTGTATTGAGATATGATAAGTACTCCTGATTAGATCAGGTATAACTTGCTTATTACTTAACTTACATGTTGCTGATTATTATTTACTTCTAATTTACATGGGACTTTCTTTGTAGAACACATCGGTTACCAACAGCTACATGTTCTAACAAAAGTGAAATAAGGAAACTTAGTTACAGCTGTAAGAAGTGACAAAATGAAGGTTAGATTTACACTTGTTTATCTTGCAGGTTGTGGTGGGGTCCACCTTCATCAAAGAGAATACAGTACAATATTTTACCTGGACAAACAAACCCCATCCCTGGAAGTTAGGACCTTGCTGATCTCAGTGGTGGGTATGGCCATGGCCTATGTTTAGCTGCTAGTGAGCAATGAGGGACAAGGGTTTGCTCAAATGTCTCCACAAAGATAGCCATGCTACAACAGAATCTGTGATGGAAGTTCTTGTGAGAAAATCATGTACAACTGCAACAAAATAATTTTTGAATTTCTGTGCTATAAAGATAATGATTTAGTTTTGTAAATTATAACCATTAAACACATGAATTTGCACTACTGTTACTAAGAGAGGAAAAAATGCATTGTTCAACTGAGGGACCACTAAAACCGTTTTAACCTTTGGAAAGGGTTAAAGTAAGGAAAACACCGTATTTCAAGGTTGTTCACGTATATTCTGCAACATTTAGCTCATGATCTTCAATGTGTCCTCCATGGTATGAAGAGCAGGTTTTGTCTACATAATGACTTGGCACTTTTCTAAACTGTTGTTAAAAGCACATTCTGAAACTCCTTGGGCCCAAAGGTAGTTCAAACAGCTGAAAGGTTTGAGTGCTGATGAGTGCAAACATCACATCAAGGGCTTAAAATGTGTGGGACTTGGCATCGTTCCCAGGCTGGTACTTTCGTCAGCTGTTCCGTTAGTTTAGTTGTTTTCTAAACAGCTCTCCAGTGAAATATGCCCTTCATATGTTTAACCAGCTAAGAAACAGCCTCGTCTGTTACAAAAATTAGGCTAGGTGTCTGCTGACCTATGACGGGCAGTGCACATTAGCTCTGCTGCAGTCATGAATATGCCACCGCCAGAAAGCCTGGACTGCAAAAGGTTCCATATCCTACAGATGCAGCGGGAAAGATTACAGCGTGTGTGGTGATGTTGCTGGCCAGGTGCCACCAGATCGATGCTGAGTTCCCTTCTTCTGTTCTTTGTCAGATGCTCTGCTTTTGTTTTATGGCATAGCACTGATTTGGAGCAGCCCCATTTTACCAAATGCATTAGTGGAAGAATTTGGGACAAGGCCCATGATGGATTCTGTCTTTTGTAGATAGTGTTTCTAAGATGGACATTTATGCCTTTTTGTCTTTTAGTGTGAAACACGGAGGCAGTTCGCACTGAGTATTCCAATTAACAAATGCGGCTAATGTGAACATCCACCTTCAAGATGTTGGCCTTGTTCTCTGATCATGTTTTACCACAAAGTGTGTTTACAATGCAGCAGAAATATGCACTTCTCAAACAAGCAATGTGATCACAGCTTCCCTCAAAAGCTGACAGGGTGTATTTCCAGGAAGTGTGTGTGTGTGTGGGTGTGCCTCATCCCTCTTATGTCAAATGCCATCGTAGCACCAGCATGGCTCCGGAGGATCTGAAGAAAGCTTCAGTTGTTTGAAGTGATGTCTACCTCCCTCCTTCTGGCTTTTTTCTTTCGACACACAACCAGTGAGACTAGCACACATCTGATACTTCACTGGAAGACCAGGGGGGTTGGTGGTATTGGGGTTTTTGCTTTTTGTTATCATTTATCAGCCAACATTAAATTTCAGTAAACGTCTGGACCAGATGGTCTAGCATTTGCTCCCTATGTATGTCATGGCCCGACTGCTGGTTTGCTTTTTCTTCTTTTGGTCCCTTTTTTGTTAGGTACGCACTGGAAGACCGGCCACTGTGGAGATGCTTTGAGCCAGTCATCTAGTCATCAGAAATTTGCCCTTGTCAAAGTGATTCAGAAACTTATGCTTGCCTATTTTTCCTGCTTCTAACACCTCAACTTCAAGAACTGACTATTCAGTGGCTGCATAATATACCCTGATCATTGCCTCGGGCCATTGTATTGAGATAATAAATGTAATTCACTTCACCTGTTGGTGGCTTTAAAGCTGTATCTGCTCGATGTATACTTACACTCACTGGCCATTTAATCAGATAAAATTTAATTTAATCAGTCATATTTGTTCAATTTGAAGATTTTTTTTTTACACCTTAGCATTACATCAGAGCATCTTCAAAACAGCAGGTCTTGTGGAGTGTTCCAAGTATACAGTAGTTAGTACCTATCAAAAGTGCTGAATCAACAACAGTGTCATGGGCATCCAAGGCAGCACGAGGGGGACCTACTCAATATTAGGCAGGTGGTGTATTTGTGGAAGCAAAGCTGTGTGATTCCTAGTTTAAAATATAAAATATACAGCGTTGTTCATCTCACATAGATCATAAGAAGATAGTACTGTTAATGTAGATGGTCATTGCAGTGATATTATGATAAGGTAATTGTTGTTTTTGTGGCATCTTGCGGCGAACAATTGCAGCTTCAGCTACAGATCCCACCTATCATCCCTTTTGGGCACCACTAAAAACAATTGTGTTGGTGATGATCAGCACTGTTGTCAATGATCATACTAACAACATATTTGACCAATGCTTAGCTCTTGAAGAACACCTTGTTTTGTCATATTAAAATGTTAAAAATTATTTAATGGCACATGGACTTTTGTGGCCAGTGGTGGCCTAGTGGTTAGGACATTATCCTTGTAAATTGAAGTTTGCAGGTTCAAGCCCCCCGGCCCACTGAGGTACCCTTGAGCAAGGTACCATCCTGCTACACAGCTCCCCGGGCGCTGTTGATAGCTGGTCACTGCTACAACCGGTGAAATGCAGAGGTCACATTTCACTGTAATGCTTGAGTGTGTTCACAATGACAAAAAGTCACTTCAAACTGCTTCCCTTGTATTCTTCTACATTTCTTCCTTCCCATCATATCATCAAAGTCTCAGTGACTTATAAGTGGTGCTTGAATTTCACTCAGCGAACTGTGTGGCACTTTATTTATATTCTGCATCCATCATTTCATCCAACCTACATCCAACTGTTGCTAAACATTGGCGTATGACATATATGCACTTGATTACTATGCTAGACTCCTTCTCCCAAGTGAGGTGAAAATGAAACTGGGGTCAGACCATTTGTTCTTCATGAGGGAGCTGCAAAGAGGTTATTGGAACGCCTCTGCTCAACAGATGCACTTTTATACTTTACAGAGCGAAGGCAAAATTTACGTGAGGACATTAGCAATCAGAGTAATTCAGAAGCTCAAACAAACCGCCCCTCCCCCATGAGCATACTACACATACACCCACACGGACGATACAGGCTTTTATCCCCTTTTCTTTCGTTCTTGTAAACAAGCTCCCAAAGTCTAATCTGACAGCAGACATGACAAAAGCATACAAACAATGCCTAATGCCGTGCCAGAAATCTGGCGGTATGTTTTATTTATACGTCGAGTTCATTACTTTTTGGAGGTTTCTCAGACATGACCACAGTCTCTGTCAGCAGAACATCTAAGCCGAAGCTGAAATGACTCCCTGCTGGACATGTACGGTGAGCTACATGTGAAGTTTAGCTTCAGCCCATGCCATTGTAATAATGAGACCTACTTCCTGTGTCCCACCCGAGACAGTGAGGGCAGTGGGTGTCGTTTCCTATGAGGCCTCGTTGATAATTGGTTTGTTTAAATAACCCACGAGAGCGGGTCCTGTCGGACCTTTCAACCCAGATTTTGTAACATCATTGATGGACTGCGGTATTTGAGACATGAAGACAGTCGGACTTGGCATCATGCTTATCATTTGGGTCTCTACCCAATAAGTAAAGGTACTTTGTGGTATTGAAGCAGTGGTTCAGACAGAAAAGTCTAATCATGTCAATAAGCCAAGACATATGTTTTTGTTTTTTTTTCGTTTTTACGCTAATTACAAGTTATTTATTTTCAACATCAGGAAAAAAAGCATAAGTCAGTTAACAGAAAATAAACCAAAACCTCAACAACAAAATGTCATTTTGATGTACTTTGTGTGTCCACCCTTTTCCTTTATTGCATTCTTTCTTTTTTGGGAGACTTGCTTTTAGTGTTCCTCTGAAACTTGTACTTCTAACCATCCAAGTTAAACTCTATTAAAAATTTACCCATCAGTCCATAATACCTTCCTCCACTTTTCAGTTGTCCAGTTTCAGTGTTGTAGTGCAGATGTTCTTCTTCTTTATTTCCTTTTCTCACTAACAGCTTCTTAAACAGCTACACATCCCTACACACCCACTGTATTGAATCAACAGTGGAGGGATGGATAGAAACACTTGTGGAATATTTCAAATCTGAAGCAAGAGTAAGGCTTTATTTGCTGTTTATCTGATGGGGATAGTTTTGGTGGGTCTACCGGGTCTTGAACTGCTGTTAGAAGTCATTTCTCATATTTTGTTTGAAATCTTTTAATAATTTTTTTAATTCCAGCTGAAATTATTGTTTTCACTTACTTTTCCTTACTTGTCATCTTCCTTATGTAAGGGAATTGACGTGTATCTAATTTCCTCATTCCTCAATTTTCGTAAGTCTCTTCTTTAGCCGTTACAGATTCACTTAAGAAATAAATATGCATGGCAGCTGAGGTGTGTGTGGGCAGCTGCTTGTGTGAATGTTTGTAAATATATTTTTAGCTTTTCTGGACACTGAAATTACAAAACTGCAATGAACTGTATCACACTACTGAGAACAGTTATGATAGCTGCAAGTTCTCGAATAGCAGTTTTAATAGTGAACAGGGTCCACAGGTTAGTATAAAGCAGGGGTGAGCAACTCCAGTCCTGAAAAGCACAGTCTGTTAGTTTTCCTCCTCAAGCATGCTCACTAAACCTGGAAATTAATAGGTGAGTGGAACCAGGTGTGTTTGAGTGGGGAAAGCGCCAAACTGTAAAGTTGCCCACCTCTGGTATAAAGCCATGTTCAGCAGTCTATACATTATCCACAAGGGGGATTGTAATGATTCTTTAATTTTTGTAAGTTAAATGCAAGTTTTTAGGTTTTTTGCTGATGGTTTTAATTAAATGAACATTGAACACTAAGATAAACCATGTGGACGGAAACAAAACAGAACTTAGATATGACATAGAAGACAACCATGTAGACAACAGAGATCCGACACCCGACTACAAAACACAAGGACTTATAAAGAGGCTTCCTGTAAGGCCGTTTGGCATTGTTTTACTGTATCAGCTCAAGCTTTGTTCTGTCCCAGTTTTATTCATTTCTTGTTAGAAAAGTTCATTATTCCAATATCAGACCTTGTAGTTCAATAATGTTCAGTTCTTTACGAGTGTGTATTAAAAGCAAACTCTCAGCAGAGGCCCAGTGTAAGGGGAGCTGGAGCTCCCCCTAGAGGCCGTGACCGATCCACATCCCCTAAATATTAGCCCGTCACGCCCCTCCCAGGTGGGGCTCATTTGGGACATCAGGACAGGACTTCAAATAGGAGTGAGACCCCCACTACGGTGCGAGGTCTCGTTAGTTTGGCTACGATTCTGAGCGTTTAGATTGTGTATTTGGATTTCTCGGTTTTGACTATTCTTTGGTACTTGGATTCTGTTTCGTGCTTAGCCTATGACATTCCTGTTTGCCGTTTTTTTGGACCTCTGCCTGTTTTGCGAATACGACTTGTCTGGTCTGTGTTATTCCTGTTTGCCGTGTTTCTGAACATTTTTGCCTGGACTTTGACTCTGATTTTGCCCATTCTCTGAAAACCCTGTTTGCCGTGCTTTTGATACTGTTTTTGAAAGACGTGGAGACTTTTATTAAACCTTCAAATTCATCTGCGCTTATATCCAAACTTGCTACGGGAAAACCCAGGAAATTACACCCAGTTAAAGCTGCCATTTTGAGGAATGTTCTTATGTATAGATGAAGGCCATGCATAGAAAGAACAGGGCCAGCCATAATCCAGTTGAATTGTTTACATGGTAATTTGTTTTTCTTTTGATCAGTTTATGAAATGGTTTACCTTTCCCAAACTGGTTTGGGTCTTTTAATACTGATTGAGGTGGAGCATCTTTATTTGGTTTTGGCTTTTATATGGATTATAATCAGAATACTTGGCTCCATGCAAACCCCCCTAATTACTGCAGTTAAAAATTGTGTGTAAATGTTTGCTAACACCAGCTGAGTCTAAGCGAAGTATAGAGGCTTGATAATATGGCTGACTTAGGGCATTGTCCACTCTCCTGCTTATAGCTAAAGGCAGGCAGAAATGAAGCATTATTCTTCTTGTCATGCTCTGTTTTCTCCTTTCATTTCTCCACTATCGACTGGCATGACACAAATGCTGCGGCTGGAACCGAGTCTGTAATGACACAGCTGAGCATTCACTGTGTTTTAGCTGGCCAAATGACGATGTTCAGATCTAGTCCTGGCTTCAGATGACTGTTTTTTTTTATTTTGCTTGGAATGTTGAGAAATGTCACCATAACCCTTAGAACAGTGTGTCTGAAAAGGGCATTCATGAGGACTGATGGCTGTAAATCCCATCTACCATCTCCTCAGATCTTCTCAGCTAGAATCCGAAGTCTGACTGTTTTAACCACAATCTTTTTATTCTTAGATTGTGCTCAGTTCTAGTTCATTCACACAGTGCAAGTGAATGTTCTACCAATAACAAGTTTGAAAGCATTTCGTTTTACCTAAATATATGACTAAAGCAGTATGGTGCTTATTTAATTGTTGTTATCTTTTTTACAGTTTAAATCTTTCTCTTTATTTCAGTCTTAAGTATTGAAAAATTCAAATCTTAGAGAATTTAGATATGATATATCTCTCAGATTATGTCTTTATGTTTTTGTATGTCAGAGGTACATGTATGTTTCCATGGTGCATTGCAAAATCTGGGGCCACCTCTGCCTAGGACCCCACTGGAGCCCAGGTTAGAAGTGGGTTGACTGCCACTAACACATCTGTCCTAATATAATGGCACTAAAACAAAATAGCCTCTGCACTCTAAACTCATGGCTGTTAGTTCCTGCTGTAAAATCAGATTAGATGAAGCAGTTTTAGGGTATTTAAACATATCACACGATCACACACAGCTGTTTTGATGCTTCACTTGGGTTACTAAAATGACATTATGTGCCAATTGGTTTATTTTGACTGTTATTTAAGAAAAAAAAAACAATTATTGTATTTCCTAGCGCTAAGTGTTGGCCCCATCTGGAGTTTGATCCCGGGCAATGCCACAGCAGTCCTCGGCCAACAGTCTGGGATGCTAGCCAGTGTGCTAACCTTAAATGCAAGCCAGCCAGAATGCTGTTAGTTCATACAGCAGAACTAGCAGTAAGTGTTCCACTCCGAGCATGTTGAGTTGTCAAGTCTTTTTGTATTAGTAATAGAGCTGTATAGTGATTAAAAATATGAACTAATTAATTGTGAAATTTGCAGTGAGTAAGACTGAAGTTTGTAATAATAGGCATTTACATGTACAATTATAGAATCAACACACAAGAAGCATTCATTAATAACAATAATCTTTTCAACTTTTCTCCTATGTACTACAGATTTCCAATAAAACCATCAAAGCCATCAAAAGTGACGGTCAGCTTGAATGGAATATTTCTTATATGCAACAGAAATAACAGGTCTCGTGTCAGCTGTTCCTCATGTCCTGCACTATTTATACCCCAGTGTTTGGTTTAGTCCTTGTTCGTCATCTGTTGTCTTCCCTGTATGTCTTCATGTCGTGCCCTAGCCATGTTATGTCTCCCAGCCGCTGATCTGTGCTTTGTTTTCACTAGTTCTCATTTATTTCTTAGTTTATGTATCTTAGTTGTGTTTTTGTTTCATTTAAATAAATTTCGTTAAAAACTACCGCTGCACTTGCTTCCTGCAAATCCAACCAAAATCGTGACACATATATGCATCAATATATAGTATATTTACAAAAAAATGTGTTCCATTGTCAAGTACCGGCTGATTTACCAAAAGATCCACAATTTCTACTGAGAATTCATAATGTTGAATCTTTTTCACTCCATAGAAACATTTTAGCTTAGTCCTCCTTTACGTTTGAATGATTTCTCTCAGTCCATCATTGTTGACTATGTTAACTGGGCCACAGTTTTTCCCATTCCAGTTCTCCAAAGTATTAGTTACCTTCTCTCTTGCAGGTTTCATTATTAGAAAGTTCCACACTCCTGTATTGTAGACTGGTGAGGGCCTGTACAGATAGATTTGGTAGGTTGTTTTACCTCGAGGCTTCAGGTCAAAGACAAATTACTGCAGTTGTAATTTAATTTGGCTTTTCAAACTGTGCAGATTACTTTTGTTTTCTCCAAACGTCCATCAAGCTTCTTAAAGTGTTTGCCGAAAACACCATTCTTGTTTTTCTCTGTCTTTGGCAATGATGGTCTGGATTTGTGGAACATGTGCCACCGGAAGTAAATATTAATATTATATTTCAAATTAAATACAACCACATGCCGGCCTTTACCCTCCCAGTGCTGGTAGTATAATGTGATTAGGGGGTCCTAGTGAGTGGTTAGAATAGGATATGACTAAAAAAGGTTTAATTACGCAAAGTATTTTGTAACTGCTATAAAAGCAATAAGCCACTCAAGGCTCAGCCTCAGATTTACTCTTCTTTGTGTCAGGCCTTAGTCGTGGGAGTATCACTGTACAGTGTAGCCATGGGAATATCAATGCACTGTCCTCTCACAATACCTGTCAAATTCATAATGTTAAATTTAGATGCTGTCTCGTCTGTCTCTGTGTTGGCTGCACTCTCCATGTTCACAACCCCCATGATGTCAGACTGAAGGAAAACATAGAATTCCTTCTTTCTGTGTTAAATGTTTTCCTTCTAGACTATCAGCATCAGTATCAGACTTTCTAGACTCAGTTTTGCCATTTAAGCCCACAGCAATCCCAAAAAAGGCAAACGCCTGGTGGGATTGAGTCCAGGGAATAAGACTAATGTCTTGAAACTGGAGGTAATGGAATCTAATGACAGTCATGGTCAGTTAGGCACAGTGGTGGAAAAATAATCAGTCACAGTCTCTTGCTCTTTTAAAGAAGCTGGAAGTTGTGTAAATTGTTTGCATTTTCCTCATGTACGAGACTCAGCAAGATGATCTTATGTTATCTTGAAGGTATCAGAGTATCGCCTACTCTTTCGAACCCCTCCCTCACGGCTTTCTTTCTCTGTCCTACCACCAGGATAAGAAGGTCTGTAGGAGGATTGCCGGAGGAGAGAGAGAGGGAATGAAAGAGAAAGAGGTTCCTCAGGCGAATGATGGAGGAGATGAGAGGAGAGAAAAGGTAAAAGGTTTTATGAGAAAAGAAAGAGAGATAGGAGAAAGAAAAATCTTTCGCTCCTGAACCTTCAATACTTTGCCACCTACTGAAGATCTCTGAGCTACAGGTATAAACTTTCTTATCTTGACTTCAAAACTCTCGGTCCACCCACCATTTCACTCACATGCATTGACTTTATGTTGTTCAAGTTCAGTTGATGTTTAAAGACCATCTCCATTCTACATTTACTGGCCACTGTAATAGAAACCTCTGCCTTGTGGCCTCACCTTGCTGGTATCCAATCTGTAGCTTGTGTTGATGCATCATTTTCGTTAGTCATCTTCTAGGCCTTCATGAGTGGCCAGTTTCTATTCACAGAAGCTCTATTGCAGGCTCAATAGAGCAATGACATCAATGTTTCAAAAGCCCAGCAACATAGCTGTTCCTAATATGTTACTAGCAACACACACTACTTGAACTTGACAATTTCAGACTTAGTTCAACAGAAAGTGGTTTGTGACTCGACTTTGACCTCAACACCAATGACTCTGTACCTGGACTAACTTTTAATGTAAATACCTATGTTCAAATAAGAATTAATAAGCTTTTGCTCAGCACTTAAACCGTGGTTTTACTGTTGTCATTTGCCAGAACAACTTTTTTCCACAAAGAAGTTATGTAAAAAATAATCACACTCTACTTCAAGGATTTTAATGAGCTCTGCAAAACAAAACTCACCATCAGTTTGTTCTCTTGCCTATAAACTTCGTTCACTGTAGTGGTTGGTTTCTGTTTGACTCCTAGATTTAATTCACAGTATCAGTTGTTTTCCTTTATTTCAGCTAGAGCACGTGTTACCTCTAAAAACAACATATATTTGCCATAATGATGTATCTCAGTGCACACAAAGTGGTGGGACAGCCATGGGTTTGGGACTGAAAGGTTGTTGAGGGGAGTGAATGGACAGTGCATTCACCTCCCTCTATATCCACAGCTGAAGTGGATTCTTAGCTCCCCAGAGATTAATAAGGTATCTAAAAATTCTAAGCAACAATTGCAATTTAGCTGCTGGTCAGCTAGGTTTTTCCTCACTTAGCAACGAGAGAGGATCTGCAGGGCATGAAGGATGAATTATCTTTTTATTGACTTTAAAAAAAAAAAAAAACTTTTTAAACTTTGTTTTATTAACCTTTAGGTTCAATAGTACTTTAGAAATTGTTGAATTTTCATTGTATATGTTGTAAAAGTTGAATTACTCTTTGATTATAACCTTGGACTTTTAGTCATTAATATCTAAAAGACCATTTTATCATTAATATCAATTTTGACTTGAGACTTGTCTATACTGACTCAGGACTTAAGATTTGTTTGTACTGACTTGCATGTGCTGACTCAAGATTTGTCTTGAGACCAAAGTTGGAGTTAATGCCACCTTCGTCAAGTCCAAAGAGGTTTGAGTCCAGATGATAGAGAGATATGACTGAGACAAAAAAAAAAGAAAAGCTAATTGCTAAATCTGTACACAATAAGTACTAAAGATTAAACTTTCTGAGCAGCTCTCTTACGGAAATTACAGGGCTCCAGATGCCGCTTAGCTGAAGCCTGCTTTTTATTTATGGTTCTGTTCTAAATTAAACCTAATTTTTCCAATTAAAGTGGATTGGACAATTAAATCCAGACAATAGTGACCCTGGATCAGTACGTAAGAGATGGATTATACATTTTTTTTCATTTGGTAAACACTAATATTGCACAAAGTGGATGTAAACATGTAGCACTAAAACAGTTGCTCCTGGCTCATCTCGTTTTGTGTTGCCTTTGCGGAAGTTTCTCAAAACTGGCCGTTTGAACTCGCTGACATTGCTTCTGCAGCCAAAATGAAATGATTATCATGGAAACACTGCAGAATGGAGGAGAGAGGATAACTTTGGAAGGCATATGATTGGTTGCTAGATGGCCAATGGCAGTGCCTGGTCTAGATAGAATTTAAAACAATTAAACCAATTTCCCTTACTTCAGAAAAAATGCTATTTTTAAAGGCAGCAATACTCAGTTGAGGCCAGCTAGGACATTGGGTGAGACTGATGGTTGTGTCTAAGACAAGTCCAAGTCCAAATATCAAGTAAGACCAAGACCATAGAAAAGGTCTTGAGTCTGGACTTGAGACCAAGATCAGACTTGGGTCCTCCAGCCCTGCTTGAGACTTGTCAGGAATGACTCTGGACTCTACTTGAGACATGTCAGTGTTTATTTAGAGCTCCATTTAGAACTTGCCTCAAGACTGAAATTTGCCAGTTTTGACTTGGGACTTGAAATTCCAGACTTAAGACTCTTTAATTTCTCAGTCTCAGTGACTTGTTCCTACTTCTGTTATTCACTGTAACAACTTAACTATAATGTATTATGGCCGACTGAAGTTTAAGGGTATCAAACATCCCATTCATCCAATATGATGCATTATAGTCTCTTTATTCCAGTAAACAATTACTAGACTTTTATAGTAATTTTATATAATAATAATAACAACAATCATGGCCAGCTGACTGACTTTGTGACAAGAGCGGACTGGTACCGAAAAGCTACTGACCAAAATTTTACTCGTCCTGCAAAAAAAGCTGATTAGCTTCAGCAGCGGACAAACAGAAGAACAAAGTGAAGTCCTTGCAGCCTTATTAAAGCCATTTATCTTCTGAGCCTTATTGCTCCATTAAATGTTCATATGTTTGTGCTCACCTTTCCAGTGCTATGGGTAATCATTATAAATGGCAGGCAGCACTGCTAACCATATGGCTTTTGGTAGAAACTGACCTTTTGCATTGATTCTGGTTCACATTCACTCACCCAAATCCAAACAAAACTGTCCCCAGATCAGCAGCTGACACTATCCTAGCAACTTACAGCATGCATGGGCATGACCTCAGAACATCACATTTCCACTGACTATAATTTCACACTTTTTAGAGAGAGACATGGTGATTAAGAGTATACATTTTTTTCCCTTTATTTGTAAGGTTTAAAGCAATCGATCAGTTTATCCCTTTGTATGAACAACCAAAAATAGCAGCGATAGAGATACTCAAAAAGCTTTATTTTTTCAGGAGACATTACATCCGTTATTAGCCATTAGCTCCACAATGAGTATTTAGGAAGAAAGTTACACTGCAGTCACTACAAATGCAGCCTTAATGCACCAGAACCTAAGCAGAATACAGTGACTGTTGAAGAGGAGATTGGCTGGCTGTGTGTGTGTGTGTGTGTGTGTGTGTGTGTGGGTTGCAGTGGCCATCGGTAGCAGCTGCAAAACCTCTGCAAGGTCAGTTTTGTTCCCAGCTAAAGCACTGCGGCACTTTCTGGCCTCATGGCCAAAACTAAAGAACAAAATGAACAGCAGGGGGGAGCATGATATAGATACTACGTAAGGAGAGAAAAAGAAAAGCTAAAATTTTAAAGCTGAACTCTGGCAAAAGCTGAGATTTTGGTGTAAAGACAGTGCTACCTGCTCTGCTATCTAATGTGCACGGGTGATGACCATGGACAATTGTTTCAACACAGTACCTATTACTTGGTGAAATACCAGAAATCAGTGTGAAACTGACTCAGAACTCACTTGTGATTAGTGCTGTACAAGTTATAGTAAAGTAGTAATTAATTACAGTTACATCTATCAAAGTTCTAGCAAATTATTAGTTACTAGGGGAAAGTAACTTTTGCATTACCTCTAAATGTCACTATTTAGTCATGTCACTTTTTAAGCCAGACAAACAAATAAAAAAACAGCACTACTGCAGCTGTCTTGCCAAGTTCTTGGATTTGAAAATATGGATTTGGTCAGTAGGACTGTAGAACCAGAGATTGTAAGCAAGCTGTAAAAGTTACTGTTAGTGTAGCCTTGTAACATGCAAAATAGATACTTTTTGTTTCTTTAGAAGGAATAACTATATATTTTTGGGGGCAATTTTGACAGCTCTTATGTCCATTTATTTTTCCGCAAGACAAAGGTAACAATTACTGAACTCATTTAAATGTCAGTAACTGTAATTAATTTTAATAGACAATTACTTAAATTACTTGTTAACACTAAAGGTATTAGAATTACACTAACACTACTTTGTAACTCTTTGTAACTTTGAATTGAAAAAAGTTCAAAAGCAATGTTTCCCTTTATTGATAACAGTGGTAGAGGAGGGGTTAGTGACATCACAGTCATTGAGTCAGCCTAAAAGATTTCACAGATCAAACTGATTTTGACGAACAAAAAGGAATGTGTTTTACTGTAGCTTGTTTTTTGCTAATGGCAGCATGTTTTCTAGTATATCTCACTAAAAGGGTAAGTAAGTGGATTTGGGGCCTAGAATTTCTATTATAATTAGTATAAAAGCCCAAACTGAACAAAAAATGCTCCATATAAACACCTCAGTCAGAATGTTTCTCTTGGTCAACAGGGACCTGTAGTGTTTACCTGAGGGGAAGAGTTGAAAGAGGACATTACCACAATGTGAGGAGAAATGATCTTCCCTGCCCACTTCTTGGATCTAGTACAGTTTTTGTAGGGTGGGAAGGGGGCCACCAATGATTTTTTCTGAGGTCCTCACTTTTCTGAGCAGTCTGTCCCTGTCCTGTTTTATGGCAGCCTCAAACCATACTGTGATGAATGAGCACAGGACAGATTAAATAACTGCATTGTAAATCTTCCTCAATTGTCAAAGAAATCAGCAAAGGATGTACATTTTTGCAGGCTTTCCAAAACACTTCTTCAAGCATTTCTTTTACTGTTTAGGTTCCCTCCAGCTAACAGTTACTAGCAGTTACTGCTATCTTGCAAACGAAAGCCCAATGGCCCAATAATCCACAGGACCTGCATATACACACATACTAATGCACATGTCTATATAGTATTAGTATGTTTGTTTATACAGGTCATAGGGATTATTGGGTCATACTGACATGTACTGACACTTTTGTTGAATTGTGTGCAGATTTTCCTGTCAAATAGGAAGGTGAACAGGAAGAAATCCTGGAGTGCTACTTCGCAGTACGGTTTGGAGATGCAATTAGAATGACAAAGTAAAGAGCCAGCATGATAAAAAAAAATAGAGTATGAGATTCTGGTCTCATGGACAATAAATTGCTTCATGCCATCATACATAGTACAAGTTAAGCAGGTAATGGTTCTGCATGACCTTCAAGTTCAGTGTCCTCGTTCAGACTGCAGGGAGACATACACATGTGCACACACACAACCTTAGCAGTAACTGGCCCCACCTTCACACCAGAAGGGTTCCTTTTGGGCATTATGTTTCCTGATAAAACTGATAAACAAAAGACTAGGCTAGTTAAGCTGGTTCTAAAGAGCCGGGCTTGAATCTCCATTTTCACTTCTCTATGCTATACAGAACTACGTAAATGGCTCATAGCTTAATTCACCCAATTGAACCACTTACCTTGTGTTAAATTGATCCATTTCAGTAACCAGAGCTGCCTGGATTGTTCTAAGTGGGTATAAAGGCCTACATTTAGCCCACAAGCTAATTGAGGGAGTCAGCTTTCATCCACATTTCTGTCACTGTGCATGCGCACACCAGCATTTCCCTCCGAAATAGTGGGAAACCTGATGCTGTGTGACGGGGTGGACTCCTTTCCGTTCATCGGAGAAAAACATGATATGAAAAAGCTGAAAGGCGACACCCTCTCTCTCCCTTGACTTTCTCTGTTCTTCGTTGCAGTTCAGTGCCACCGAATTTGCTCATATTGTTGATCAATCTGAAGAATGGCAGAGAAAGGAAAGTTCCTAAATGTTTAATGGTGGCATGTGTTTCAGAGGAAGTGGTGTATGAAGGTGGAATGGACAGTTATGGAGGTGAAGCAGAGCCTAGCATGTAGATTTAGACTTGAGGTCTGATGGAGGTGAAGCAGAGCCTAGCATGTAGATTTAGACTTGAGGTCTGA
>JBBPDA010000081.1:11939428-11955331 GCA_037974385.1 Arnoldichthys spilopterus | reverse complement strand
CAGTGTTGATCTATGCAATGCGAACGCTTGATTGTTTCCTCTGTCCTGGAAGTCGCTTTGGATAAAAGCGTCAGCCAGATGATTAAATGTAAATGTAAATGTAGAAGAGCACAAATTTTGTGTGGGAAATCACTTAGTCTCAAACAAACTTATTTCAGTGCAAAGTTGTGCACCAAATCCGTCCTGCTTGACCGAGTACATCTGGGGCAAAACTTTTTTTTTTTTGCCAAACTGTTCCAGAAAGCTGGTCCTAGATCAACCAAAGCAGGCAGCAACTCTTATTCAGAGAAGGACAGCTGCTACGCCCAACATTCGACACTTAGTGGGGGTTGGTAATGACCTGGATAGAAGCAGAAGAACCTGTTCGCTTTTCTGTGACTTTCTGGGATAAATATAGTCCAAGTGTGAGAAAGCACAATGGTCGGATGAGAAGGAAACTAGGGTATGCATACATTGGGGACATCACAGAAAGCAAGGACACAGTTGGACAGCTTGATGCAGCATTGCTGATATTGGTGCACAGCAGCAGGGTTTGTGCTAGATATGATTCACTCACTGAAAACTTACTTAAGTATTCCTTTACAATGTCGGTCTGGTAAACCCGTTTTTTTCCTTTAAGTAGTGCCATTTGCTCTTCCTACATTTTACAGGTGGCATGGTGGGTCAATTTGGAGGAGGTTTCAGAACTGCAACCTAAAGTCCTTTCCAGTCCTTTGTGTTTTTGTCCTTTATGCTGTGCCTTTGCACATTACCCAGATGTGGGTGGTACCTGGGTCCAATTACACCACTTGTGTCCATGAAATTTGGATGAATTTATGTTTTCAGAGCATTTGTTGCTACTTGTACTTTAACTGAGTGTATGGGTGTGGGAAACCATTTTAATTCTCCAAATTTACTTCCTAATACAGTGTTTAAGTGCATTCTGTTCCTTTGGTTTAGCATCTGGACTTCTTTGTGGTTGCTCATGCCTCTCACTTCTCTGGAGCCTTTTTAGTCATGGCCAGTTTCTACCCACTAGCTACAGTACTGGGGGAAAGTTTTTACTCCCTGCTGATTTGTGTAACTTTTGCATATTAGTTGAGATTACACAATTTACTTAGAAAGTTATCCATCACCAGTTGGCCCTGTGTGAAAAAGTAATCCCTCATCTTTATGCAATCAACCATTTATGACCAAATTTAGTTGATAACTGCAATCAATTAGTCTAGACACATCCAGGTTTGATTAATGCTAACCCTGCTCAATTATTACTTTATATATAATTAGAAGCTTTCCAGCAAGGTGAAGTATGCTAAAATGTCTAAAAGTAGATAAAGAGAACCCAGTTAAACCAATGAGATCAACATATAAAGTAAAATAATCCAATATTACATATATGTGAGTAGCAAAATTATGGGAATTTTAAAATTAGCAGCAATTTTAAAATTAAATTAGTGTCAATCAATAGGATGATAGCCAGGTGTGTGAGAGCACCATTTCTGAGAATGGATGTATCAAGGTCTCTTGTTCACAACACATGTTTGTGCAAGTATCGTGGCAGGAACAAATAAAATTTTGAGGACCTCAAAAAACAAATTGCTGATCAGATTGGAAAAGGTAACAAAACAATCTCTACAAAGAGTTTGGACTCCGCTGTCAAACAAATTGTGTACAAAAGGAGAAAAATTAAGACCATTGTTAATCACCCCAGGAGTGGTTGTCCAACAAAGGCAACCGGGGGGTGTTTGGCGACATGTCACCATGGTTACGTCAAACATGCTTATGTGTTTCACCTGGACCAAAGCCCTTATAAGCATGGCTGTCTAACCAGGCGGAGTCCTTCTTGTTGTTTGCGAAGATTCTTGCGCATTCTTGTTTTGTGCCTGCCCTCGTGTGTCCATGTTCACAGCACTTTTAGTCCAGCACTCACATCCATGGATTTTGTTGTTTTGTCCTGCCCACCCACTTTCCAGCGAAGTTTTATTTTCCACCTGTTTTCATCATAGGGCCAATCAACTTGTCTAGTCTTGTGACACACTTTCCGCTCCTCGCTGACGTGAGCAGGAGGCATGTCTTCCCCCTGCACTTGGCTCCTCTGAGTTACAGTAATGGTCTGTGAGGTCACTAAGGAACCCAAGGTAACTTCTAAGCTACAACAGGCCTCTCTGACATTGGCTAATGTTAATGTTTACAAAACCACCATCAAGGAATCACTGAACAACAACGGTGTGCACGGTATGGATGAAAGAAAGTCGTTTCTGCCTCTCTACAGTCATGTGGAGGAAATGTTTGTTGGACAGATAAGACCAAAACTAATCGTTTTGTTATAAATGAGAAACGTTATGTTTAAGAAAAAGAAAAACATTGTATTTCAGCAAAGGAATTGTATCCCATTGGTGAAATGTGGTGGATGTATCAACATTTGGGCCTGTTTTACTGCATCTGGGACAAGACAGCTTGCTTATAGTATATTATATTAAGCAGCAAGTGAACAGTAAGTTCTTGAAATTGATATGCTAAAGGTAGGAAAAATGGGTGAATGTGAGGATGTGAGGCACTTTGACTTTGGCCTTATTGTTATGGTTAGATGACTGAGTCAGTGCATCTCCAAAATGGCAGGTCTTGTGGAGTCCTCCAGGAATGCAGTAGTGAGTACCTAATCAAAAGTGATCCATGGAAGGACCACTGGAGAAATGGCAACAAGGACATGGGCATCCAGGGGCTTAATGATGCATATGAAAAGTGAAGGCTAGCCCATCTGGTTTGTTACCACAGAAGAAAAGTTAATGCAATTCTAATACAAAATGTGTCAAAACAGACAGTGCACCACAGTCAGAGCTGATTCAGCACCATGAGGGGGGGACCTACTCAGTATTTGCTAGATAGTGGAAAACAGCTGATTGGTGTAAAAGCTTGTTTCACGTTTGTCAGAAATGATCTTCTGGCCATTTGGAATAATTTTATGTGGAAAGTTATTTTTTCTTACCTCTTACCCCGGACATAACGTTGACACAGCTTTCCACAATAATAACATCATCCTGATTGTCAAATATGGTGATGGTAGTGTGTGGATACTTCTATAGGATTGTATTAAATAAATAAAGCCCAGCTCTATATGACTCATAAAATTAGGAGTTGCTTAGTCAAAGTCCTAACTTGAACCTCACTGAGATTTTGTGGCAGGGCTTTACATGGGCAGTTTGCACTAAAAACTCAGTGTGACTGAATTTAAACAATTCTGCAACACTTCTGGACTCCCAGACATAGATGGCACATACTATGAGATGCTAAATGTGCTAAGCAGTTACACTGCAGTAATACAAGCAGCTCAGTAGTTGGATGTTTTTGGACAGGTTACAGTTTGAAGTTGTTTTTTGCCTTTTATTTCAATAAAATGTGCAATACTTTGGCTTGAATATCATCTCTGCCCTCCAAATAGTATGGTAAATGTACATGAGAACCCAAAACTGGTCATTAAAATGTAATGTAAGTCAGTATAGAGCATTTTTGTTCCAAATAATCCTGAAGCACTTCTATTGGCCCAGGTTTCGCATAATTTAAGGGGCGGTCTTTTTTTAACTTGTTCTTTTCTGGACAGCGATGCTACAGTGGTGGTTACTCTGATTATCCATATTCGAAGTAGTTTATCTATATATAGGCTTTGTGTCGAGGACAAGCGTTGAGGCAGGAAAGAACTAGAACACCTTGTTCCCAGTCTACTTCCTCCTCTCTGCAGTGCCCAGCTAGGCAATGTCCTCCTACCTGGCTAGCTCACTGCAGACATAACAGAACTACAGCTCCAACCCTGCTCAGCCACTTGTCCTTTGAAATGTGACTGGACAGTCCTGAACACCTGAACAACACTATCTTCACAGAGCTGAGAGTGATTAGGATGTTTAACCATAAATAACAGTGCCAGTGTCAATGCTAACATGCTAATCTCAGAGTTACACAGTCACCACTGAAGTCTAATTCTGACAGTATTGAATACTGATACCCCTGATCAAGATATTTCATACTGAGAATTGATCCATACATAAAAGTAATACAAAGAGTTTTCTTTTAGCAGTAAGTGTGTGTTTCATAAACGTTTATTGAAGCTAAAAGTTTATCTGATACTGAAAGAAATTATATAAAAATCATCTGTACATCTGTAAAAATATTAAACCAAAAAATATATACTAGGATATGAAGTGATATAAGCATATAATTTTTATATAATATACATTTTTCAATATGAAGTCTATCTTGGACTGGGCAATTTATGTACATTTCTATTATATATTTTTATAGAAATTTTATTGACACACTTTTACCAGTTTCATTGTAAAGCACAAAAATCCCCATATGTCCACATTTATTGTTATTTGCATCAGGACACCTGCCTTTTCATTGCCTGTACTGAATCAAGAAAAGAACTGTAATGTGCATATCTACCATCTTTCCCTAAAGATGCACCCAGAAATTGTCAGAACAACTAAGAAAACCTTGACTTGACCGCACATTTACCAATCATTTACATGGAACTCTATTATTTTTTTTCAAACAGATATCCGACAGTGCCACCTTGGACACCCCTGATATATCATAATGTTTACATCAGTGTTTGTAATTTACATCACCCAGACACAGATCAGTGTGGTAACTTTCATCCTTCCATCCATTTTCTAAACCGCTTCTTCCGTTTTCGGGTCGCAAGGAAGCTGGAGCCATTCCCAGCTGATTGCAGGCCAAAGGCGATGTACACCCAGGACATGAGGCCAACTCATTCATACACACATTTACACCTACAGGCAATTTAGAGAATCCAATCAACCGACTGTGAGAGGAAACCGGAGCACCCGGAGGAAACCCATGCGAACACGGGGATCGAAACCAGAACCTCCTCGCCATTGTGTTACATTGTCTTTCTTTTTAATAAATCATTTTTAATAGTTTTTGGAACTGAGGATACTAATTGTAGTAGTTTCGCATTTGAATATTTTGTCCACTCTTCCCTGAAATAAGACTTCAGCTGCTCAACAGTATGTGGTTGCCATTGTATGATTCTCCATTCAAACATTCAAAAATTATACAGTTTCAATAGGAGACCAGCCAAGCACATGCACTGTGTGTCTACCAAGCCACACTGTTTTAGCCCATGCAGAATGTGGTCTGGAATTGTCTTGTTGAAATAAGTGTGGACGTCCCAGAAAGAGATACTGCCTGACAGCAACACATGTTACAGATCATCATAATTGCTGACTTTTGTCAGGTTTTGTCAGGTTCACATGAATTAACATTGAATTCAAGCTCTCCCCATAACCATATGGGTTTCCTCCGGGTGCTCCGGTTTCCTCCCACTGTCCAAAGGCTTGCAATAAGTTGACTGGATACTCTAAATTGCCCATAGTTGAGAGTGTGTGAATGGATGTCTGTCTCTGTGTTGCCCTGTGATGGGTTGGCCTCCTGTCCTGGGTGTTCCCCGCCTTGGACCTGTAGTAAGCTGGGATTGGCTCTAGATTCCCCCGCAACCCTAAATGGAAGAAGTGGTAAGGAAAATGAATGAATGAATGAACAAATTAACATATCAAGATAGGGCAGTGATAGCCTAGGGGTTAGGATTTTGCCCTTGGGAACAGAAGGTCACAGGTTCCAGTCCCAGTCCAGGCACCAATGCGGTACCCTTGAGCGAGGTAGCGTCCCACTACACTGCTCCCCGGACACTGTTGATAGCTGCCCGCTGCTCCACATGTGCACATACGATGGGTTAAATACTAATTTTGTAATAATTTTGTTTTTATTGCATTATGAAAACCTTTCTGGAAACAGGGTTTGTAGTACAACTGTTATTGTACCACAAGTTAACACATAACCAATCTGAAATCCATTAGTTCCATTTTGTTGTCATTGTCATTATAAAGTTGCTATTATTACTCTAAAGATGACCCCAGTAGCAGAAGCCTGCTTGCTATCATAAAGGTGTAAGAAATTATAGCTACCTACAGCAGAGTAGAACTAGCCATGATCTAACTAGTACCATAGGCTGGTAAATGATTTTAAGGTACAGATATGATAATGGGGATTTGCAATTAAGTTTGTGAGTGGACTAAACAGTGTAATTGGATTCTTAGATGTAACCAAAGACTCTCCAATGCACAGTCAGTCAAAACAAGATCATGACAACAAAGGAAGAGATAGCAGAGATATCACTTCTTTTTAAAGAACAAAAAGGCAGATCTGGCAGATCCAGCCCTTGCATCACCACCGGATACTAGAGCAGCTGCCTACCTGAGGCTAAAGACTTTACAAGGACCCAATCTAACACACCCAGGTCACAGCATCTAGTGAGTCGTGTCTCACCAGTGCATGAGTCCAACTGAGCTGCAGGTTTGAGTTAGAGACCCTGGTTTTTCATAGTGAGAGTCTAGTGAAGTGACCCTAGTGGGCCACACTGCCTGCCACACTGAAGAACTCTGGGTTAAGTAAATTATCACTTCTCTAATCTCTAATCAGCAATCACAGGACTCATTCATCATTGTGCTACTTAGAAGTCAGGTCAGGTTTACAAACTAATTTTCTGTCCCCCTGACGTAGCCACCACATGTATAAATTGATGTTGTGGGCAGTGGTGGCCTAGTGGTTAGGACGCTGCCTTTGGGACCTGAAGGTCGCAGGTTCAAATCCTGGCCCAGGCATCATTGAGGTAACCCTTGAGTCCTGCTACACTGCTCCCTGGGCACTGTTGATAGATGCCCTTTGCTTCACATGTGATGGGTTAAATGTGGATGTCACATTTCGTTGTGGTGCTTGATTGTGTTCACAATGACAAATGGTCACTTGACACAGTTTGTTTTATATTTGGTACTTTTAGAGAGCAGCATTTGAGGAGGAAGGAGAAGGTATCTTTCCCAAGCCATGTTCTGAAGGCCCACTGGCCTGCACATTTTAGTGTTTTCCCTGCTCTTGATCACACCTGATCCAACTAATAAATCCCTGACAGCTCCTCACTGATCTGAAGTGGGTGTGTATGAGAAGAGTAAGCATGTGAATGTGCAGGGATGTGGGCCGCCAGTACCAGGACTGGGAGACACTGACTTATGTAGCATTCATGAAAATTCCTTTCAGTTACACTGCGAGGAAAGGAATCTTTTTTTATTTTATTTTTTAATTCCGTTCCATTTACTTCGTAATGGTGGGATGGCAGGAGCATGCAAGACTACCGTGTCTGAGTGCTTTTAGTTGGTTCATGATTTGGGAACACAACCTAGAAAATTAGACCAGTCAGGATGCTCTCTCTGTCACACACTCTCTCACTTGCTCTTGCTCACTTGCAAAAAATGATTACTGGGATATTGTGTATAAATTATGGGTGGCAGGGAACCTGTCTTTAACCGATTTAAACAAGAAACCCCATGCGCTCTTTTAGATGAGCGGGGAAACTACAGTGTTACAATTTGTAAATAATTCATTTCAGTTTTAAAGGTTTCATGGATGGTAATGTGTGACATGCCATCATAAAAAGGTTTTTAAGCAATATATATATATATATATATATATATATATATAAAATACACATATTTTAAGCAATATTTTGGTAATCACTTTGTAGAGATTTCAATTAATTCTGTTAATTTCAAAATAAATATTTAAATAGTTTTAATAGTTTAATAGATTCCTGTTACTGTATCGTCTATATTTGTAATTAAAACATTACACAGTGAAACTCTTTACTAGGCAAATATAATAAATTGTTCTATTAGTACAATATTAATATTTATTAGTTATATTCCAAACATTTATCCAATCAGTATCATCCCAAATAAGGTGTACCAGTATATTATAGTTGGAATGGACTGTATGAGTGCATTAATGACTAACGCATAATGTGTTGAACATTTTATATTTATTAGATTTTTTACATAATTTATCTTTTATCTTTTTATTCTGTTACATAACCAAAAACTCATCCACTGAACTTAAAACCATGTAGTAAAATATGGAATTAAAGAGCAAAGTGAAGCAATAGTGGAAATGACACAAGCTACTGTGCATGTGGCATCCAAAAAGGGTTTCCAGTTCAAGTCATGGAATGACAGAGCCATTATCCATATGTAGGAGACTCAAGGAACTTCCGTGAGAGGTGGGCTGTCCAAAGCCAGAAATGCTCTTTGTACTGCACAGCACAAAACAAATTTTAAAAAATTAAAAATTAAAATTGTTAAAATTAAATGCACAGTGATGTCTATTTTACAAATATACTTTTAAATGGTGCAAATTAAAAATGTTGCCATGATTTAGTTTCCAAGCAGGAGTCATGCACTGTAAAGCAGTTATTCTTATTTCTCCAAGTCTTTTAGTGCCCTGCCGACAAAATTGGCACCGGTTGAAATAAATGAGCTAGCCCATGTTACTGACACTATGGAGGGGCAGGACAAAAAGTGACTGGACGAGTAAATGCACTGACAGCTCTACACATGTTGACCAGTGGGGCAGTGGTGGCCTTGTGGTTAGTACACTGCCTTTGGGACCTGAAGGTCGCAGGTTTGAGTCCTGGCCCGGGCACTACTGAAGTACCCTTGAGCAAGGTACCGTCCCACTACACTGCTCCCCTGGCGCTGTTGGTAGCTGCCCGCTTGTGCACGTGTGATGGGTTAAATGCAGAGGTCACATTTCGTTGTGGTACTTGAGTGTGTTCACAATGACAAAGAGTCAGTTTCACTTCAAAGACCAGCCATTTGGGGGGCTGAGCCCACCCCGGGCAAGCACTTTCTTCTGTCATGCTTCTGAATTTATACTGAAAAAAGGGAGAAAGCCTTGTAATTGAGGAACATGTTGTCAAAACAAATAACAGAATAAAAAACAGAATTAATCTGTCACGATTAGGCCACTACTCACCTCTGTCTGCGTAAGAGCTGCTAATACTGTTCCACTTTACTGCCCTGACTGAGTCCTTATGAATATTCATAAAGTGGTTTCAGGTAGCCAATAGCAGCCCAGGGCGGAGCCTGAGTTTTCCGAATGGGGCGGGGGGCTTCACGCCGAGCACACCGGAGAGCAGAGAGCGCGCGATTCTACCGCTCGAGCAGCAGCAGAAGCAGCTCTGCGAGTGGAGAGAGAAGACAAGAGAAGAGAAGAGAAGAGAAGAGAAGAGAAGAGAAGGGAAGGGAAGCTAAGCAAAGCAAAGAGAAGAGCAGAGGAGAGAGGAAAGTGGAGGAAGGGGGCAGAGCGAGAGACAGAAAGCATTCGGGGCTGGATAGAAGGGGCAGGTGACAGGTTTCCACACACCGGTGGAAATTTCCCCTTAGACAGACAACCAGCCACCCTCCGTTCAAAAGCCGTCATTTACTCACAACTTCATGCCCGTCAGGTTCTCTCAGTGATCGATAAATTCCCCCTGTCCCGTTCTCATTCAAAACCATGGAAAACGCTCACACTAAATCCGCATCTGAAGTTCTAAGAAACTTCGGCGTGAACGAAAACACTGGACTGACGCTTGAGCAGGTGAAGACGAATCTGGACGTATACGGACCCAACGGTGAGTAAACACACCCTGCATGTGTGTGTGCGAGCTACGTGGTAGTTTTTTAGGTTGGTCAGTGTGAGTGGTGGACACCTCAGGTCCAGAAAGTGAACTTCCACTCCTGGATTTTGCTCTAACTGCTTGGACGCCGCCGCCACTGCACTGCAGTAGTGCTGGAATCCCGCTAGTTGGAACAAAATCTTGGGATGGATTTTTTACATTCTGGACCTGTGGGTTTCCGCGTTAGCCTGCCTTGGTCCAGGTGCTGTGATGTTGCTTCACCTTCGCTGCATGAGCGGAGGGAGAAGTTTTGAATGTGGTTTCTGCTTCTTACGGAAGAGAGAAGCCTGTTCGTGCTGTCGAATGACTCGTGTGGTGTTTGACATCATTTGCAGTGCGCAGAGTGACAGGAAGGCTTTAGGCTGGGGTTGCCTACACTGGCTAATGACATAGGTGTGCGAGGGGTGATTAACCCAAGTCTGTGGTCCAGATCTGAGCTTGCCTTAGCACATGGGAAAGTTTGCAAATCACCCATACTATATGGGTAAAAAGTGAGACTTAGTTTGATGTGAAGTTAACTATTTTATTCAGATGGGATCACATAGTATTCAGCCCAAACTCTATTGTGAAAAACCTGTACAGTTCACCATAGGCCTGCATTTCATATAAGGTTCTGTTTCCTTGACATGTTTAGTTAAGCTGTTTTGCATGGATGGGTAAAGGCAGTAACACCCACTAACACTTACACTAATCTTAAAAAATAAATCTTACAAGTGTTTTTTTTATTTTTAGCAATTTTTTCATTCGTTATTTTACCTTTTCTGCACACTCAAGATTTTCGGATGCTTCTTGAATGGAGGCAGTCAGTTCCATGCATGACTAACCTGGCCGAGATCCCCAAGGCTATATATTTAATTCGCCTTCAGAGGGAATTCCCTCAAATCCCTGCTGATTGACGTCAGCACTTTTAAAGTCTTTGCAGGCTGACTTTGCGCAGCCAGAAGGAGGAAACTCCGCTTTATGATTGGGACGTTAAGGCGAGTGGTGAGAGAGCATTTTCCATTTTCACGTTTTATGACCGGCGGCTTGACTGCGAGACGATTTGTGGGCCTGCTGTACCTGGACGGGAGCTGATTCGGTGGAAAATCGCCCCGTTGGTGGTGCATCGGCGCAGTGCGAATGCGCCTAATCCTGAGATGGCAGTCGGAGGGATCTGCAGTATCTTGACCCCTCTCTTTGACCCCAGCTGCCTCTCATATACTGACATCATCTGCGAGAAAGCAGTGAGTCATGGTGAAAAGCTTGGATGAGGCATTGCTCGTGTCGGCCCGGTGACGGAGAAAGAGAGATCTGTTTGAAAGGAAGTGTTTTTACAAGAGATAAAGAACTGGATGATGCACCTGTGGCCACTGCTGCAGGCACAAAAACTTGAGCAACCCGTTTTCCACTTCCTCAGGAGAGACATTAAATGCTCTTGCAGAGAAACACTGTGTTTCATGTTACATACGTGGCCCCGGTTCAGTCACTGGAAACATGCATTTATATATATATATATATATATATATATATACATTTCTCATTCACATTAGATTGTCTTCACTGTCATTGCACAAGTACAGTGAGTTTATATTTGCAACATCCAATTAAAGACTCTAAACAAAAAAATGCAACAATGGGGGCAAAAAGTAGTAAATAAAGAGTACGGACAGCAGTAAGAAGTGCCACAGCTCAGAAGGGCAGTGTAGCACCAGAACTAATACAGTTTGTTCAAGTCAATTTTATTTCTATAGCACTTTTTCACAACCGACGTTGTCACAGAGCAGCTTGACAGAATCCGAGCCCTTTATGAGCAAGCCAAAGGCGACACAGGCAGGGAAAACCTCCAATGCTGTAGGAAGAAACCTTGGGAGGAGCCTAGGCTCAGGAGGAGAACCCATCCTCCTCTGGTGGACGTTGGATAGCTATAACAAACCAAAGAAAAGAAAAAAGAGGAGAGAACAGTTCCTAGTGTACAGGTGTGCCACAATGACTTTCCATCAGTTAGGTGGAGCATATGGGCTGACCGCACTAGGAGTGAGCGGGTTCCAGCAGTAAAAACTTCAACCAGAAGTAGTTTAACAGGATGGGTCAGTCTGGTCCAGACAGCAGGATGGGACAATATCACTGGTATCTCAACAGAGAGAGAGAGAGAGAGAAAGAGAGTGTTAGGGATGCTCAATGTAAAATAGCATTTAAATAGCAGTATAAACAGTATATGAAAGTATAAAGTGCCCAGGATTAGTAAATACTACTTCTGCTGACCACAGGAACAGCCCACATGGTTTAACATACTGCTTAGACACATAACGTCTTAAATACAAAACTGTCTCTGGAGTCACAAACTTTGCGTAGTGCTTCATGCATTCAGCAATTTAGCTCCGCCCATTCACATTGAAGTCATAAGGAGTGTTTCAACCTGGCCTTCCTTTTGATGCGCAGGGCAGCCAATCAGAACAGAGTGCTTTTGCATACAGTTATTTGCAGAAGTGGGAACACCTCCGGCCAAACATGTTTCTAAGTGCAAATGAGTTGCCACATCCGCTACTTTCTGCAACGTTTAGTGCCCAAATCTTTGTGTTTCACACGTTGGCGAAACAATGAAGAATAAAATGCGTTAAACATTTTCACAGGCCACATTTTGTTATTTTGTTCCCCATTATGTTAAATGAATAAAATGAAGTATCGCAGTGTGCGGAAGCGTGTGCTCTGTAGTGGCAGAACTTGTTTTCCTTTAGTAAAACTTGCCATCTGATCAGGGATGCCCAAACGTTTGCACACGACCGCATAGCTGCCTTATAGTCCAGTCTGTTTGATTCTTAGGGAATAGGGAGAGTCTGGAAGATGGTCATAACAATGAATTATGGCTCCTTTTAGTACGTAAAGCCACACAAATGTCACAAGGTGACCTCAGACGGAAATGTAGATTATGGCGTTTATAAATCCTAGCATTTCTGATGCACTTATGAAGCCACCAGGGCGTAGTTTGGAGATGATACGGTGTATCTTGTGTATAAATAGTGCCATTTATTTATTTATTTATTTATTTATTTATTTATGTCTGTAGGTAAGACATTTTTGCCTGATTGCAAAATGACACTGGCTGCTTTGTTGGGCCAGCGCACAGCTGTTGGGCCAGCACATACTGTTTATTTTTATTCCATACTACATTAACCCACACAAAGCGACAGACGGCCCCGTGTTTGTGTGTGCATGTGTGGATGGTGACAAAAGGTGTCAGAGCTTCGATAGTTTGCGCTTGTGTGTGCGTGTGTGCGTGTGGGTGTGTGTGTGTGGTTTTAGGTTGAGTGAGAGTGAGCATGAGTGCGTGTGTGAATGATTGTAGAGATAGAGGTGTGGTAAGTGTGTTGGTAGTTACAGTATGCATCTGTGTGTGCAGCGTTTAATTGCTTTATGTTCATTAAACGCAACCGTGAACCTCAGCATCGCGTCTGACGTTCGTATGTGCTAATGTGCCGTGTTTGTCCCTTGATGGGCCTCCAATAAAACATTCTTCTACGTGTTAATAGTGAACGGTGAGCGATGCTCAGACAGTCACACCTGTTCTCCCTACAGGTCCCGCCGTAACACAGGCGCCGCTCTCTCGTGACCTGCCGCCGGCGTTATTTAAGGCACCACACACTCATTAACTCGTTATATTTGCACTCAGCGGCCTTCAGTTCACACTGTTTCCTTGACCTGCAGCCCCATCTGTAGAATCTGCCCTTTTAAGCTGGCGATGTTATTGTTAAAGCAACAATTCAGTTCAGTAAAATATCAAATATTCAGTTTTCCACTTTGGCCCAGATGTAGTAGACCAGCCAACGCTTTTTCGGAGGCTAAGTAATGACAGTTTATGTGCACTGAGCAAACTGCATACACGAATCTTCACTTGCCTCCATTGCTTATGTGGTTTTTGACACTATTATCTATAGAAATGGACACTTGTGTGTACCAGTGCAGCTAAAAACAGTACTAACATCTACTTTGGTCTAATGTTGATTGGTGCTCATAAGCAGAGTCCAAAATTAACTCTGATGGCTGATAAATGGAAAAAAAATCCATGTGTTAAGCATAAATTTACTGGCCAAAGTAATAAATGGCCCTGTTTCAGTATTTTATAGAGATAATGAGGTATTATGTCAGATTATATCAAGTTTCATTGTTTTTTTCCAGTGACGAATGGGTTATTTTTGTTCAGGTCTTTAGCACACTAGATACACATAGAACAACTCATCACCTTTGTCTCCGCATCTTACTGTAGCCAGCCTCATTCCCCCCTGTTTTCCCCAACCTCCACTTACACCTTAGACCTGACCCTCCTCTGCCTTTGATTGGCTATTGTTTGTTGTTTGGTTACGGTCATGGGCAGATGGTTGGTTAGATTAGCTTAGAGTAAAAATGTTAGCCGGGAGAACCAATCAGAGTCAGAGTAGGTAGTGCAGGACTTTACCGAACTTGTGTGTGTTTAGTGTGTAGTGTTTTATTATATGGCTCTTTTGGTACAAACATTTTTCCACCAGTGTGGCCAATAGTCTTCCGAGATCTACTTGCCAAATGGAAAATCTACCCACATTCGCTGCTTGCCCTGGCTTAAGCTTCTATTAGCCACGTTAGCCTCGTAGCTCAAGTGCTGAAACGACTTCAGACAACAAACATGTTCTGGGATTACAAGCTGGCAGAGATGTAAAGTGCATACATCACTTCAAGAACACGGGTCTCCGGTCAAGCTGGTCCCAGGCTGGCTCACAGAAGGGTCCTCTGCTTTGTGCCTGTAAGGCCTGCTGTTTTTGTTTTTTTGTTTTTTTTTGGGTGGCGTGTGTGAATGGACATGTACAGAGTAGATTAGCGTGACGGCCCTGAAGCAGCCCGTGGCTGCATGAGCTTCGGTTGTGCATAGGCCTCTGGTGACTTCATGGAAAAAGCAACATCTTGTCGTAGATAGCGTCTCTTTCGCTTTGAGCTGTCAGCTTCCTGCCTGCTGCGCTGCTGAATGCCACAGGGAATACCCTTTCCTTCTCTGAGCTCATTCACCACGCTACTCCGAAAACTCAGCCTGTAGCACAGGCCCGTAGTAGCGCGGGGCCCATAGTAGAGCAGTCGAGCTGGTTTTTGTATCCGTGCACAGCTCGATTACCTCAGTGTTTATCAGGCGTGGAGGTGAAGAGCCCCTGTGTGGGCACGGCTTTCAGATGGCCGCTTAGTTTCTGTAATTAACCCATTTGCATTTACCCCCAGACTGCACTTGTGGGTTTGGGGTGTGTTTGTGTGTGTTTGTGTGTGTGTGTTTGTGTGTGTGTGTGTGTGTGTGTGTGTGTGCGCGCGTGTGTGTGTGTGTGTGCGCGTGTGTGTGTGTGTGTGTGCGTCTTTGTTTGCTGTTGAAGGGACTTGTTTATGTGCATGTGGTTTTGGTTCCAAAGTGTTCGTGCCGGGGAGACAGAGAGAGATGGGGAGGTAGAAAGTGTGTGTGTGTGTGTGTGTGCGCGTGTGTGTAGGCGGTTGGAAAAGCAGTTCTGTTCCAAACCCTTTAGTGATTATTCTTTGACACGCTGACACGTTGTTAATGCAGCCAGGCCTGTTTTGTTTACCATTAAACATTATTACATTTTCGCGCCCACATAAGTTACCTTTTTAATCCGTAAACAAAATTGTTTGGAGGCGGAAATTTCTGCATAACCCCACCTGATGAGATTTTATTTTCGTCATAAATTGAGCACATACATCACTGATAACTGATTTACGGGTGCTCGAGAAGATCGCAGTACTTAAGAGCATGTTACACAGGGTTGCACAAATGTTTTATCTTTTCTGGACAGTCCCAGAAAGTTCTAGAAAGTTCCAAAAGATTCCAGACCGTAAAAAAAACTTCTGGACAGTTCTAGAAACTTCTGGACAGTTCTCACAGTTCCGGAATATTCAGGAAGCCTGATTAGCATTTAAAGAGGACGGGGAATGGTTTTGAAAACAGATACATTGCTTCTGTGCTCAGGACAATGACATTTTGAAAAGTTTTTGTGGAACAACAGCCATTTACTATTATTTTAGGCATGAGGGTTTGGGAAACACACACACTGTACCTGGTGTTATAGACGCACAGTACGTCTCACTGTGTTTCCTGAGACTCTTTGTGAAAGGACACACATCTGCTCTGTGTGCTTTTAGCATGTTCATCCACAGTGCACCTTTAAGGTCAGTGGTCTCAGGACAGGTTGTGCTCAGTGCCATGTGCTGCTGTGTTTTTTGTGGGGTGTGTGTGTGTGTGTGTGTGTGTGTGTGTGTGTGTGTGTGTGTGTGAGAGAGAGAGAGAGAGGCCGAGAGAGAGAGAGGCAGAGAGAGAGAGAGGCCGAGAGAGAGAGAGAGAGGCCGAGAGAGAGAGAGAGAGAGGC
>JBBPDA010000081.1:11916891-11927948 GCA_037974385.1 Arnoldichthys spilopterus | reverse complement strand
ATTTCTGTGACCATTGTGAGTTTTTCTTTCATTGACTGAAGGGTACCAACAATTTTGTCCACGTGTGTATATGTACAATTTCTGATTTTATGAAGTCACAAAAACAGTCAAATCAAAACAGGCCATTTTTGCAGCTAAATTTGCATATGGAGTGTTTTGTTTTGAAATGTTTCTGTTTATGTACAACAATCAAATCAATTTTATTTAAAAAAAAAAAGAACAAAAGTTTGGTTTTACACTGATGAATCAATAATATGATTGAAGACTCAAATTATTATGAGCATAATAACTTGGATTTGCTGGATTACACAACTGCCTTTATTACTACACACACAATTGTGAGCGGTCATCTTCTATCTTTGTTCTATCCCTGGTGATGCCACAGCCATCTGTGGCCATTGGCATAACTGGTCTTGTTCTGTCTGGTTGGGTAAGATGAGCCTCATCATCTCCCATCATTCAGTGAGATGCAAGCCAGAGCAGGCAACTGTTAGCAGTTCCACAAGTGTGTTGGGAGGTTTAATGAAGCTGCTTACTTATCGTCATACCAATAACCAGCTACTTGCTTCAAATTTCGATTTGAGTTTAATCCAGTAATCATGGCAGCCCCAGTGATGTCAGCGTCATAAGTATTAGCATTATATTGTGCATCCCCAGTGCCTACACTCTGAAAAATCTCAGATTGGTTATGTCACTGGACTAAGCCTAATACAAGTGCCTAGGTCTTACCTTCTAGCTTAGCTTTTGGTGCAGACCCCCCACACAACACCCCCCCCCACACACACACACACACACACACATACGCAATGGCTGTGTATATTTAGCTCGTTCTGCATTGTCCTAGCTGAGTACAGAAGTCCCATAACTCGAGCAGGCCACATTAGCATTTAGATGGACTCTGAAGCCATTCATGCCGGCAGGCAAGCTGGTGGGAGGAAGGCTGGGGGCAGTCAGGAAGGCCAGAAATGGTGATGTGGGAGAGTGTGTGAGTTAAAGAAGACATTTACAGAGAATTAGGGAAAAAAAAACACACACACACGGAGAAGATTGAACTTGGGGACAGCCTTGCTATCTTCTGCCCTCACGCCCACCTAGAAGAGCCCCTAGTGGGGCCAAAAACACATTTGGTACATTCTGGAAGAAGTGAATGCATGGCTAAGGAGGGTAAAAAGAAGTAACTGTGTGGGTGAGGAGACACAGCAAGAGGGAGAGTCATAGACATGAACAGAAAGAAGGGAAAAGAAGAGATGGTGAGAAATACCGCTAGAGAACAGGAGGGCGTTTTTGCATGAAGGCATTACAAAAGAATTTGACGGAGAGCTTTGCAAGTAGGAGGGAGATGTATAGAGTAAGGGAGATGTTGAGTCAAGTAGTAGCTCAGTAATGACTCAAATTCTGTCCTTTCTCACGGCATTTTACGCCTCACTTTGCTGCCTCTTAAGTCGCCTGTGACCCTTTGATAGTGTGTTAGCAATTGGCTTTAGCATAAGTGCAGCATTGACCGCTAAATAAGCAAAAATATGAACTCATTTCTACTGGGGAAAATTAGATTTTGCCGTTTTTTTGTTTTCCTTTGTTGGATTTGAATTGGGCTGCATAGTGGAACAATTGGGACAGATTTCTAGTTCGCAACCCCTTACACACAGACTCTTTAGTGCTTAACTGAATACCAGTGAATGAGCTAGCTAGCATGATACCATATCACTATACGTACATTGTTATTCCTATCAGGCTGGTTATCAATAAAATATTTTATTATTGATGAAAATATGAAGACAATGACTTACACCGATTCCTGAATAATACTTTTTTTAAAACCGTATTTTATATTACAAAGCAAAAGTGGGCGTGGCTTTAACCAGAGTCTGAGTTGCAGGGAGTCTGTTTTCACTGACCACATTGGATAGTCAGACTTTTTATGAAATACTGTTAACATGCAAACTAAGTGTAGTTTAGACAGCCAATCAGAAGTCTATTTTGGAACAAGCATGCTGATTGGCTGGGACTAAGACAATTGACTACTTAGATAATGATTTTTTATTGTGATGCTGGTATCATGTTGTGTATGATTTGTATCATGACATAAACATTTATGTCATGATGGATGTCACATTGTCACACTATGTAGTGTGACACATTATATTGCCACCCTTGTATCATGCTACGTATTGTATTTTGATGGTATTATTTTGTATAGTGATACGCATCGTATAGTGAAGTTGCTGCCAGATCTCAGTCCTTCAGGTCAGTCATATGTGTTTCCACACCTGCAACCTCTGAATGGCCCATGGCTTTCCCCGCGTCTGTCTCGATCCATGCATTGAAAGAGCTGTGTAGTTGCCTACTCAAACTACCTAGGCTGTCTGTAAAATGCTGAAACGACATTAGGCCTGACCCAGGATCAGTGGAAGATGCAAGGCTACTAATGAACATGCGTTTGACGCGCCTAGTCACCAGGCTATGGATCATTAATGTTTCCATATTTATCATCCTTTCAGGAAGGAAACGAAGCCAACTGACAAAAGGTGTAGCCAGAAGCTTCCACGACAGTTTGCCCAAAATTTTTTGCCGTTTAAGCATCTTTGTGAGTGTTTTTTTTCTGTAAAAAATGTTGTAGAGGGGTTCTGTTTCTCATCCAGGAAAACACATAACACTACACCATTAAGAGTGTTCAGGCAAGAGTCCTACCCTTCTACTTTTCACGCTGAGGGATCAAACGATAAAACCCCACCACAGCGAGAATGCAGCTCTAAGACGGGAGAGAGTTCAGAATAGTTATCTAAAAGGACTCGCAACATGGGACACGATATTTTCTTTGTTTTTCCTTTCTGAAATAGACGGCCAACTTGGTTTAAAGCTTCCGAACACACCTTTCACCTATGTTAACTAAGCTGCAAAAACAGGCCATCATGGTTGTGATGTCATAGCATAAACAGACTTACACATGACTGTCTATTCCGCTTAAAGCCCTTAGCCCTGCCCTTTTACATTGAAGTGATAAGAAGTCATAACACTGCCTACTCCAAAACAGGCAAAGTATAGACCAGCCAGTCAGATCAGAGGTCATTTGCATATTTCAGTCTTAGGGGCAGAGTTTATTAAAAAACAGTTCTAAAGAATGAATGGAGATTGGAAAATGGACCATGAGACACTTTCTATACATAGACCTGGTAACTTTTGGGTCCTCTATGCTGACCACCCGCTCTGAACTCTTCACTAAAAGTTTTCGAAGAACAGTGAAATAGTGAGGAAAACCGAAGAAGGAACAAATAACACCTGTATTGACTACATTTGTTCCCAGTCGCCAGTCTTGATCGTCAGCGCCTCGTGTTTTTCTGTCTAAAATTGGAGGCACTTTTCTGTGCCTCGACGTTGCACTCAGGCATAGTATTGATCTTCTCAAGTGACTTTGTCTTCATCTGCTTGGAATTGACCAGTCGTGCCTGTGTGCATGCCGTTTGCCTTCGGAGGCAGGTTAGGTGTCTCCGTCGTGCCGTGGTGTCTTTGCCTTCAGGCTTATGCGTTGGCGCCGGCCACCGCTTCGATCTGCTGTCATCGAGTGTTTATCAGGAGAACACGGCCACAAGAGCAGAGGTTCTGGATAGTCGCTGATGGCTCAGCTGCTCTTTCTGTCTTATTTCCTGTTTATCTTTCGTATCCGAGAGAGCAGTTGTGAAAACATTCTGTTCTGTCCGTGGCTGCTTCTTTTTTTTTTCGTTTTAGCTAATGCTAAACGAGCCCTGTAATTTCGCCTCTGACATCCTTCGGTCACTTTCTTCAGTCACTGTCTCCATATCTCACTGTTTACTGGGCAAAATAAAGTTAAATAGCACCTGATTTAAGCCAATCTCAGATTGTGATGTTGAGGCACTCATGCTTGTGTATCTTTTCTTGTTTTTCAGTTGGTGACAAGGTTCCTGCTGATATTCGAATTGTCTCCATTAAATCTACTACCTTACGAGTGGACCAGTCCATCCTTACAGGTACGGGGGTCCTGCTTGCAAATCTGTGCTAGTTGAAGGAACAGTCCAGTGTTTTTGGCCTAATTTAAATCTGCTGCATCTATATCACTGGCCGTTTACCCAAGAACAGAAAACTTGCTGAAGCACCCGCCCATTGGTTTCTATTCTACTGTGTATAGTCAAATTTTCTGTTCTGTTAAGATAATTGTCTATCGCAGTGCTGGGCAAAATAGTCTAAACGGTGATACTGTGCAGTCGACAGGTTTAGTGATATTTTGAGTTGTATTACATAAATACTGAGCGTTATATGCACCTAAGTCCATTGGGGGCAGTGATGGTGTAACGATTAGGGAGTTGCCCCTGTGATTTGAAGGTCACCGCTTCAAATCCCAGACTCTGTTTGTATCAAGGTAAAGCTGCCCAGGTCAGCTGCTTATTGCTTCTACACAGACGGGTTAAATGCAGAGGTCACGTTTAGTCATGGTACACTATGTGCTGTATTGTGGCGTTGTTCACAATGACACATTTTGTGATGATAAACAATTTGTTTAATTAAATGAATCTCTCTAGCCTACAATAATGTAGCTCCACCCATCCACCAAGAAGTTATAAGGAGTGTTTCAGTCCAGGCTGCTTTTTCAACAAGTCAACAAGAGGTCATTTAGACATATCAGATAATATAATGCAAACTAAATTTAGAATAAAATATAAAAAAAAGGCACTTATTTTTTAAATTAATTTTCTTCATGGTACATTCGTCTTGATCCATTTCCAGTTTGACTGATGTTTCCATGACCTTCTGATCTGAAGTTA
This sequence comes from Arnoldichthys spilopterus, assembly GCA_037974385.1. Classification (NCBI taxonomy): domain Eukaryota; kingdom Metazoa; phylum Chordata; class Actinopteri; order Characiformes; family Lepidarchidae; genus Arnoldichthys; species Arnoldichthys spilopterus. Next base: position 11,923,173 of record JBBPDA010000081.1, on the reverse strand, counting down.
TTAAGCCTTCAACAACTATACACAACTAGGCGGAAATGACTGGATCCACCCCGTTTAGTTCTAAGAGACAGTGAGACGTTGAAAAATGATCAGATAAGTTTAATTTGAGCAATTTTGGTCAAAAACAACTGTATCAGGCCCTCATCAGGCCCATTTCAGACACATACTTTTATCTGTGAATTAACTGGGAATTATACAGTTGTACAGTTATTACAGGTTAGGTGTGAGGACAAGCCGAAGTCAGGATGATGCTGCAGGTGATCAGAATGAGACCTAGCACAATATCTAGTAAACTACCAGGAGGCCTCATGTGTGAGCAAAAGCCGATACATGACCCAGGAAATGCTGTGGTGTGTAGATCTCAGGCCCTTTTGAACATGTCTGACTATTTCGTGATTCTAGTTGTTGTAGTTTCTTGTGTGAAAAGTCACAGGGTTGGGTTCTGTGCTAGAGATGGGAAAATCTGTCCTGCTGCCGACCTGTGTTAATCATCCATAGTCTACAAACGTCAAACATCGAGATTAGACTGAAAATGTGAGAGATGTTGTTATATGGTGTCTGTATCACATATCTAATGAAGGCCTAACTACTCTCTTTTTTAACCAGGCGAGTCCGTATCGGTTATCAAACACACAGACCCTGTGCCGGACCCTCGAGCTGTTAATCAAGATAAGAAGAATATGTTGTTTTCCGTAAGTAGTTCTTTTCTGTTTTAAGCCAAGCGTGTGCGTGTACATGCATGTGTAAAGCGTCTTACAAGAATACAACATGCTGTTCAGTCATTACTGTGCTTACTAAGCGATGAAACATGATGATACATCACAAACAGGAGTTTCTGCAGCCATGTTGGTGTTCTCCCACTACCTTTGCAATTTCTGCTGCGACGCTAGGAAATGACCATGTTGTCGACCTCAGAAGAAATATGACCATTATTCACCAATACATTGTTTTAAGCACATTTAAAAAAATGTATAAAATATATATACACATTTTTTAAACATTTATATACTTTATATATATATATAAAATATAATTTCTATCTATCTATATATATAAAATGTGTATATATATATAATTTATAATTATATATAATATATATAATTTTATACATTAAAAAACATGTATTTATATATCTAAACACACATTTAAAAAATTATATATATATATAAATACTTTTTTTTTTTTTTTTGACACCCACACATACACATACACATACACACACACACACACACACACTTGGAGACGCTGTATCAATATAATACCGTCCCAAAAAAATTCTTCAAACCTACACTGTATTGATTTTTTTCTCCCACATTCCGTTCTTACCATGCTTTTCCTTTTTAAGCCTGTGTTGCTGTTCCTTCATACACATTAGCAGTTGTAATGTGCACATTTTCCTGTAATTGTTCTTGTAATTTATGCATTTATTTGTTTTTCTTCCTGGAATGATCTTTCTTTAAACCAAAAGACATTTTGCGTTTGTTCTGCATGCTGTCTTCTACCTTCCACTTGCATTGTCATGTTCAAGCACAACTCACACTTGCACAATGCAGCTGCATTACACAGTACCATCTTCTCTGCTTTCCTCATCCTTCCTCTCTCTTCCACCGTTTACCCCCTTCTGTTTGCTGAAAGCATTAGAGTGTAATACAAATACAAGGCTTAAGTGTCTGTTCTTGCTCTCAGTCTAAATAGGCAGGTCATGTCACGGATTGTCTGCTTGCATTGCAGTTCGTGATGCAGAAATACATTTTTCCATCCTTGGTCCACTTATGTTGTGCTGGCGTTATTTATGGCCGGGGGAACACCTTTGGGTACACTTTAATCGCTTTAACACCGTCCAGTCACGTTGAGTAGTAGAGTGTGCCTGCATTTAGTCCCATAAACCGACTTGTACTCATGTGATGTGCTTTTCATAGCTCGTCTTTATGCATTTTCCAACACATCATCTCTTTATACGATAGACTCCCCAAGAAAAAAAGCCGTCTAATGACATTATGGCTAACTGAATTACTCTCTGCTCAAGTGAGAGAAGTTTCCAGGTCACATTATGTAAAGTAAGTGTATGGAACTAAGGAATTTCTGATGCTGCTGTTGTTTCCAAGCCTACAAAGTTGTCTGGAAAGTAAACAAGGCCTGACTAACGAAGTGGTTTTGGGTGCTTTTTCTTTGGTCTTAAGTGCTATAGTGTACCATTGAGAACAAACGTGGAACCTAGAAAAGTTCGCCCTCCTTTACAACAACCTATTCTAGGCCTTTCGGTCCTTCTAGGAACCCCAAAAGGTACTTAAGGCGAACCAGGAACCAGGAACGTATAGTGCTTCATGGAACAAACTATGGGAATAATAAGAGGCTGCAACGTGTTGACCATCAAGGCTTCATCCAGTCACTCTCATTATCTGAGAAGGTGTTTTTTAGGCCCCTAAAATGTGTTCTTAGTTCTATTTCAGTGGTTTCCAGCCCAGGTCCTGGAGGCACACACTGCCTTGAGTGTTTTCACTGCTCCCAACACACCTGCTCGAAGGAATCAGCTCGTTAATAAGCCCTTACTGAGTTGTAGCAGAGGTGTTAACGCTGGGAAACGCTGTCAAATGTGCAAGACTTTGTGCCTCCAGGGCCAGGGTTGGGAAACGCAGTCCTATTGGATATTTTAGACACCTTTAGGTTATGCAGTGTGTTGAGCTGGTTCGATTCAAGGTCGGTTTCGAAGTAATTAGTAGGAGAAAATGCAATGAAGAATGAAAACGAGAGCTGTAGATGATTGTAAAATGCCAGTGGAAACTGTAGGGCATGAGTGAGGTTGAATGGGTTTAAAATGATCCACGATTTCAAAAGTTCTGAAAGACTCGAGGCAAATTAAGTTCCAGAGTAGTGTCAATAGGAAATTACACTTCATAGATTCCTGTTATTCAATTTCTTTCTCAAAATAGCACATCCAGCATCTAAAGGCACCTTTGCGTGTATTTTTGTAACATTTGTCATTGGTTATTATTGTGTGTGTATAAAAAATAGCATTTCTCACTATTTTTGTGTCTGTGTATATGTCTATTTCCACCCCCCTCCCTCCTGTTTAGGGCACCAACATAGCCGCAGGCCGTGCCATCGGCGTGGTAGTCTGCACGGGCGTTTCCACCGAGATCGGCAAGATCCGTAACCAAATGGCCTCCACTGAGCAGGAGAAGACTCCGCTGCAGCAGAAGCTGGACGAGTTCGGCCAGCAGCTGTCCAAGGTCATCTCCCTCATCTGCGTGGCCGTCTGGGTCATCAACATCGGTCACTTTGGCGACCCCGTCCATGGAGGCTCCTGGGTGCGCGGAGCCATCTACTACTTCAAGATCGCCGTAGCGTTAGCAGTGGCTGCCATCCCCGAGGGGCTTCCCGCTGTTATCACCACCTGTCTGGCCCTGGGCACCCGCCGCATGGCCAAGAAAAATGCCATCGTCCGGTCACTGCCCTCCGTGGAGACGCTGGGCTGCACCTCGGTCATCTGCTCCGACAAGACCGGCACACTTACTACAAACCAGATGTCCGTGTGTAGGGTGAGTAGAGCAGAAGGTCTGGGCTTCACAGCTCTGGGGTGTCGTTAGGGGTGTAATGGATCTAATCTGCATGGTCAGTGGATAAAGCAGACCACAGGGCATTGTGCTGGTAATCCTGGTGGCCAGTCCATATTCAGTTACTTAAGTTTTTTTATTTCGCAGCAGAAAAAGTAATGATTAATGATTAGATGATGTTTTCTGTATAATGCAAGGATTGAATAGAAGTTAAATATAATATATGATATATAAAATAGAATTTCTCACTTTTTGATAGAGATATGGATGGATGAATGGATAGATTTCCCTTCTATCCCTCTTTCTTTCTTTTCTTTCTTTCTTTCTTTTCTTTCTTTTTCTTTCTTTTCTTTCTTTCTTTTTCTTTCTTTTCTTTCTTTTCTTTCTTTTTCTTTCTTTCTTTCTTTCTTTCTTTCTTCTTCTTTCTTTCTTTCTTTCTTTCTTTCTTTCTTTCTTTCTTTCTTCCTTCCTTCTATCCCTCTTTTCTTTCTTTTCTTTCTTTCTTTCTTTCTTTCTTTCTTTTCTTTCTTTCTTTCTTTATTTCTTTCTTTCTCTTTCTTTCTTTCTTTCTTTCTTTCTTTCTTCCTTCCTTCTATCCCTCTTTCCTTCTTTTCTTTCTTTCTTTCTTTCTTTCTTTCTTTCTTTCTTTCTTTCTTTCCTTCCATCCTTTCTTTCTTTCTTTCTTTCTTTCTTTCTTTCTTTCCATCCTTTCTTCCTTTCTTTCTTTCTTTCCATCCTTTCTTCCTTTCTTCCTTCCTTCTATCTCTCTTCCTTTCTTTCTTGTCTTCCTTTCTTTCTTTTCTTCCTTCCTTCCTTCCTTCCTTCCATCCCTCCTCCTTTCTTTCTTTTCTTCCTTTCTTTCTTTCTACCCTTCCTTCCTTCCTTCCTTCCTTCCTTCTATCCCTCTTCCTTTTTTTCTTTTCTTCCTTTCTTTCTTTCTACCCTTCTTTCTTACTTTCTTTCTGTCCTTTTTACTGACTGACTGACTGAGTGACTTAATTAATCCCGAGGGACCTTCAGGTACCAGTACCCACAATATACAAATAACTGTACAAATATTATACTGTACTATACAAATACACTATGCAAATAACCATTAGTAAACACAGGCTGTGAAATGCAGTCGTAGTACCCAGAGCAAAGTCTTACAGTTAAATACAGCTAATGTATATGGGGTATGCAGTGATGCCAGTGCAACAGGAACTGTGCAAATAATTTTAAAACTACGGTGACAGGTGGCGCATAATATGAGCCAGGAGTGACCGAAACAGCATAATATTGGAATCCAGTGACATGGTTTTTGCTGATATGGTGGCATGTTTTAAAGTGACACATTATGAAAGGGTTGACCAAGTTTCATCCAGGAGATGAGGTATCAGATGTTGCTCTTACCTTAATAGTAATGTAGGTGACAAGCTTATGAAGTAGTACACTTGGGTTACACACAGGAGAGCAAAGAGGAATTGTCAGGCCCAGAACTTGTCCCCGCCCCCCAGGCTCTATCTGTCCGTTCTGTTGTATTATTTAGTCTTTTTCTATTGGCTCCCTCACTGTGACATATCCACACGATTTAGAGAGAAGCTGCTACTTGCAGATCATGTGTAAAAAAAATTAAAAACTGCAAAAATATAAATACAAGGTCATGTTCCAGCAGCAACAATGTATAGAATTCTTGGCTCTGGATTTTGATTATTAACAAAATCCTTTTATGGCAGCAACATTTTTGATCCCGGTCTTCGCCTTTTTAAGCCTGGACTACTGTCCTTACATGTGCTTCATATACTGCAGTCCACATAATATGCAAGCTACTGCGTTTGTTTCTGTTTACTTAGAGAGTCCGTCTCCGAAATCTTCCCCTGCTGCTTGCAGAGCTGTTTCTTTCAGCAGGTTTGTTATTTTTGGAGCACGGACAGGTGGGTTTCACAGGCTGGGAAACTCCCTACAGAGCCGCCCTGTTTGCTGCCTGGACTTTGATGGGTTGCCAGTGGCAGTGTCATTGTGTACACCTGGATGATGCAACACTAACAGTGTTCAGCTCCGGCTCTCTTCATCCGGGATGCAGAAGTGCAAATAAACCCACCAGGCAGGAAACGAGGTGCAGGAGGGGAAGATGAAACAGCAAACCTGTCAATTGCTGGCAAAAGTCACTGTCTCACTGCAGTGGTCTTTAAGCTCTGCTGCTGTAGTGTTGGGGTGGAGGCGCTGTTTTATGTCATAACCTTAAAGGAGACCTTCTTCGCCTCGTCCGTTGTGGTCAGAGCCAAGTTTAGCTGTATTCTAGTCATTAAGGGTTTAAGAATTTAATATTTAAACATCTAAAATTGCTCTTGTCTTCCATCTGTGAGGTTCTCTCATTTGCTGTCTTTTGTGGAACACAATCAAGCACCACAACGAAATCTGACCTCTACATTTAACCCATCACACGGGCACACATGGAGCAGCGGGCAGCTATCAGCAGTGCCCAGGGAGCAGTGTAGCAGGACGGTACCTTGCGGGAGTTGGACCTGCAACCTTTAGGTCCCAGGGTATTTCATCAGAATTCAAGGGGTTGTGATTTTTGGGACTTGTGTGGACACTGAAGAAGAGCATGCCTACGTAATTTTCTCATGTTTTTTCTTCTATTGCAGTCTTTCTCTCTCTCTCTCTTTCTTTTTCTCTCTTTCTCTCTCTCTTTCTCTCTCTCTCTCTCTCTCTCTCTCTCTCTCTCTCTCTCTCTCTCTCTCTCTCT
>JBBPDA010000081.1:11895880-11911036 GCA_037974385.1 Arnoldichthys spilopterus | reverse complement strand
GTGTGTGTGTGTGTGTGTGTGTGTGTGTGTGTGTGTGTGTGTGTGTGTGTGTGTGTGTGTGTGTGTGTGTGTGCCTGCATGTTGGGGCTTATGCCATGCTGTTGAACTCAAGAACTCTCCCAGCAGTTCCTGGAAAAGGATGACATCACTCCACTGCTGCTGATTGGCTGGTGATTGAGGGAAATCCCTGTTCTGATTGGGTGGGGCCAACACTAGCTGGTTGTGTTCTGTTTTTTTTTTGTTTTTTTTTCCCTTGCCACTTCCTCATTTTGAATGGTTGATACCTGTGTTCTGTCTTGGTCGTTGTACACAGTTAAACCACTTCCTCATTCTTGTTAATGGCCAAAAAAGAACTGTTTTTTTTTTTCGTCGCTCTTCATTTTGTATGTTTGAATTATAATTCCTAATTTGTCTTCTATGCGCCTGAGAAATGACAACTCTTTCTCTCTCACCCTCTCTGTCTCTCACTCTGTCTCCAACACCAGATGTTTGTGGTGGATAAGGCAGACAGCTCCAGCTGTTCTCTCCATGAGTTCGCCATCACTGGCTCGACCTATGCTCCAGAAGGACAAGTGTAAGCACACGCACGCACGTATTAATCCATTACTAAATGCCAGCATGGCAGAAGCTGGCTAGGTCTGTTGGGTCCTGTTGTTCTGTGTATTTTTCCATAATTTGAGTGTCTGGGCTTTTGCTTGGGATTTGACAGTCTGTCGATCTTTCTGTCCCGTTAGGCTAAAAGGCAATAAACCCGTCCAGTGTGGAGACTATGACGGCCTTCTCGAACTGGCTACTATCTGCTCCATGTGTAACGACTCGTCCTTGGACTACAATGAGGTCAGTGTGTACGCGAAGGCTGAACGTTTAGGCGGTTTCTTCTTTTCTGTGTGTATTTGTAAATGAGTAATATTCAGGGTTTATGATGAGCAACTATTTTAGGTTGTTTTAGGTTTAACATCCATTTATTTCGTGTTTTTTATGGTTATTGTTAGTCACAAGACATATGTGAACAAACTAGCAGCGAAAATATGCATTAACTTTAATAAAAATTCAAACAGAACATACATCAAGACTACACTACCAATAAGAGAGAGGAATCACAGTTGCCAATAAAATAAAACATGTTACTAGTAAGAGTAAAAATTCTATTATAATACGCATATAATAAAAGCAGTGAAAACTGATGCATGACTTCCTTGATACACGTGTCGAGAATGATGAACAGAGCTGTAGATGTTTCTATAATAACGGTATCATATTGAAAATGGGGCGGCACGGTGGTGCAGTGGTTAGCTGTGTTGCCTCAGTTAGAAGGTCCTGGGTTCGACCCCCAGGGGCAGCCATGGGTGCCCCTCCCACTGTCCAAAGACTTGCAGTAGGTTGACTGGATTCTCTAAATTGCCGTAGGTGTGAATGTGTGTATGAGTGGTTGTCTGTCTGTGTGTTGCCCTGCGATGGGTTGGCCTCCTGTCCTGGGTGAACCCCACCTTAGGCCCGCAGTCAGCTGGGATTGGCTCTAGCTTCCCTGCTATCCGGAAACTGAAGAAGCGGTTTAGAAAATGGATGGATGGATATTGAAAATGAAGATAGAAAACCATCAAGAAAATACCATAAATGAATTATTACAGTTTATAACTTATATTTAATAACGTTTTAGTGAAATATAGAGATATAGAAAAATGAAATATAGAATAAAGAATTTCTGCCAGTGCCTAACATAGTATTTCAGTCGCTGCTGTGTTATCACTGAATAAATTAACAGCAGTGTTAGAATTTTAGATGTATGTAATTTAACACAGTACCAGAACAAAACCGAGCAATAGAAAACAGTAACTAACACCACTTTACATATGTAAATGTGTCATTATTTTGCTTGAAACACCTCTGCACAGATGTTGCTATTTCAGTTAACGTGGGACATATTCTGAGCTGCATGTGGCTCTGCACATTCTTTAATTCTTTAAATGTTGCCATTTTTCTATGAAGTTACTAGCATTAAATTTGACTTCTGAGCTGCATGTGACTCTGCGTGGTTCTATCATGCACTTTCTTTATTTTTTAATCTTATTTATTAATTTTATTTGTTCTTATATTTAACTTTTATCATGCACTTTATTGCCTAATTAGTATTCTAATTTATTCGTTTTATATCTTACTTTTAGCACTTCTTTTATTTTTTTTATTTTCATTTATTTATTTTTTTCTTATATTTAACTTTATTGCTTAATTTTATACTTTTCATGCTTTTCTTGCCTTTTATTTTAATCCTCATCTCTGTAAAGCACATTGAATGACCGCTGTGTATGATAATATGCTATATAAATAAACTTGCCTTGCCTTTTATAAGCTCAGAAGTCAAATTTAATGCTAGTAACTTCATAAAAAAGGCAACAGTTAAAGTATTCCCTTAATTTTTTACCCAACAAATCCCTTATGTGGATACCCAAATAATTACATGGAGATTTTTTTAAAAGCAGATGTTCAGTGACACCCATCTTTAACTTGTAAAAGCCTTCTTGTCTATCTCAACACACTTTCCAGTCCATCATCTTCCTAAGTAATACTGAACTTCACATCCTATATTTACCCTGCCTGCACGAACAAAGTTAAACGCGTTCTTATTCACTTCACACAACATACCAAAATGACTCCATCCCACATAGTGAAAGTGCTAACATTTCTGGACATCATGTACCCACACACACCCACTCTTCACCTCTCCACTTGCTCTCAGCCCCCGACTTGATTTGCCTGTTTGGCTTGCATTTCTCACCTCCCTGGCATCACCATGGAATCAGTGCAGCCATATTACACAACACTGTGTGTGTGTGTGTGTGTGTTCCATGTATGCAGGTAGAGCTGTGGACTGGGCGAGTTTCCACAGGTCTAGGACTTACCTTTTGCTGTTGTTTGTGCAACCAAATCAAACCAACCTCTTTAAACTGGCACAAAAGTGCTGCATATCATGGGAGTGGAGCAGCCACCAAGTCATTGGTTTTGCTAAATGTTGAATTGAGTGAGTAAGGCTGAAAAATGCAAACACTGTGATTTTGTTTGCTATATATTGAGTGAACAGGGCTCAGATGTGGAATAAACAAACCAATCATTTTTCACCCAATTTTCTCGCCATCTTCGTTGTTTGCAGTTGCACCCATTAGCTAGGACTCAACATTGGGAGGGTAAAGGCTAGCACATTCCTCCTCTGAGTTACATGAGGCAACACTGAAATGTTTCAGTCTCCTGGAAATGCAGTATTATTGGACCGCTGAAGACACTGGAGAAAAATGTGAACCACCAATCCTGTTAACCTACAACTAGCAGATGGCTGCTCTGGCAACTAGCATCATGCTAAATGATGTGGTGGGGGGGGCAGACCAGACCAGACCAGACCACCTTAGCCACAGAAAGAACAAAGTCAGTTGCGCTCTTTTGCACCCTCCATGCTCAGGCCAACACTTAGACACTTGGGAGCCCCAGGAAGTGAAGAAAAAGTGTGAATAAGCACACGTCTGTAATTAATCTGCTAGCATTTCTTGCTAAGCTTTATGTCCTAGATTAAACACAGACATGTCCTTGTAGTGTTTCCTGTGAATCCTGGCATGGAGGTGCCACTGTTTGCCATCTGAGTTCATCATTTTAGCTAGGCTGCTGCACAAATGTGACTGCGCTAACCGCCGCATCATCGTGCCACCCCTCAGATCTGCATGAAAGGTGAAAGAAAACTGAAAATGACTATTTTTTAAAACTATTTTTAGTGTATTTTGTGTTTTGAGAGTGAAACTCCTGTAAATGCCAATGCAATGAGGCAAAAGTGCAGAAGCCACACTTTTCATCTTGAGAAGCCTATTTAGCTAATACTGACAGCCACTTTGTAATGCCAAAATCCAGCTTGCAATGGTGCCAGATGTTAATGAGTCTGACCCTTAATATAAACTAGAACTAGCACACTGACGATGAGGAGCTTTTGAAAAAGACATCATTCCATAGCTACTGTGTGGAGATCAGTCAGACAGATGGTGTATTGGCCCCATTTGGATAGAAAAGGAAAACTCCTAGCTTGGACCGCATGACATCTTCCATAACATCTTCCACATCCATTATCTCGTTTTTCCTCTTCATTTCCATCCAGGACGACTGAGGAGATCAGCCTTCTCATCTAGGAGACTAGATCTTTCTTCATATTTTGCTATGGAAACTTGGCTTTTTCCTTGGCATCTCTGTGTATGTGTGTGTGTGTTAGTTGCTCACACATAACTTTGTCCTTTGTGTCCACACAGGCAAAAGGTGTTTATGAGAAGGTGGGGGAGGCCACAGAAACAGCGCTGACCACTCTGGTGGAGAAGATGAACGTCTTTAAGACCGACCTGTCCGGCCTCAGCAAAGTGGAGAGGGCAGGAGCGTGCAACTCGGTAAGAACAGAAAAAGACAGATAGACCTGAGGATACCTAGAAGGACAGACCGTATAACTAACAGGAATTTATAGACCGATAAAACTGAAGAGAAGAGCCAAAAGTTGTAATGGGTAGGCACAGAGTGATGAACTGCAAATTGACAGAGGCAGAGGAGAAATAAAATACCACCGAAGTGGAAAGAGAGTGGAGATGGAATAAAGGAAGGATAGAGAAGCAAGTACTAAAAAAGGAAAGGATGGGAAGTAGAACAGAACAACTTGAAGCAGATGAAATGACATTACACTGTTTTCATGGACGTCGTATTTATAGCCCATATTGATTGATCCAGCTTCTTATTTTTATGTATTTTCACTAATTAGCTAATGGTGCTAGAGTGTTTTTGTTGTGTCCTTAATGCTGCCTCTCTGTTGAAGAACAATCATAGAGGAACCACCTTTGGTTCCCTGGGGAACATTTCAGTGCAAAGTGGTTGGGGTTAGACATTGTACCATTTAATAACCTTTATTTTTAGGAAATGTACAGAATCTGATGTTGTGATGCATTTTTGACACATTCTTTAATCTCTACTTTAGTCTTTTCCTCTAGCAGTTAAAATTGGTCAATTATCATGTTGCTTTTTTAGGGCCAGACAGATATTGAAAGTTGCTAGTGCAGAAAAAATAAATAAATTTTCATGCTTTGGCCTGCTTTTGACAGCCGTTTCTTGCGTTTCCATATGGACAGAGATATTTTAAACGACATATTATAGATATTATAAAACGAAAATGTAAAAAAAAAAAATTCACAGTTTTCAAAAATACCCAGCTATGTATGTGAAAAGTGACTATTTCTCATTGTGAACACACTCAAGCACGACAACCAAACGCGACCTCTGCATTTCACCCATCACACGTGTACACGTGGAAAAGCGGGCAGCTATCAACAGCGTCCGGGGAGCAGTGTTGCCGGACAGTACCTTGCTCAAGGGTACCTCAGTGGTGCCCGGGCCAGGAGTTGAACCTGCAACCTTCAGGTCCCAAGAGCAATGTCCTAACCACTGCCTCCTGAGATGGACTGGCTCTATGTGGCGTCTTATCGTGTTCTGGTGAAAGCGTCATAAGCTAGTATTTCAGACACATGACACACTGTGGTCCCTCTTCAGTACCCATCATTATCTTAGTGAAACCGATATATGCCGTTTGGTTTGCCATGGCCCCTCCCCAAAATGCTCCACCCGCCAGTTAGGGAACCACTGAATTAACCAATGTTAGCCAGCATAACGTAATGTAGTCAAAAAATGTAATAGACTTCAGTATTTAGATGCGCTTTGTTTCTTGTCACATTTATTAACCTGAGATGAGCAAACGGAAACTCACAAATAATGTAAATACTGGGGTTCTCTCTTTCAGTTTTTCTTACGGAAATATTTTTATGTTGTGATGTATTGTGAAACTGATGGTTAGGTTTGGATGCATTTTGCACAAAACCATCATAGTCTTAATCCTTTTATAGTCACACCAAGTAGAAGCAGTGGAAAAAAATAATTCTTTGCATTTTATATTAATTTGGGGCAATAATAACAATAATGTTTAATTTTTTTTTCACCAGCTTAATAGTTTTAATTTGTAATTATAATTAATTATTTATATAAAATGTAATTATAATTTGCCTCTTTCAAACAGTCGAGATTTCTCTTCGTTGTGAAACTGAATACATAAACCAAGTGGGCAGTGGTGGCCTAGTGGTTAGGACACTGCCTTTGGTACCTGAAGGTCTCAGGTTTGAGTCCCCTTGAGCAAGGTACCGTCCCACTACACTGCTCCCCGGGCGCTGTTGGTAGCTGCCCGCTGCTCCACGTGTGCACGTGTGATGGGTTAAATGCAGAGGGTGCATTTCGTTGTGGTGCTTGAGTGTGTTCACAATGACAAATAGTCACTTTCACTAATGTAATTAATAAACATCTAGTCACATTCTTGGATTCTCTTGAAACTTCTCAGCGAAATCTATAAAACATCCTCATATGTGTGCTAGTGCAACACATCCACCTGCAACTAGCATGACTTTGTCTAACTTTCGATGAGGAAGCTCACTGCACAGGTCTATGAACTGAAGACAGTGGAATCCAGTGGGGCTTTTTATACCATAACTGAGGTAAAGCAAGTGGCAGTGACCGAGTGATCAGGTTGAGTCGATTTCAGTGAAAGTTTAAATAAGATGTAGGGCCTCAAAATGCACTCGGCCAAATAACTGACCACAGCACTAAAGCTTTCTACTGTGCAACATTGGTTTTATCCGACAAATTTTCACTGATGTTGATAAATCTGCAGAATCTTAAAGGAATAGTTCAGGGGAAGTTGAATTGACACATTCTTCCACTTAACCAAGGTGTAGATGATCATTCAAGGCATGTTTGGAGTCCATTTTCTCCTTCTTTAGAGCTGCCTGCAGTTTGTACGAGTTGAGAGATATTTTGGGGATGTATTCATGTAAATGTTGACTTCCTCGTTCGCAATGTTAGCGTCATAGCTCTAGAGCTAAAGCATATAAGGAAACTCCAGCATCAGTCTTGGGTGGTCAACCTCATGTGGAAAATTGTGTAAATGTGATTATTTGATATTTTTTTTTTATCAGTGTTTCAATCAGTTCTTAGTATCCTTCCCTTGTGGAGAGAAAAAAAAATGCCCTGTATGGTGAGAACCGTACATTTGTTACTGGAACACTGGGCCCTTAGCGGACCCCTCTCCATTCCACTCACATACACATCCCTCGCTCTTCCCCTGAGGGAGCGTGTTCCTGAGAAGGAGTGAATGACCAGCAGCTCCGTCATTTTTCCACTGACCCCACTAAATGAAGGCCATGCAAATCCCTGTCTTCTCAAATAAGAAAAAGGAACGACAAGGAAGAAACCGTCAGTGACACAGGCTCCCAGAGGCAAAGCATAATATTTAGACAAGCGGGCAAGTTTATAAAGAGGTTAGCTAAACTCTGCACTCAGCTCGCTGGCTTGGAGACAGAAAGGGACAGACGTGAGCACGTTCCCCTCTTTGTTGCAGTTTGACGAGGAGCTCTCTCACTGTATAGACTGAGCCGGAACGTTTTTTAAACACTCACGGTGCGTTCTGACGTCAAAGACAAGGATTATGTAGGCCAAAAAAAGGTTAGAGCGAACTAGCTTTACAGTGCTGCGGTGATGTTTAGGGGAAAAAAGATCCTGTTTTCTTTTGCATCATGCCTCTTATCGGGGCATGTGTCAAGTGCCCTTTTCTTAGTGTATCATCCGCTCCCATTTTACAGCCTGTAACAACCAACAGTACTGAAGTGCTGGGGCATGATTGCCACCTAGTGGTGGAAAATATGGATATGATACTTAAAAATGAATCTCAATGAGTTTTACCGACTTGATCTGTTGGTTATGTGACATGTTGTGTTGAAGTGAATGTATGTACATATTGTCTACAGAACACACTTTAATGCACAACTACTTGGGGTGTATTTTCACTGGGGTCATGGTTTGGTTCAGACCAAGGTTCGGATGTCCTGGTTTGTTTCAAGTTTGGTACAGTGGTTAAAAAAAAAAAAAAAGATACAAAATAAACCCTAAATTCATTTATTTGAACATACTTTCTCTTATAGGCCATATTTGTATGTACAAATCACATTTCTGGAAAATTTGGGATTTTTTATAAAATGCAATAACAACCAGAATGTATGTTTTGTTAACTCTGGCTGAACAGATTCTCAGTGTTTTAGCTGGTTATCTTAAAATCAATTTTGTAATTATTAACAAACTGAAAAAAAAATAAATTAGACACCTACAACACAGAAAAGAGCAAAATAGTGAAAGGTTTATGGAATATTCAATTTATACCATTTTTAAACTTTCCACAATAAGCAGGTGAGCTGGAAACAGGTGAGGGGATAACATTGGGGATTAAATTAGCATCCACCAAAGGCTCAGTCTCTGCGAATAGAGAAGGCTCGTGGCTCATCACTTTGTGCCAGACTTTATGAGAGACCTGTCAGTTTAAGGCTACCATTTCTCAACACAAGATTCCAAAGAATCTACTGTCCATAATATTGTGGAAAGATCTGGAATCTGGGAGGCTGGAAACCTTCAAGCTCTCAGAAGGCCCTGCATGAGAAACCGTAATGCTACTGTGATAAATGTAGTCACATGGGCTCGGGAGAACTTTGGAAAACTGCTGTCATTTAACACAGTCTGCCGGTCCATCAAGAAATGCAACCTGCGACAAAAGCAAACTTCATTTCCATACAGAAACACAGCTGAGTGGACACATGCTCATCTCAAACGGACTGAAAGACAGTGGAGACATAATCTGTGGTTCGACCGTTCAGCTACTTTTTTTTTTTAACTTTACATCTAGTTCTATGTGCCAAAGATGAAACGGACCATCCAGAGTGTTATCAGCATTATCTAGCATGGTAAGGGTGGGGTTTCAGTGTCTACGGCACGGCTGTGAATGTCGGATTGGTGCGGATGCCTATTTTGGGATTTTATGGACATTCTGCCATCAAAGCAGTGTCTTTTCCCAGGAGGTCCTTGTTTATTTCAGCAAGACGATGTCAGGCCTCATTCTGCACATGATACAACAGTGTGGCTTCGTAGTCAGACTGTGTGCTTGACTCCTATTGAGCAATTTATGGAGAATTAGACAGTCAGCTGAAGTGTTGTATTAGGCAAGAATGGGCAAAAGTTCCACTAGCAGAACTGCCACAGTTCTGCCTCCATCCAGCCTTCTCCTTTTTTTTTTATATCTTGAGTGTGTCCCTACTTCTGGAAATGGGGCGTGTAGGGCTGATAAAAAAACAAAAGCCAATTGGGTCACAATCGACTACAAAACTAAAAAGCATCTCCCATTTTATAAAAAGCACAATAAATAGAGGAGGTAAAGTATAAACTTCTGTAATTGCAGTTCCAGTTAGGGAATATTTAAGCCCACCTCCATGTAAAACATTTCAGAGGAAAACACTCTTGCTAGTGGGGAGGTACTGCAGGTAAAGAGCAGAACTAACAATATTATAAATATAAACTTAAACATCTTTATTCGGACACCAAACAGCTTGAGCTAAGCTTCGCATGGGATGGTGCTAACTTCTTAATGGCTTAGGATGGGATATGAGATAGTGAGTGAGTGAGTGGGTGGGTGAGTGGGTGGGTGGGTGAGTGGGTGGGTGAGTGAGTGAGTGGGTGGGTGAGTGGGTGAGTGAGTGAGTGAGTGGGTGGGTGAGTGGGTTAGTGAGTGAGTGGGTGGGTGAGTGGGTGGCATAGTGAAGGAGAAAGAGAGGGAGAGAGAGGCATAGTGAGGGAGAAAGAGGGGCAGAGAGAGGCATAGTGAGGGAGAAAGAGAGGGAGAGAGGCATAGTGAGGGAGAAAGAGAGGGAGAGAGGCATAGTGAGGGAGAGAGAGAGGCAAAGGGAGAGAGAGAGGCAGAGGGAGAGAGAGAGAGAGGGGCAGAGGGAGAGAGAGAGGGGCAGAGGGAGAGAGAGAGGGGCAGAGGGAGAGAAAGAGAGAGAGGGAGGCAGAGGGAGAGGGAGGGAGAGAGAGAGAGGCAGAGGGAGAGAGAGAGAGAGAGAGAGAGGCAGAGGGAGGGGGGGCAGAGATGGAGAGGGAATGAGCGAGAGAGAGAGGGAGAGAAAAGAGTTCAGCACCTGGGCTTGACAGGTGGCCACAAACAAGCCTGTCTGTAGGCCTAGAGCACAGCTGAGAATGACACACACTCTTCCTATTGGAACATGGTTAATTTAACTCACCATTATGTTCTCTCTGTCCTGTCTTTCTCTTTCTTTCTTTCTCTCTCTTTCTCTTTCTCTTTCTCTCTCTCTCTCTCTCTCTCTCTCTCTCTCTCTCTCTTTCTCTCTTTCTCTCTCTAGGTAATCAGGCAACTGATGAAGAAGGAGTTCACTCTGGAGTTTTCCCGTGACAGGAAGTCTATGTCTGTGTACTGCACACCTACTAAAACAGGCTCACAGAGCAAGATGTTTGTGAAGGTACAACCTCCTGTTTACCCCACACAAGGGGTAAAGCAAATGTTCTTACCTGCAGCAAAAGTAAACAGCATCCATCATTTAAACCCCCATGTGAATTATCTATATGTGCTCACAGTAATATAGATAAGCCCAGTGACATACACTGAAAATGACATTATGCAAAAACTTCAGACTTCTGAAGGTTTGCTGTTGTTTTGGGCTCAAAGACGGTTTGCATCAGATCTTTTGAGTCCTGTAGATTGCGAAGTGTGTGAACCACACAGGGAGCAGTGTAGTGGCGCAGTACCTGGGTCGAGTGTATCTCAGTGGTACCTGGGTCAGGACATGAACCTGCAACCTTCTGTTCACAAGAGCAAGGTCTACTAGGCCACCACTGCCTACCTAATGCACCGTCTAGCCCCTGCATACTAGGAACACCCCACAAGCCGTTCAACATCCCAGGCAAATCCTCATTAAGTGTCTGAAATATTTTGCAATGCCTGAAGCATCAAGACAAAGAAGCAGTTCTTTGAAGTTATTTATTTGTCTATTAATTTATTTATCTGTTTGTTTACATTTATAGAGCACTTTCTATACAGGTCACAGCATAAAGTGCATCACAAACCAGTGCAGCAACCATAATGCAACCTTTTTCTGCTGTTGTTGTTACTGTTCAATATTGTACGATATACAACATTGTTGTTTGATATTATTGTCGTCGATATTGTTTAAAATACAATATTAAATATCTTAGTAATAAGTATTATTATTACATAATATCATCTGATAATATATGTCAAGGGCGGCACGGTGGTGCAGTGGTTAGCACTGTCACCTCACAGTGAGAAGGTCCTGGGTTCGATCCCCGGGTTGGCTCCAGGTGCTCTGGTTTCCTCCCACTGTCCAAAAGGCTTGCAGTAGATTGATTGGATTGGAAAATTGCCCATAGGTGTAAATGTGTGTATGAATGGTTTTCTGTCTGTGTGTTGCCCTGCGATGGGTTGGCCTCCTGTCCTGGGCGTATCCCGCCTTAGGCCCGCAGTCATCTGGGATTGGCTCCAGCTTCCCCGTGACCCAGAAATGGAAGAAGTGGTTGGAAATGGATGGATGGATAGTTACTATATTTTATGTCCCTCCAAGTAAAGGCTGCTTATTTACAGACATATGTAGAAAGTTCCCATTATAAGCCATGAAAAAAGATACACATAATAACATTATCTGTTGTATTATGTGACATTTTTTAAATAAAAAACACTGATTTCTTCATGCCTAAAGTTTAGCTGTGTGTGTGTGTGTGTGTGTGAGACAGAGAGTCTCAGTCAGTCATACAAAAACATTGTTAACTAAGTTCTGCATGAAAATTAGTCAGAATGTTTTAATCTTTTAGTGTACTTTATGTAAAGATTTCAGTGCAAACTTACACTTACAATAAGTATGGTTTAAATTACCAGTTATTTGGTATTGGTATCAGCTACAACAGTGTCTGAATTCACAGTGTTTTAAAATATATATTTTTAAATCTTGAAATCCTTTAACTGTATGTTCCCATCCAGTGCTGTTTTTCTCTTATTAACTTCTGAAAAGAACAGGGCTTTAAATGCTTGAAAATATTCTTCACACTCATATCTCATTTACAAAAAAAATTTGCTTTAGGGAAATAAAATAGTTCTTCTATGGCACCATTTAAATAACCCTTTCTGATGCATTTTCTTATGAATGTAGTTGATATCTATATTATACATTATATAGTAGGATTGCATGTTGTGTTTGTGTAGGTCCAATATGGATGTGGTAAACTGAACAGGAATATTGCATGCTGTACAATTGTTTGCACTGAGTGTGTTAATTAATAGTTTGATTTTTTTATCAAGTATCAAAAATATGGAAAAAATCTCCTGTTGCTTAGATTTTTGAAGCCATTCTGTTGAATTTAGGCTTTCAAATGGGAGTCAATCCCTGAAATAGCTTACAAAATAACAAGCTTGCAGAATTTAATTATGATCACTTTAACCATGGTGAAAGTGACTTATTTGTCATTGTGAACACATTCAAGCACACACAAAGTGCACCACAACAAAATCTGACCTTTTTGCAATTGCTTTCTTTATCCGTCAATTTGAAGCATTTTTCACTCATGGTTGGAGATAAAGTAGAATAGCAACTGGTTCAGGTGCACCCATTTGTGTTTCTAGGAATAGACTTCTGTCAGGCTCTGTCAAAAAGCAACAGACCGATTTCTCTGGAAGGAAAGGATCACTTTCAGCACCTTTGTCAGATGCTTGACATTTTGCCCCATGCCACATTGCTCAGACATATTGTTATTTTAGGTCTTTGAGAGAAGACTTTCTGTGCCTGCACTCTCCAAGTATGATTATAAGCAGAATATTTGCTGTGAGTGAGCCATTGTTCAGAATTAGTGGTCAAAAATAATTACCGGTTACTAAAAATCACATATTTAGTAATGGAACTGGCAGCACAATACAATGTATTGAAATGTGACTGCCTCATAAAGAACTTTAGAGTAACGGTAAAGAGAGGGCTGGTGTGTTACAGATGGTGCTGGGATTTTATATGAAAATTAAAATTTGAGTTTTTTTGAGAATCTTTGTCTAAACCCATACATAGCCCAAGACCCACAGCAACAGCTTTTGAACCCAACCCTATGTATGTAACCCAGCAGTTCAGTTGAGCTGTAGCCTGACAAAATTCTATATTAACTGGCCTTTGATCTGACAAAATTCTGTATCTATTGGCCTTTGGCCTGACAGCATTTTGTATCTACTGGACTGTAGTCTGACAAAATTGTATGACCAATGGACTGTCAACCAACAATTCTGTTTAAGCTGGACTGTAGCCTGACAAATGTCTGTTTCTACTGGACTACTGCCTGACAACATTGTGCCTCCATCCAACTGTAGCTCTGTAAAATTTAGTATCAACTGGACTATAGCCCAGAAGAATTCTGTATCAGCAGGATTGTAGCCTGGTAATGTTTTGTATCAACTGTTGCCTGACAAAATTCTGTATTAACTGGGCTGTAGCCTCACAAGACTCTGTACCAACTTGCTTTTAGCCCCCAAAATACTATCTGATCAATATTTTAAGAGTTCTATATTGTAAACTGATGTTCATTTTGGAGTTCCTTGTGGAGAAAATGCAAGTGCCTCTAGTGTGCCAGATTCAAAACTGTTTAAAATAAGAAAAGTAGCAAAGTAAAGTAACCTGATATTTGAAAAACTAAACATAATTAAATTGGGTTTGGATAAATATTTAATTCTTTGGGAAGAATGCACCCAATACGCTCACAATAATATAAACATATTTTGTATGTTGACTTTTAAGTTGTCATTGGTAAATAACAGTTGAACAAGCATTGTATATGCAATTTATTTTAAAAATTAAAAAGATAATAATAATGAAATTATAAAAAATGTTGTCTGGACTTAAGGTAGCCCATACCATGCGAGTCATTAATTTAATTTAGAAAGGTTATTAATTTCAATATGTCACCCTAAATATTGATCTTGAATTAGATTTCATATTCAGTGATATTTTTTAAATTACATCCTGAACAGCAGTAAGAAAAGAGTCTCTACTATTCCTTTTTACTCAACCCATGTTGTAAACCTTTATATGAAAAGATACCCTTACATTTCTTACCGAAACTAGATTTTCAGCCTTAAGAGTAGATTAAAGCCCTATCCTATACTTCCTTTTCTCATACGACCTCAAACGCATATATAATTCCTACATCATAATTTGCTGGTGACATCACCATAATATGCTTTATCTGGAGGTTGAGAACCTGACATGGTGGATCCACAACAACAAACTTGCTCTCAACTCAAAAAAAAAAATTGATCTTGAGACTGAAACACAAAGACTGACATCCCATCGGCATCAAATATGTCCATATCAGCTGAGATTTGTCATTTGCCACCAATCCAAAAGTGAGGTCAACTTTTACAAATGCACAATCACATTCTGCATCACATCATGGTACTCAGGCAGCACCTCTAAAAAAATGAAGGCCCTTTAGTTCAATATCAGAACAACCCAGATGATCAGTGGCTCAGAGCTCCCAACAATGGATCACAACGGATCACATTTTGCAACTCTGTTGCTGATTTACCAGTTGTCCTTGGATCACTGTTGGCAGGTACTAACTGCATACTTGGAACACTTCACAAGACCTGACATTTTGGAGAAGATTACTCATCTAGCCATTACAATAAGGCCCTTGTCAAAGTAGCTTAGATCCTTATGCTTACCAATTTTTCCTGCTTCCAGTGTCACGAATCAGGGGTTGCCGGCTGCAAATGAAAAAACTAAAACAGGCTTTAATCCGCTTGACAAAAAACAAGGAGTGCAGGCACAAAAAACAGGATCCACGAAACAAGAAAACAAGAATCTCAAAAACAAGGCAGGGAACTCGATACTGGAATGCTGAGCTTGGCAAAACGACCATGTCTCGCGTCTCCTCCTAGTTCCTTGGAGCCTAAGTTACCCCAGAAATTAGCTCCCTGATCCACAGCACCTGTGGCAGCTACTTTTGGGAGCTGGAACCTGGGCTACTGGCTCCGGTCAACCGGAAGAGACAGTCCCCCTTTGTCTCTTGAAGGGGCTCCGCCCCTTATACACTGCAGTTCAGCTTTTATTTTTTTTCATAATCTTACTCAATTAACCTGTCTATCCATAGCTATATATATATATACACACGTGGACAAAATTGTTGGTACCCTTCAGTCAATGAAAGAAAAACTCACAATGGTCACAG
>JBBPDA010000081.1:11855369-11895780 GCA_037974385.1 Arnoldichthys spilopterus | reverse complement strand
CTCCCCGTGTTCGCGTGGGTTTCCTCCGGGTGCTCCGGTTTCCTCCCACTGTCCAAAGGCTGCAGTAGGTTGATTGGTTTGGACAATTGCCCATAGGTGTTAATGTGTGTATGAATGGTTGTATGTCTGTGTGTTGCCCTACGATGGGTTGGCCTCCTGTCCTGGGTGTACCCTGCCTTAGGCCCGCAGTCAGTTGGGATTGGCTCCAGCTTCCCCGGAAACGGAAGAAGCGGTTGGAAAATGGATGGATATATATGTCAATAACAGATCAGATCAAACCAGCGGTAGCCTGTCAAGAGTCAGAATTATCAAAACGACTGTAAATGTATAACTGTGCATCATCACTGTAGTTATAAAAAGTTATGATTCTTAATGTCATTACCCAGACTGAAAGTGACTCTGTCATTGTGAACACACTCAAGCATCACAACGACACGTGGAGCAGCGAGCAGCTACCAACAGCGCCTGGGGAGCAGTGTAGTGGGATGGTACCTTGCTTAAGGGTACCTCAGTAGTGCCCGGGCTGGGACTCGAATCTGCGACCTTCAGGTCCCAAAGGCAGCGTCCTAACCACTAGGCCACCACTGCCCAGGTTAACAAGTAAAAAGAGAAGAGCAAATGCCCTAAAAACCTTGGCTTTAGTTTTTTTTTTCATGAATAATTTCACATTAAAATTGAAGTCCTAGAGAAAAAGTAGGAACAGGGTAAAGATCTAATGTGGACAAGTTCAGTTCTAACTGTGTTTGTAGTCAGGGGCTGTCAGCATGCCTTCATTTCTGACTCCACTCGTTTTCTGTATTTCTGTCTCCCTCTGTCTGGCAGGGCGCTCCGGAGAGTGTGATTGACCGGTGCTCATATGTGCGGGTGGGCTCGGGGAAGGTGGAACTGAGTCTGGCCGTGAAGGAGAAGCTGATGGGGACGATCAGAGACTGGGGTACGGGGAAGGACACGCTGCGCTGCCTCGCACTGGCCACACGAGACACACCCCCTCGTCAGCAGGACATGGACCTAGAGAACTCGGCTAAGTTCTCGGAGTATGAGGTGAGGGAGGGCCGAGCATGTGTCTGTGATGTGTGAATACTAGGTCAGTTTTTTTGTATGTGATGTGTTATTTTCACAGTTACAGTTAAGTTAGTTTGCTTGTGTTCAGTGGAGACATATTGTTGCTAGGTAAAATATAGAAGATAGGAAGCTGTAATAAATAAATAAATGATGATGATGGTGATGACGATGATGATGAACAGAGCTGTAGAAAATTCTGAAATGGTTGAAAAAACTCTAACATCCAGAATAATACATTTATAATAAAATAATGAACCAAAATGCTTCATATTTCAAAAGTTATCAGCTATTAAGGTATAAAATAGATATTAATATTTATTTTTTTTGTTCCCAGAGTGCTTGATATTTTTTTTCTTGGTACCAGAAAATGTAATATAAAGTACAAAATTATATATAAAAATATAAAATAATATTATTGTTTTCACAATATTAAAAATAATTATTGCTGTAAGCAGTTGCAAACTTTTTAATATTATTTAATCTTAATAATTGCAAAAACGTGTATAAATTCTGTATATATGTGTGTGTGTAGTGTGACCTGACGTTCGTCGGCTGTGTGGGCATGTTGGATCCACCCAGGAAGGAGGTCATTGGTTCAGTGAAGCTATGCAGCGAGGCGGGCATAAGGGTCATTATGATCACGGGCGACAACAAAGGCACAGCTGTGGCCATCTGCAGACGCATCGGCATCTTCGGCGAGGACGACGACGTGGACGGGAAGGCCTATACAGGCCGTGAATTTGACGACTTGTCTCCCGAAACCCAGAGAGAGGCTGTTAAAAGGGCACGATGCTTTGCTCGCGTCGAACCCGCTCACAAGTCCAAAATCGTGGGCTACCTGCAATCGTTTGATGAGATCACAGCCATGGTGAGATGTTGGCTCTGAATTCACTTCCCTCAAAGCAAGAAAACTTCCTTGGCATAAAGCTGTCTCCTTTTCCTAGTTGCATGAAGTTTTTTTTGGGGAAGTGTTTTTTTTAGAACTGTTTCTGTTCTCGTCTTCAGTACAGAAATTACCAAAGAAAGCACTGATGCTAGTTTCTGTTAGCTTGTCATTTTGTACAAAGCAGTGTTGAGTCATTTCCCCACACTCACTTGAAAACAATATGAGTTCAGATATCTGCCTGCTCAAATAGTGACACTCGATTGAGTCATGGTGCCCACCATCTTCCCTATTTTAAGGTTTTTTTTAGCTTTAATGAGAGGTGGGATGAAAAAATGCCCAGTTTGCCCAAAAAGTATTCAGTCTGGGATTGTAATGTCATATTTAAAGCACCAGTGCTGCCCCCTCAAAGCTGAACCTGGTATGTCATACATTTGGACCAAAACCCTATATGCAAATGAGTATTTTGCTGGTGATATTGGTCGTAGCTCCAGCACAAACTCCATTAAATTGTAAGTAAGATTGTGTAAAATAAGATTTCTCAGTCTTAAGCAGGCAGGCATTCCGGGCAATTCCGGGCCTGGAGGGCTGGAGTCCAGCACAGTTTGGTTGTTTCCCTCCTCAAATACACCCACTATACCTGGCAATGAACAGGTGAGGTGAACCAGTTGTGTTTGAGCAGGGAAACCTGTATGCTAGACGCCAGCCCTCCATGGCCATAGTTGGGCACCCCTGCTTTAAGGCCTAACCTGCCACCTCAGTACTCCGTACAAATACTGCTTCCACACAGAGAACAGTTCTGGGTAGAAACTGCATTGGCCACTTTACAGTCCTAGAAATGCATCCAAATAAACGTATGATCTACACAATACTGTGTATGTCTAAAGCCGATGAAAAATAGCTCTATTCATCACAAACTTTGATTTTATGACCACAGCCCACAAAGGTTCCATGTTTATAGTGGCAAAACAGGTGAATTTATATATTTTCTGGACCGTCCCAGAAAGTTCTTCCAAATTCTGCACAATTCTAGAAACTTCTGGACAGTTCTCACCGTGACAGAATATTCTGAAAGTCTACTCAGCATTTAAAGTGAGTGAAGAATGTTCTTGAAAACAGATACATTTTAAAATGTCATTGTCCTGAGCACAGAATTCACAGAACTTTCTGTTTATTTTCAGCATTAGGGATTGGGAAACACACTTTGTACTTTTTCGGGAAACTAGAACTCTGTTACGCAGTGTTATTAGGCCAAACGTGACTGAAATACAGAATGATTTGTTCATTGCCTGAACACTGCTGTATTTGAACGTTTTGAAGATGAGTACGACAGCTCTAGTGCGTCACAAAGTCTGAAATCTCAGCCTGCCTCCATGACTGCTCTTCCCAGCATGCCTCAGTGCCTACAGTTCCCGGCAAGCTTTGCCATCACATAAATAGACAGTACTGCTTTCAGTGCTGCTGTTCCCCATACATCAGCTATCAGACCATATCGTCATTTTCTCTCTGTGTGTGTCCCTGCACCATTGCCTCCACATCTCTGTCTGAATGTGTCTGACTGTTTTACTTCCTTGATGAGGTCTAGAAGCTAGAAAAACATTGTGCGAATATGGGAACGTTTCTCGCTGTTCTTAAACAAATGCATCTTTTTTGAGTCTGGTTGAAGTTAGATTTAGGGTTAGACGTAGTAGCATTTACCTGTGCTTAATATACAACCTCAATTCAAGAAGTTGTGATGCTTTATAAAATGTAAATAAAAAGGGAATGCAATGAATTACAAATCCAATAAACCCATATTTTATTTATGATAGAACATAGAAAACATAGCAAATGTTTAAACTAAGTAAGCGTACCATTTTAACAAAAGGAACGGTATTTTGAATTTGATGGCAGCAACACATCTCAGAAAAGTTGGGACAGGGCCATCTGTGTATACAGGTTTTAGAGCAACTATGTCCTGTATATACAGCATTGTTAGTGCCTTTTACAATTCCATTGGCACTAATGCACCCCCATACCATCAGAGATGCAGGTTTTTGAACTAAGCATGGATAACAAGACGGATGGTTCCTCTCCACTTTAGTCCGGAGGACGCAGCGTCAATGTTTTTTTTTTTTTTTTCAAAAAGAAATGTAATTTTCTATTTGTCTGACCACAGTTTTTCACTTTGCCTCAGTCCATTTTCACAGACAGTGATTTCTGGAAGTGTTCTCGAGCCAATGCAGTGATTTCCATGAAAGAATCATGCCTGTTTTGAGTGCTGTGCTGCCTGAGGGCCCAGATGACCATCGTGGGCATACAGTATTGATTTTTAGCCTTGTTCCTTTCCAGATTCTCAGAATCTTTTGATGATGTTATGTACTGTAGATGATGAGATATTTAAAGTCTTTTCACTTGCAGATTGGTAAACCTCTGCCCATCTTCTGAGAGATTCTGCCTCTCTAACATCTAACAGTTCTTTTATACCCAATCATGTTACTGGCAATTAACCTAATTAGTTCAAATTGTTCCTCCAGCTTTTGAGTACCACTTACTTTTCCAGACTTTTGTTGCCCCATCTCAACTTTTGTAGATGTGTTGCTGCCATCAAATTCAAAATAGCTTTTGTTTATTCCTAAAGTTGTACATGAACAGAGTTCAAACATTTGATGTGATGTTCTGTTGTGAATAAAATATTGGTTTATGAGTTTTGCAAATCATTGCATTCTGTTTATATTTACACATGTTTTACAAGCTTTTTAGGAATTGGAGTTTGTAGGTCACTGACTCTTTAAAGGGGAACGTAATGTTAGTGAGAGCTTCGAGAGCAGCTTTTATTGGGAGGAAACAGCCGTATCTGGTTGGGTTAAAGATCGTAAGGATGGAAAATTAAAGTGGCAGTAGGAGACACAAAATAACATTAAATGTCAATCGATTTGATACACTTCGTCTTGGAGGAGTCTGTGCAATTGTCCGAAATATGTTTACTGCTTTCTTGTGACACTGAAAAATGAATAAGTTGTATTGCTTGGTCATTTTGACTGGAAATTCTATTAACAATAGAGTGGTCTTTGGAACATATGATGTATATGTGTTTTTATGCATTTTAAAGGGGAGTGAGAGAGGACGAGCATGTGAAAGGCTTTGCCTCTGTCAGGCTTTCTTCTTATTCTTTTTCTTTTTTGCCTTTAAGCAAGAATATGATTTATCTGCTCTGTATTCAAAAGTGTGAAAAGCCAATTTGCTCCATTCCTTAGAGGAGACAAGTGGCCTCTTTCGTTTGATAGAAGTGTTGTTTTGTGCTCTCTATCTTTCCTTTCATCTGTTAAATTGTTAGGCCATTTGGATCTTCTGCAGTCGCATAATTAACCTCCACCCTCTGACTCCCTCTCTCTCTCTCAGACTGGCGACGGTGTGAATGACGCTCCTGCTCTGAAGAAAGCCGAAATCGGCATAGCAATGGGCTCTGGGACGGCCGTGGCCAAGTCTGCCTCGGAGATGGTGTTGTCAGACGACAACTTCTCCACCATTGTGGCTGCTGTGGAGGAGGGCCGAGCCATCTATAACAACATGAAGCAGTTCATCCGCTACCTCATTTCCTCTAACGTGGGAGAGGTGGTCTGGTGAGTTACTCAGACCTACACCTGATCATCCAGAGCTTGATGAAACGAAATTCAATCAGAATTCAGGCAGACATCTGACCATTACCACCAATGGGCAGTGGTGGCCTAGTGGTTAGGACTTTGGGACCTGAAGGTCGCAGGTTCAAGTCCTGGCCTGGGCACTACTGAGGTACCCTTGAGCAAGGTACTGTCCCATGTCCCACTACACTGCCCCCCAGGCAATGTTGATAGCTGCTCCACGTGTGCATGTGTGATGGGTTAAATCCAGAGGGCGCATTTTGTTGTGGTGCTTGAGTGTGTTCACTATGACATATAGTCACTTTTACTAAAGTATAGCTCACATATAACAGTCAGAAAACTTTAATTTGTAATCAGTTATAGAAAAATATGAAACCAGATGCAGTTATGTCTGTATAAAATGTCTTTTTTCAGACACATTAAGCCAAAGCCTAGACCAGAGAGTTCTTACTGGTAGCTCATTGCCTATTTGAGTATTTTGCCAAAAGTTTAAAAAATGATGTTAAAATGTGACAAATAAATGCATTTTGGAAACGTGTTGCCTTTTAAATCCAGTCAAATACACATCGTAAAAGTGTTTTTACCCATCCTAAAGTGCCACCACCGTGAAGTTGGTTGACGCATGACAGATTGACACATTGTAGGCTGAACCAGAACCGGTGAGAGTTTGTTTAAGGCTCTGGTCTCAGCTTAAGTAAGGAGTTTGGTGGTGTTGGCAAGCCAGTTTAGCTCATGAAGTAGCTAGGTGTAAAAATGGCAGAAAACACACTTATGAATGGTAAAGCACGTTTTTTTAATGAATGCGAAGGACAAGTGTGTGTTTCTTGTCTGCAGTACTAGTGTTTTAGTCAAAAAATACAATGTTAAGTGCTACTTAACTCAAGTCCATGACAACTTTACCTGGGATTCTACTGCAGATGGAAAAGTAGAGTAATTTAGCTGGTTAATTTCAGCATGATGTGAATAAATCTAAATGATATAATACACAAGCAGCTCTTGGACACTGTTATTGTTTCCAAGTAGCTCTCAGAAGAAAAAGGGTTGGAGGCCTCTAGTCTAGACTAAAAACCATTTCATGTGTTTTATCACTGACATTACAATTTAGTCTAAGACCAGGCTTAATCCTGTCCCACTTTCTACATAATAGAATTAAGACCCAGACTTCATTGCATTTCCAAAGTATGGTCAAACCACGAGGCAGATAATGTATTAAATGTATATATTTAACAATAACAAAATTGTTGCATATACATGCATAAAATCCCTCTAATGTACTGATACTTATATTTAAAGAATCACAGATTTTGACTAAATTGTAATTGTAAGTTTTTACAAATATACAAGTCATTTCAATGATTCTTTTTTATAATAATAATAATAATAATAATAATGTACAGAATGATGAACATAGCCATAGATGGTTGTGTGGAGTCTGAGAAATCTAAAGTTAAAACCTAAAGTTAAAATAAAATGTATGTTCAGATAGTATAAATAGAAAACTATTTGGTATATTTTTCTTTTTTAAAGTCTAAGTTAAAAAAACCAAATATTAAAAAATTAAAATTAAAATTGAATTAAATATTACATACAATTTTAATCTTAAAATAGCTACTACCTCTATATCTTGTAAAGAAGTAATATTTCAATCTGCAATGTAGAGTTTATTATTGAATAAAATAACTAATTGTTAATACGAAGTAACTGCAAATGTTTGGTAGCTAGTGTATAAAATATTAATATCACCAGCAATTCCTATATTCGTGCATTTTGTGTTTACATTACCTGACTCATGACATTCATTCTTATGCCCATTTTCTCAGCATCTTTCTGACTGCGATTCTTGGCCTTCCGGAAGCTCTGATCCCAGTGCAGCTGCTGTGGGTGAACCTGGTCACAGATGGCCTCCCTGCTACAGCTCTGGGCTTCAACCCCCCAGACTTGGACATCATGGACAAACCACCCCGCAACCCAAAAGAGCCACTCATCTCTGGCTGGCTCTTCTTCAGATATCTTGCCATTGGAGGTGAGCATGGGCTAACAACAATGACTGATATGTTATAAGTGTCTTCATGCAGTCGTTTATTGGTGTAAAACCCAGGTTCAACTTGCCTAGCGCATACATATTTTATTCTATAGTTTAAATTCTTCGTGGTGTATAACAATAGTTCATATGTCTCATTCATCTCTAAAAGATGCTTCTGTTGTCTGATAAGTAAGGAGTTATACTGTTCATTAGTTTCTCACTGTTGGTGTTTGCTATATTCTTTAGGGTATGTTGGACTAGGCACTGTTGGTGCTGCCACCTGGTGGTACCTATTTGATGAGCAAGGTCCACAGGTGTCTTTCTACCAGCTGGTGAGTGGCCAAAATTACATCTTTGCCACCAAGATTTACCGATGAGCAGACTGGCCTACACTCATATTCAAATACAATTATTGTTACCTTGAAATACACTCAAGAAAAAGGAAAATTAAACTTAATTAAATGGCGAAAAACTTATTTAAAAACTTAATTGCTCGATTTAAAACTTGAGTACTGAATAATTGAGAATAATCTGTCAGTTGTTAGCCTCTTTCCACCTCCTTCTGGTCTATAACAAAACAATATATCTCCAAGGTCAGAGGCTTGGCAAAGAGAACAGATGCTGTTAGCAATGTAGCAACATTCATTTAAACACGAAGTATTGCAGCGGAGTTGAAGCTGAGTAAAATTAGATCAACATAGAAATATGAAAAGACAGTAAATTCTCTTCCATTTACAAAGACTTAAGCTGTATATGGGCAGTGGTGGCCTAGTGGTTAGGATTTTGCTTTTGGGAACAGAAGGTCGAGCCTGGGCACCACTGAGGTACCCTTGAGCAAGGTACTGTCCCACTTCACTGCTCCCCAGTTGCTGTTAATAGCTGCCTGCTGCTCACATGTGTGATGGGTTAAATGAAGAGGTCACATTGAGTGCATTCACAATGACAAATACTCACTTTCACTTTATAACACAGGCAGTTTAACTGGTTGTGAATCAGTAAACTATTCCAATAAATCAATGCAATGGTGCACGTTATTGGGGCAGTGGTGGTGTAACGTTTAGGGAGTTGCCCCTGTGACCTTAAGGTCGTCGGTTCAAATCCCAGACTGATACAAGTACCACTGAGGTATCCGTGAGCAAAGTACTGTCCCCAAGCACTGCTCCCTGGGCGCTGCCCCCTGCTCCTGCATGGATGTGTTAAATGTCTGCAATATGTGCAGTGTGCTGTGCTGTGGTGTGTTCACAATGACAAATAATCAGTCCCCTCACCTTCACTGTCACAATACAGTTTGAAAATCCCCATTTCAAATGGTTTTTTGCACAATGATACAAAAAAAAATGTAGAAAAGCTTAAAGTAAATACAGAGCTGTTGCCTACTTGTAGGTTGTTACTGCTAAGTGAATCTATCGCCTAGAGTAGAAAAATGCCACAGAAATCGTTGATACATCGAATGCGATCATGTGAAATGTGATGTCAATAGAAAACCACTGGGAGTTTGGAGGTAAGACATAAATAATTAGATAGTGGGCTATGCAATGCCATTGAATAGAATAGATCAGGGGTGTGAGACTCTGGTTCCGGAGGGCCAATGTCCAGCACTAGTTAGTACTTTCCCTCCTCAAACACACTCACTAAACATGGCAGTTAGCAGGTAAGTTGAGTCAGGTGTGTTTGAGCAGGGAATCACGCTGTGCTGCTCCAGGACCAGAGTTTGACACTCCTGGAATATATGGTTTTTAAGGCCCTATTCATGAGCATAGTATAAACCCAGCTCAGGATTGGGGGTATCTGCCCTTGGGAGTGTGTATATCCTAATGGGTCATATACATCAGGCCGTATTGCTATGAATCTATGCAATTCAGTCTACAAACCCCATTTCCAGAAAGGTTGATACCATAATTTTTTTTGTATTTATTGTATTTTGAAAAATATCCCAACATTTCCTGGAAATGGAGTTTGTAGTTCACTGTGGATCATGATGGCATTAAATGTTCCTTGGCTACTCTCACCTATTTGCCATTTGCTGCCATGCAGAGGCACTTCATGCAGTGTACGGAGGATAACCCCATGTTCAAGGGCATTGACTGTGAGGTGTTTGAGTCCCGCTACCCCACCACCATGGCCCTCTCTGTGCTTGTCACCATAGAGATGTTCAACGCCCTCAACAGGTAGGGAGTAGTTCTATGGAGATCAGTCTGACGCAGTGATAGACCGTTAGTAAAAACAAATGTTTATTAGTGTGTGTGAATGTATTTAAATGTTTAATTGTATCCTGTTTTCTGTCAGTCTCTCAGAGAACCAGTCTCTGTTGAGGATGCCCCCATGGGTTAATATCTGGCTTTTGGGAGCCATCATTCTTTCCCTGTCTCTACACTTCCTTATACTGTACGTGGAGCCCCTACCAGTAAGTACCAGCTCACACATTGGTTTACTTAAATGCAATATATTACAAAGCCTGTCTATGTTGAAAAGAGGAAACTTTCAACGTATCCTATTTGTTTGGAGCCAGTTTAACAGCTAGACTGGTACACATTAAGGGCATAATGCACAGTTGATTTACAGTAGGAATTCTGTCACCTGTTGTGTACTGTCTGGATGTCACATCATGCATAGGTCAAATCAACTGTTGACTCAAACATACCCATTTTACCTAGTGGCTGTTGTGATAGCTTTTGCTATGTTTCTTACCAATTAGCATTAGCATACAGATTAGCTGGTCCATGTATTCACTGAGGCTGTAAGCATACACAAATTGTCAGGTTCAGTAAGATTTTCAAATTAATGGTCAATAATTAGATTTTTGATATTTTGAACCTTAATTCTTCTGAGCTGAAGTTCTATACTACACAAAACGGTTTTGCTCCAGTGAAATATTGTCATTGTCTAACAAAATAAGCTAACTACAGTAACTTCCTGTTCTGGTTACTGCTCCTGTAATTTTTGTCTTTTTTCTTTTTTTTCTCTCTCTCATTTCTGTCATCCCTCTGTTCTGTCATTCCTTTTTAAGTTAATCTTTCAAGTGACCCCTCTACGCTGGTCCCAGTGGATAATTGTCCTCAAAATCTCCATTCCGGTCATCCTCTTGGACGAAGCACTCAAATACATCTCCCGGCATCATTTAGAAGGTAATGCACATGTACAGCGTTGGTCTTACCACTGCCCAACTTTCCACCTCTGTAATGACTGGGTCTACTATAATTTATTATGAACAGTTATTTAACCAAGGTGACTTCTACTATTGCCTCATTGTTTGTTTCTGTCACATTGGCACTGTCAAACCTTTTTTATGGTGCGCTGAAACACGAAAAGTTAAATCAACCCCTAAACCTCCTGTAGAAGCTGCAACTTGTCCACATGACCACGTGGACATGTCGCATGAATGTTCTATGAAGGGATTATAGGGCTCCAGTTTTAAAATAACCAACTTTGTCAATGACCGACCTATCCACACCCGACTCGACTCATGAATTCTTTTGTGGCAAAGCTTTACAGAACATTGCCAGAGCTCTACCCTTTAGGTTACATGAGATATTTGTCTGCTTCCCAATAAGTCTGTCTGACATTGCATGAGTTACTGTGAAAGAACACAATTGTGGGCAGAGCATGGCTAGGTGAATGCACTCTGTCAGTAAACCGCTTCAGGCCTGTTTGTGACTCCTCTGCTCCCTCTTTTATCTCTTTTATGCACTCAGCTGTTTTCTGCATCTCTCTTTTCTCTCCCCTTTTCCTCCGCTGCAGCCTAAATCTCTCTTCCTGTCTGTGAAAAGGTACTCGTCTCCCTTGCTTTACTCCTATGCCTGCCCCGCCTCCCCTTCTCTGACTTTCTCTTTCTCTCTGAGTGTGTGTTTTTGTGGACGTCGATCTTCAGATATTCTGTCTTTTTCTTCTTTTATTCACTAGGTGAAGAGGAGGAGAAGTACATGAAGAGTCGGCAGCTGAAATTCTAGGACAACTCCTGCTTCAACGCGCACACATGCACGCACACGCGAGCTCCTTTCCCCGCTTCCCCTTTAAGGCACCACTCCGAATCCTCTTTGCTTCTCTAAAATAACTTACCTGCATGTCCAGCCACCACTAGAAATGAGCAGGGCTTGTTGGTGTATGAGTGTGCGTGCGTGTGTGTGCGCGTGTGTGTGTGTATGCAAGCACAGCCCCTGTCACGCAACATTGCGTGACAAGCAGCTAATGTTATTTAGGGATTCTTGTTGCTTCTTTTTATATGGCTTCTTGGCTTCCACTCATGTGCTGTAGATACTAGTGCAATAACCAGAGCTCTGGGAGCAGTGAGACAGGGAGGTCAAATGTTAAAGGTCACGGTGTTGGCTTTACGTTGGGAATCAAGGCCTTGGAGAACATTCAAGCCACAGGACGGCTTGTTCAGTCCGTGAAGAGGGCCATGGGAGATGGAGAAGGAGGACGGAGACACCATCTGGACAATTCGCTGTGTGGTGTGAGAGTGTGAGCATGAACGAACAAGGCCAGTTTGACTAAGGAGGCACTTGTGGTCTCACTTGTTCTTTGCTTCCTCTCACTCATTCTTGCTTCATCTTCCTGTGTCATCTCATCCATTTTCTTCTGACTCAAAATGAAACTTTCTGTGGTCGTTCATCCACATGTTAATGTAGAGACTGAACAAGCTTTATGGTGAGTTGGCACAAATACTGTTCATCCTAGTGAGAAATTGTAGTCTGCAGTTGTTTATGCTGATTAAGTGTAGGTATGAAGGTAAAAGATTGCATAACAGTAGGCACCGATGACCACATCACCAGCTTTATGGAGAATGTTTTGTCAGCTCTTAAGGCAACTTCAGTCATTCTATGGGCTGGTGGTGTAGACTAAAACATGAACATTTTAGCAGAACCCAGTGAACTCTCAACCTACGCCATCAATCAGACGCCTCTCTCTAAAATCTTTAATTACATTACCAAAAAACACCTCATGTAACTATGATTTTACACAAATATTCAAGAAATGTGATTTGAATTAAATAATGAAATTGGATAAAGTTAGATATTTTAAAATTCTACACTTTCTCATTGGGCTAAATGGGATTTTTTGCCAATGTTCTGTAAAGCCTGTACAACCTTGCACCAGTTGCTACAAAAGAAGACTTTTTATACCCCAGAGTAAAAAGTGGCAGTAATAAACAACTCCTGTCCAGTCTTAAAAAAAATGTTTGATGCGTTTTGGGCTATGGTTCACCCAGTGTAGGTGTAGGAAATGGGTTGAAAATGTTTACACTTAGAAAACAATTTTCCCCATGATGCCAAATTCCAGACAGCCATGATTAAAAGGATCCGCTCCTCCATATGTGCTAACGTGGCTAACAACCAACTATAAACCCCCCATTTGGCATGTCTTTTGCATAATGCAACTTTGTGGCTATCCCAGGTTGAACATGTTTTACAGAAAAAGCTTGACCAAATATACTAACATTGCCAACGATGAATATAATCTAGTTATAACCTTTTTTAAATGCGAACTGATGCCCTTTTACTTCAATTCACTGTTAGGAACATTAGCATCTCTGGCTGCACTATTCCTTTAGCTTACACAAATGGCTCACAGATGAGTGTACAGTTTTAGCTCATTCAGTACTAGCATCTAGAAGCACTAGAATGGCTCTTTAGTAGACAAATGTGAATCTTTCTACTCTGCGTTTGCTTCTGAAACTCTTCTCTGAAAGTGTACAGTCTAACAGCCTCTCTAAAACAACATTTGTGCTAATTTCACAGGAACACTAGTCAACAGGAGCTGCTAGCATTTCCAACAGAGCAGTTTACAAATTTTTACTCAGATATTTATAAGGAGCAGTTGTTACGAAAGGTTAGTGGCTAATAAAGGAAGAGGAAAAAGAGGAAGTGTGTGAAGAAGTACAGCACCAAGGCAATGCTGGTAATTTAGATAGATCCATGGTGTACGTGGCAAGCTAACTGAGAGTTTTAATGTAAGTTACCTGAAGCTTTTTGTATAAGAATAGCCTACTCTCGCAGGCACACACACACACACACACACACACACACACCACTCAATTCACACACACTCACTCATATCACCCAGCAAGGACTCTTTATGAATGTATCTTCACTTTCTTCCCTGTCTTTATTCTTCGTGAATGTCACTGTTCTTTGCACCCTCCGGCTCACAGCTAAATTGCTCAAGCTTGAACCCCTTTTGTTTACGTTTTTTAACCGTACTACATTTTTTTCCCCATTCATTTTCTTCATTTGTTCCTTTCTGAAGTTCCACTTAGCAGGTTCATTTCATAGTCTCCGAATGTCGTCTCCAGGACTTGAAAAGGCAGCGGAACATTTTAAGCCGGCCACCGTACAACTCCGCTTAAATGTTGAGGGCCTTGCGTCACCACCAGTGCTTTGGCAATCTTGATGAACTTGGCTTCTTGTCGTTTATTTTGTGTTTATTTTTTAAATAATAGTAGTAATAATAATGTACTTGACTGAACGAACCCAGGTGGTTTAGGTTGTCCGTTTTGCTGTCAAGAAGGGTATGGTATGCCCTCACAGTCTGTTGATAAGGGGCCAGTGTGTGTGTTTGTGTGTGTGTGCATGTGTGTATGTGTGTGTGGAGAATTAGCATACAAGCTAATCCCATTGCCTGTGCGTCACTATGTTGACCTTTGCTATCGTTGGGAGATGTTGTCTAATGTCTGTCCAGTCTAGATCCAGTTCCGAAGCACTTATCTTTGTGGCAGATATTATATGAGATGTGTAGCCTACAGCTACTGTGTTGGCGGCCATTTTTATGTCAGTAATGGTCAATGTAGTCCGATGGTTCAGTAATTGTCAGCTTCCTGTGTGCACTATAAATGATCAATGAAAAGCTCAGGCTCGAACACCGAGCTTTTGGATGCTCTTTAAGTTAAAGCAGGACTGTATGCTGACCATTAAGCTTAGTCCATAGAGTTTGCCCGTTTAAATTGTGCGACAATGCAGTCTTTCTAACAAAATGACCATGTAACTCTAAGCCCAACATGCTGACATAGGGCAATAAGGCCTCCTTCTCTCACCCTGGCTACAGAAACCACTGGCAGTCCAAGCAACAGAAAATGTGGGCTCCTATAGCCTCGCTAATTACTACTGATCTCTTGAAAACCTGTACAGGAAAAGAAAATACAATTGCATGGAACCTTGTTACTGTAATTAATAACCTCTACAGTATATAATATTTAATTTTTGAAAAAAATAATAACTCACTTAAATGAATCCTATGTACCAACAACTAAACGCAGTCAAATGTTTTTTTTTCTTCTTCTTCCTCCCATGGACGTGGCATCAGAGGATTTTGTTCAGTTTGTGCAAATAGCAGAGGGTGCTTATCGATTGTTACTGTTTGTTTTTTAAAGGTTGTTGTTTTTTTGTGTCTTTTACTTAAGTTTTTTGGGGTTAAAATGTTGTAAAATAAAGGTAAGAATCATGCTAATAATATTTGAGGATTTTTTTAACAGTAATTGTAATTTGGTTTAAGAATATCTATCTTGAGGATTCCCCCCCACCCCACCACCGGGATAAGCCCCTATTCACTTCCCTGTACGTCTTGAGGAAGTCAGTGATACATTATGAAATGGTACACCATCTTGTAAATATGAGCTAATACCTTGCACCTGATGTAGATTAAACAAAAGAACCACGCGTGACTCCCCTGAATAAGGTGTGGTAGTAAATGTTGCTTTGAAAGACAACATGGATTCCCTTCCCAATCTGTGGTAAGGGGAGGCGAGTAGGGGCTGACTGGGGATTGGATTGTGATTTACACAAAGCAATGTCCAGTGATGAATGCTGGGTAATGAAGTTTTCCAAGTGTGTACATTTTTGAAGGGCTTGGTGTGGGTACAGCGGCTCCAGAGGCACACGGTCGTAATTGTGCATCGGTGTGTGTGTGTATGTGTGCGTCTTAAACTATTTATTAATATTTTACAGATTCATTAATCAGCTGATACCGATTAGTTATCAGTGTGTCCAATTCTCTGCTGTAGACAAGTTCTCTTGGCACCTCCTGGGCATCGGAGTAGCTTCATGTTTTATGGACCTGGCAACCCTGTCTATACCTGCTGCATGCACAGTTTCTATCAAACAGCATCTGGAGCCTTGTATCCACTACTGAGAATGGAATCTCTGCATTGCCTTGGTCATATTAATTGTGGATACATAATTTTATATATATGAAAAAGACATGGAAATAAAGATTATTTATCTTGTTATTTATCTAAGGTGTCTTGTGTTTTTTGTCGAGTGGAGACCGGCTTTGAAGCTTATTTGGTAAAATTGTAATGGACAGTACTGACCAGCAGATGGTGCAACAGCTTCAAGTTGAAACAATACAAATATCATTCAAATGCAGCTAGTACAAACTCAGCTTTCACTGGCAGCATGATACAGATTTATGCATAATTTTCCCTATGAGTATTTTTTTTTATCATCAGTATCCAGAGAAAACCATGCATCTCGTTTTTTTGTATTTTGAATGTGATTTTTCTACATCAACACAGCAGCTGGGCTTTACATTGTGTGAAACTTTCACAATGAACAGACCAATAGAAATGCTCCAAAATCACTTGTACTGAAATGTTCTTCCATTAACTAATATTAGAAGAATGGAATGTTTTAGCCTTCTCCTGTAAAGGTGCCATTTTTGAGATACTCGGACAGCAAAGATGTTATTTTAATTTTGATCTGCTAATTAGGTGGAGGTGCAGTTAATGATGTGAAGGCAGATCTTCCATTTTCGTTGAACAGACTGGGGTTCAGGTTCAAATGCACTTGGTGGAGGAGTGATGCAGGTCAAACTAGCAATTGAAAATGGAGGGTTTGGGATGGTTTCTTCCACCAGAAATGCCGTCTATGCAGCCATCGCTTGGCTAAAGTACAAACAAGTCATCCGTCCCATTGGTTTATTCGATTTCAGAGTATTTACTTCCTGTTCAAGCAGGCAAGTCAAGTAGGCTTTTATTTTCATTTCAATCATATACAGTTTACACAGTACACGGTGAAACGACACAACGTTCCTCCAGGACCACGGTGCTACATGAAACACAGGACCACAAACACTACACAACTAACAACATAAAGTGCAGTGTGTGCAAGGATGTGCAAACATTGCAGGACAGTGCAAAGACAGACAGGTACAAAACAAGACAGTGCTACAGTGACCAGTGCAGTTGTGGGACCTGTTGAGTCGTGTAAGCGGTTAAGAGATTAACGATTGCAACCATGCTGTTGTATGGCAATTTTTTTTTTTTACCCATAATCCAATCTGTATTATAATGCTGCCCCTTTTTTACCTGTTAGTGCTCTGGGCAGTGATTTGATCGAGCACATTTTTAGTCATTGAAACATTCACTGAACTAAACTCAACCTGATTGCTTTATCACTCCCACTTGCTTTAGGTCAGTTATGGTACAAAAAGAATAAGCTGGATTTCACTGTGCCTTTAATTAGAACTTTGCAGAGAGCTTCCTCACCAGAAATCATGCTGGTTCTGTTGCTCTAACACACATTTGAGGACATTTTAGGGATTTCTCTGAGAAGTTCTAAAAGAATCCAAGAATTTTATTTGATTTTTACTCATTTGTTTATGTGTTCAGAGTTTTACGATAAAGAGAAATCTCATCTGTTTGAAAGAGGCCTATGTTTAAAAATTGATGGGGCTGTTTAAATAAAGATCAAACATTATTGTTATTATTGCCCCAAATCAATATAAAATGCAAGGGCAACTTATCATAACTTTTTTCTTGGTGCTTGGTATTGATGTTATTCTTAATAATGTCTGAGTCTGAATGCCCCCACCCGCCTTATTTTCAAATTCAGATTCAGAAAATGTCATTGACCCCGGATGAAATTGTTGGTTACAGCAGCTCAGACAGACCGAAAAGATAAGGAGGCACTAAAAGATGGAGTGAAATCTAAATTGAATATAACTGCTCTTTAATCAAAATAGACTATGTAAATGTTCTTAATACATATACTATAACTATATACTCTAAATATTATATAACATTACATATACCAGATCAGTTACACTATATACTATAACTCTATACTGTGTAAACAGCTGTATGAAACAGAACTGTGCTTTAAGTGAGTATTGCACATGGGAGGAGGAGTATATTGCACTTTCCAGAAAGTTAAATTAAGACTGTGTGGTATAAATATGAATGTAATATATAAATATACAGAGTAAATAATTTTGCATTAGAGGTAACAATGGTCACTATACATTAATTAACAAGCTTAAATAATTCTATAGCTTAAAGAAATAAGTAAACTAGCTAATTAAGTTTAATGTTTATGAGGGTGAGCTGTAGCATAACTCATAACTTTGATTATAAGCATTTGTGGAGGAACTATGTTTTTAGAAGGAGACCAAAATAATGACTGACATGCCCAACAGTCACGACCGTTTCTGACGGCTGTGTTGTCTATCGTGTGAGGGAGAATGGCAACAAAAACTGCTCAGACTAAACCTGAGGTTAACGATGTTACTGATGAACGTGTACACAGATCAGCCACAGCATTAAAACCACAATAAGGTAACAAGTGAATAACAGTGATAATCCTGTCAAGGGGTGGGACATATTAAGCAGCAAAGGAACAGTCAGTTCTTGAAGCTGTGTTAGAAGGAGGAAAAATGGGCCAATGTAAGGATCTAAACCACTTTGATAAGCCATGTTGTGGTGGCTAGATAATTAGGTCAGTGCATCGTCTTGCAGGGGTGTTCCTGGTATGCAGTGGTTAGAACCTACCAAACGTTTTTTAAGGAAGGACGACTGGTGAACCAACAAGAGAGTCATGGGTGCCCCAGGTTTACTGATATGTGGGAAGTGAGGAGATGTCTGGTCTGATCCCACAGAAGAGCTACTGTAGCACAACAGGTCCATGCCAGCTCTGATAGAAAGGTTCATCGCATCGTTGCCGCAGGCCAGGCAGAATATTTATGCTGACCCTGTCCATTGGCGAAAGCCCCTACAACAGACTTGTTAGCATTAGAACTGGACCATGGGGCCTTGGAATAAGGTTGTCTGGTCTGATAAACACAGTATGCACGTGGCTTGCTTACTTGGGGAGGCAATTTGGGGGAAAAGGCTAGAAAGTGGGGGTAGTGTGATGCTCTGAACCATGATCTGCTGGGAAACCTTGGAGCCTGGCACTCATGGATGTTACTTAGGTATGTACCAACTAACTAAACATTGTTGCAGATCAAGTTTACCCCTTCATGGCAACAGTATTTCCTAATGGCAGTGGCCAATGAGTGTATTTTAGACACATACTGCCTTGATCAAGCGTTGTATTTTTTTCATTTCTGAAACTGACCCCCCACCAACTTCTCTACCTGAAGGGGTCATAATAACCAGCCATAAAACGAACCTCCTGGCTAATATTTTATCCCCCTCATGCTAAAACAACTTGGATTGTGGTGCATTGTGTGTTCTGACACATATGCATCATAGCCATCATTCACTTTTTGGGCTACTAGATCTTCTGTGAGACTAAACCAGACAGCTAGAATTTGTATGCATCAGTGAGACTTATGCACCCATGACCTTTTGTCGGTTCATCAGTTGCCCTTCCTTGGACCACTCTTGGTAGATGCAAACCACTGCATACCAAGAACACACCACAAGGTGTATATATAGCCTTAAATTGGCTTACATTCATATTTTGAATGAAAAATATATTTTATATGTATTCCTGCTTCAGCAATTACCTTAGTACTGAAGGACTTTTAGTCTGTAAGCAGGAGTGCTACACATGCTACAAGGTGACCTGAGCTGGTGACTGAATTTTGCAAACGATCATTATATTTTAAGCAATGTTTCTGAGGTTTTTTCTAAATAGAATATTTACAAAAACAACAGAATGTAGGACAGAGTGAGATGTTACCACTAACATCACAGCTCTGAACATCAATGGAGGCTTAATCATGGCCTTGATGTTGTTCAAGGTAGCATTCTCGCTTGCGTTTTATTCAGTCAGTCATTTTCTTGCAATGAATCTGATCAAAGCAAAAGTAGAGGCCTGAGTAGGGCTGATAGACTGTTGCCTGCCGTCATGACTAGTCTAGAGAAATGATGTTGCAGGGCAAGCTTCAAACAGTCCAACACTCTCCCATCTGCCTACCAGCTTATGTATAAGCTCTCACAACCTGCACACTGCTTCCCAGAGGCTAGTGACGCCTCATCACTAAACATCTATCACTCCAGGTGGTAGCCTAGCTACTGGCTGGACATGCTGAAAGGAGCATTTTGGCTGATGATGACAGGAAACGTGGCTAATTGGCTTTGCTTGACCCACCTTGCGAGCCTGACTCGGCACCATCATACCTCGATTAAGTGTGTTGTGGAGGTGAAAGTGGGCGTTCGCCAAACGTTGAATCACTATTCCCTAATATAGCGCCGTCTCTCAGGCGATGCTTTTGTTTGAAACCCTGCCCAATTTTCAGATTTTAGATATTTCTTTCTCTTTTTTTACCTTCTTTTTCATTCGAAGCGAATATGTGCTGGAAAGCTCACTGCCAATTAATTGCAGTTTGATGTCTGAGCGAGAAATTCTCTTCCCATGGCAACCCACGATTTATCTTCCTGGCAGAACATGAATTATCTTGGATGGCTGAAGATGCTGTCCGAGGGCTTGCAGAAATGTGGCCTTCAGCATAATCAGGATAAATAGGATAAACATAAAACTGCTACACAAATGCTAATAATAAAGCCTAATTTATGCACACATGCTGGTTTTGTGGGTGATGCAGTGGTTAGCACTATTGCCTTACAGAAAGTAGGTCCTGGGTGCTCTTCTGTGTGGAGTTTGCAAGCTCTCCCCATGTTAACATGGGTTCCTCCCACTGTGTGAAGGCTTGCAAAAAGTTTTGATTGGATACTCTAAATCGCCTATAGGTGTGAGCGAATGGTTGAGACCACAATAAGGTAACAAGTGAATAACAGTGATAATCCTGTCAAGGGGTGGGACATATTAAGCAGCAAAGGAACAGTCAGTTCTTGAAGCTGTGTTAGAAGGAGGAAAAATGGGCCAATGTAAGGATCTAAACCACTTTGACAAGCCATGTTGTGGTAGCTAGATAATTAGGTCAGTGCATCATCTTGCGGGGGTGTTCCTGGTATGCAGTGGTTAGAACCTACCAAACGTTTTTTAAGGAAGGACGACTGGTGAACCAGTCTCTGTGCCCTGCTATGGGTTGGCCTCCTGTTTTGGGTGTACCTTGCCTTGGGCCCATAGTCAGCTGGGATCGGCTCCAGCTTCCCCATGACACCTATGGATAAGTGATTTGGATAATGAATGAATAATAGTCTTGTCAGAAAATAATGCCAACCCTTAACCATGTCACCTCCTGATTGGTGCAACCATGAAA
The DNA here is from genome assembly GCA_037974385.1 of Arnoldichthys spilopterus. Taxonomy (NCBI): domain Eukaryota; kingdom Metazoa; phylum Chordata; class Actinopteri; order Characiformes; family Lepidarchidae; genus Arnoldichthys; species Arnoldichthys spilopterus. The sequence goes on along the minus strand of JBBPDA010000081.1, from coordinate 11,874,812 downwards.
GCACTGGCCCTATCATTGAAGGCTTGCAAGTATGATCCCTAGTGATGCCTCAGCCTTCCTTGGCCTGGGGTCCAAGACCATAATTGGCCTCATTTACTTTGGGTGATTAGGATCTCTTTGATGACATAATGTCCTTAACATGGTCAGCCTCAAAAATCCGCCTTAAACAGTGATTTAGAGATGCAGAATCTTGAATACGCCTTCATTTCACAAAACAGTTTTTTAAATAAGTTTTTAAAATTAAATAAGATATTTTCTCCACAGACCAGGCCATTAATACACTTAATATATAAAGAAATCCTGGATTCAGTAAAACAGAAGGAGTATCTAGTACCCATGGTACTAAATAGTCCTAAGTCTAGCCATTACGCTACTAGGTACATCCATCCATCAATTTTCTAACTCACTTCTTCCATTTCGGGTCACAGGGAAGCTGGAGCCAATCCCAGCTGGCAATAGGCCCAAGGCAGGGTTCACCCAGGACAGGAGGCCAAACCAGCACAGGGCTATTTAGTTACATTTTTTAAAAAACCTAAAATTTTACTTAAGAAAAATGTCGCATTAGGAAAAATACTGCAGTCTTGCTTCTCTTAATATCTGTGTTCTTATTATAGATGGACTGGTCCAATACTGATATCAGATATCAGTTCAATAATGGATTAAATAGCTGGATCGGGTATCGGTAACAATAGGCTGATCTATGAAGCCGATCTTTACGTTTTTTTTGTTTTTTTTTTACCAAATTGCTGATGCACAATTATGGTTTTAATAAAAATTGATTATGTTCATTGGTTTATATGTATTTGTTACATTTTGTTTTACAAAGTTAAGAAAGCAATGTTTAAGTCAAGCCTTACACATTTAAAATGATCCCACCCTCTTCCACATAGTGAGACATACTGAGACATGTACTCAGCATTGGCCCAAACCCAAAGCCCAGACATCGATATGGGGAATGAAAAGTTGGATTGGTGCATCCCTGGTTCTTATACTGAATCCTGCATGGTGTCCTTGCGCTGCTTATACACAATTTATTAATCACCGTTCTTGGCAGCAAGCTGGGAATTCAGGCCTTAACTTCAAAGCATCTGAAATATTGACTAGCGAAGCACACTATATGGAGCACACTGCTGTCTGTCTTTGGCCACCGTGTTGCCCTCCTCCCTTTGGTGCTGAATGTCGTGTATAGTCTGTAGGTTGATGTGTCCAATGTGACTGGGCCAAGCTAACTCAGCAGTACCTTGATTCTTCCTATCGCACACATGTATGTAGCCCCCTATGTCATGTGGGTTCTTGGGCCTGCTGGGGTGTGCTCCTGTGGGGAAAAGAGCGGAAGGCAGGCTCTCGTTAGTGCTGGTGAGGGGTCGTTAGTTCCGCTTGCTGTGCTTTTCCGCACACTCTGGGACTACACAGAGGCTAAACCTGACTGATTATCCTCAGGAGATCCAATCAGAGACGGAACGAGTGAGACACGCGGCGTTAATTCCCTGGAGCTTTTTCTGCCTCTCGTCTTCTCTCTCTCTATTTTCTGATCCCTTTACTCATGTATTCATCTTCCCTTCTACCTATCCAATTAATCCCTGTATCTCCATAAACTCTTGCCCATAGTGTTAGTAATGCAGAGTGTTGCTCTAATGAAGGCATTCAAAACTGTCTGAGTGGTTAATAGGGAATTTCCAACCTGCCAAACCTGAATGAGTTAGTAAATGAGTGACAAGATAGTTTCATTAGATGCTTCACATCTACAGAACCCCTTTCTGGAAAAGTTGGGATGTGTTGTATGTATCTGTGATTTCTCTTAAACGTTTATTTAACTGACAGAAGTAGAAACTCAACGAAGGCTGGGACAGATGCATGTTTACCAGTGTGTTTTATTACTTTTCCTTTAGTAATAATTTTTTTATCATTTTAGAACTGAGAATACGAATTGTTGCAGCTTTGCAAGTGGAATTTTTACCCATTCATGTTTGCTACAAGACTCTAGATGCTCAGAAGTTCATTGTCTTCATCTTCTTGTCCATGATGTGCCATAAATATTCAATAGGAGACAGATCTGAACTCCTGGCAGGCCAGATAAGGACAATCTCCATGTGTCTACAAAGCCACACTGCAGAATGAGGCCTAGTATTTTTTTTTTTACTGAAATAACCATGGACTTCCCAGGAAAAGACATTGGCAGCATATGTCTCTCCAAAATCCCAACATTAGTCTCTGCATCAATGGAACCTTCACACATAAAGTCACCCATGCTGTGGGCACTGATACACCTCATACCATGAGCAATGTTGGCTTTCACTCATGAGTTTGGATAATGCATTTTGTCTTTGGCATACAGAACTCAACATCCATTTTTCTTAAGGACAAACTGAAATGTGAACTAATCGGATTTTTCAGTCCACCGGAGACAAGCCTGGGTCCAGGGGACTTGGCATAGTTTTTGAACAGAATTTGTGTTTGGCTTTCTCTTTGAGTAATTCAATTTCAAGTTTCAAGTTGCATTTCTTGATGCAGCAGAAGACTGTGTTAAGTTACAATGGTTCTCTTAAGAGCTCCTCACAACATGTGGCTATGTTAATGACAGTAGCATGATGGTTTATGATGTGCTGCCTTCTAAGAGCTTGAACTTTCAACAGTGGTTTTCAGGCTTGAAGTGAGATTTCTCTGGATTTGTTTGAGTGTGACATTAAATTTAGTTCTTTTTTTTTAATATTTCCAAAAACAATCATTGTGGTCAGCCAAACCATAAAAAGCTATGTCTTTCCACTTTTGTCAGTCATGTAAACATTTGAGAGAATTTACCAGTTGCGTTACAAAATGCCCTAACTTTACTTGAAATAGGATTTGTTACAGTAATAAAGTAATACTACAGGAATTTCTCTTTGATTACCATAGAAACCATAAAGTTCTGCAACAATTACTAAAGGTGAATAGTGGTGGGCAGCAGTGGCCTAGTGGGTAGGACCTTACCCTTGTGAACAGAAGGTTGCACGTTCAAGTCCCGGCCCGAGTACCACTGACATTTCCTTGACCAAGGTACTGTCCCGCTACACTGCTCCCTGGGCGCTGTTGATAGCTGCCCACTGCTCCACGTGTGATGGGTTAAATGTAGAGGTCACAGTACGTTGTGGTGCACTTTGTGTGCAATCACAAGGACAAATGTCACTTTCACTGTAAAGTTTAACACAGGATCCTTCACAAACATGGAAAACAGTTCACAAAGAAGGACTTCAACAGCTAACCAGCCTCGTAAGTTAACTAACTTAGCCACATACCATGCATGTTTTTTTTTCTTAGGTTTTATTGCTAACACAGTGCTCCATGCTGTTTATTCCACATTATCCTCAATTTGTCCCCTGCTATAAAGTAAGTGAGACATTACTACAGGAATATTATACAGTGGAAGGGCATTATAAAAGCACTGCACTACAGAACTCACTACTAATCTCTTTTTTGTATTACTACAGTTTGTTTTCATTAGTTTCTACATAGTTCACTGCTTGTATAATAAAGCCATAATGAACAGAGCTGATCTTAGCCCTCACAAGGCCCTAAGCAAGACTTGACTCTCCCACCACCTAAACCACATATCTACTTATGTAGATGTACTTTCTCTAAGTAATACACTTCCAAACATAGTCTGTTTGTGTACAGGGCATTATTTTGGGGTGCAGAAGTCATAACCTCTCATAACCTATGCAGGGCACTATTTAGTGAGGGGTCCTATTCCCATTTGGACCCATTACCATGCATGTCAGTTGGCATAGACTCAGTGCACACTAGTAACAGCAAATGCTTTCAAACATTTTGATCAGTCAGTTACATTTTAATGAGACAAGAGATCCATATGGGCAATGGGCTCTGTTCGAAGTGTTGATCTATGCAATGCGAACACTTGATTGTTTCCTCTGTCCTGGAAGTCGCTTTGGATAAAAGCGTCAGCCAAATGAATAAATGTAAATGTAAATATGGGCAATACATCATGTATCTACCTGCATCTTGTTGTCTGATCCATCAGCAGCTTTTGGTTTTAAAACCATCCTGTCATGTCTGTCGCTGCTATATCTGTATTACATTCTAAGTGCTACACTGTTTAAGTCTGTATAGATGACAGAATGTACACACTTAAGCAATTTGGGATTGTGCTTCTAAATTATACAACACACTGACCAGCCTTAACATTAAAACCACTGTCGGATAAAGCGAACAACAGTCACTTTAATGGGCACGCGACCTTCAAAACTGGACCATAGAGCAATGGTAGACGGTGCCCTGGTCTGATAAATCAAGTCCATTCATGTGGACAGTGTGTATGCCATGTGTGTGTGTATGTGCAAGTACCATTGAGGTACCCACAAGCAAGGTACTGTCCCCAAGCACTGCTCCCCAGGTGCTCCCCAACGTCAGCTGCCCACTGCTCCTACATGGGTGGGTTAAATGCAAAGGTCACATTTTGTTGTGGTGGGCAGTGCTGTGGTGTGTTCACATTGAAAAAATACTCACGTAATATGGAGTGAACAACCCAATCACATTGATATTTTGTTTTACTCGTTAAGAGTAATTTTTGGGACATTTTTTATTTTGCACTGGAGTAGTTATATCCTAGTTACACAACTGACTATGTCCATTGGTACGTTTTCCGTTTCCACTGGTCCATTTTAAATAATCATGAAATGCTCATGTACACAGAAGCAAATTCTGTAAAAAAAAAATAATTATTTGACCATTACAATTTGTGTTGTTTTACAAAATGTGTTGTTCTTTCTTGTAGCACCACCTTCAGTGTTACCCTATGCAGCGCTAATGCTTGATTGTTTCCTCTGTCCTGGAAGTCGCTTTGGATAAAAGTGTCAGCCAAATGGATACATGTAAATGTAAATGTAAGCTACCTCCAACTCTTGAACAAAACCTACAACTGACCTTTATCCGTAAAGCCTGCCCTTACATTACATATACTAAATCCATCTACTTCCCTAACGTCCTTTTCCTAAGCTTGACCTTGTGCTCAACCCCTCCCAACCATAATCCAAATCTCATCATGCACATTGTAAATCAGAGCTTACATGTTCAAAACACAGCCGATTCCTGGGAAGTACATTAACGCTGCTCAGTTTGAAGTAGACCAGGCACAGAGTGGGAAGGCCTCACTCACTTTCTGTATGCTAATGGCATTCTGTCATCACACGCTCCGCAATGCAGATGTCTCTTGTATGGATGCACGTTTGGGTTAGAAATTCTTGCGTCGGCTGCGCAGCTGCTCCGTCCTGGGATAAAGCATAATAACCTCAGTACAGCGCTGAGCTGCTCTGCAACTCCCAGTGCCCAGCAGAGAGATCTAAAGCTGTCAGAGCATTTCTCCAAAGCACTGGGCTGGCCGTCAACTTTTGAAATTCATGACAGCTTTCTTAGAGGCAGCCCTCTTTCTCTTTCACGCTCACTCTCTTGCTACAGCAGTAGTTGTGTGAACAGCGTATTAAAAGCAGTGGTGTAAAGTATTTGCATGAGTCATGCCAAAGTAAACCTGAAGAGGCTGAGAGAAAGAAGCCTGCAAGGCCACAGAAGGAGAGAAAGCACAGAAACAAAAGTAATCAGAGAATAAATCTGGTTGCTCACATGCGTGTGTGTACTTCGAACAGGGCCCATTGCTAAGCAACTACAGTAGATGATCCTGGATTAAACCTCTGTCCCAGAGGATATGGCACTTTGAAGCTGCTGGCCATCTGTAAGAACATCAGCATCTCCCCTCGTCCTTTACTCCCTCACCTGCCTAAGCCCAAATAAAGCCTGCTTAAGCCCATATGAAGTTCAGTGTACGAGCCAATGGACGTATGAGTGAAGGCCCAAGCAATGGACCATGTGAGGCAGTTACGTAAAGTTAGTTGGGCGACCTTTAAGCTGATGAGCTCATGCTCTTATTCATCCTGAAATTCACTCCGCTAACTGATTAAATGATCAAATATACAGCATTTAATTCCGGTCCAGAGGTGTTCAAGCTGATTCATCACTCACTTTCCCTTAACCAGGCCTGTTATATGACGTCTGGAGGAAGAAGGATCCTCCCTCTGAGTCTTGGTTCCTCTCAATGTTTCTTCCTCTAGCTCTGAGGTAGTTTTCCCTGCCACTGCCACCTCTGTTTACTCACTGGGCATCCGGGCCAGGATTTCTCTTTGTGACAACATCTGTTGTGCAACAAATACATTTGATTTGACTTGACTCGACTTGACATCACCACCACACAACAGCAAAGCAGTGCAACAGCACAGCAAGGTCAGCTTGTTGTCATGATAGATATGCACAAGCTTATGCATGCTTAACTGCATGAAAAATGCAAACATAGTGCAAAAGAATGGAAATGCAAGTGTGTGCTGTGCTTTATGATCTCCAGCAATACATTTCATGTGTAACCCAAGTGTTTTTTAGGGTTGGAGCTAAAGACACGGTTGATAGATCTTCGAGGCCAGAGTTGGGCATCCCCTGACATAATCTAATCTGTCCAATCAATTATTACATAGGGGTGGATGTAACTATATTTATAGACTGAGCAGCAATGCATGGAATATATATTTCCAGCCACAAATTGTGTGGAAAGTGTCTAAAACTACACTAAACATTCCTCGTGTGAGAATGGTTTAATCGCAGTATTCAGACATTTTGCACTCAACTTTCAATATTCCAGTTCCAAGAGCCCAGCACTGGCAGGGCCCCCCCAGAGAACACAATCTGAAACAAGAACATTGTTTTTGGGCAGTGGTGGTGTAACGGTTAAGCAGTTGCCCTGTGACCTAAAGGTTGCCAGTTCAAATCCCAGACTAGTACAAGTACCACTCTTGAGCAAGGAACTGTTCCAAAGCACTGCTGCCCACTGCTCCTACATGGAGGGGTTAAATGTAGAGGTCACATTTCACTGTGGTGCACTGTATGGTGTTCACAATGACAAATAATCACTCACTTTTATGTGTATTTTTATGTTTGCATATAGGGCGAGGTGGTGCCAGGTTAGCGCTGTCGCCCCACAGCAAAAAGGTTTTGGGTTCGATCCCTGTGTTCGTGTGGTTTTCCTACCACTGCTCTTAATTGCCCATAGGTGTGTGTGTGTGTGCGTGCGCGACTGTTGTCTGTCTATGTGTTGCCCTGTAATGGGTTGGCCTCCAGTCCTGGGTGTATCCCGCCTTAGGCCCATAGTCACCTGGGACTGCTTCATCTTCCCTGCGGCCTGAAAGTTAAAAGCAGTTTAAAAAATGTATGTATGTATGTTTGTATGTATATATATATTCCTCAGGCAGGAAGGGAGGCTCACTAGCCACAGTTAAAAGTATGATCTGTGTCCCAAATACACATTATACTCATACTATAATAATACAATACTGTGTCTGTTATAAAGATGAGTACGTAGTATAGTATTGTTATTTTATTATGGTATAGTGTGTGATTGGGACATGCAGTAATTTTAACCTCTGGTACGTTACTTCAACACTTGGCGATTGTGGCTGCGGTTGGTGTGCCTCCCTCCCTCCCTCCCTGCCTGCCTGCCTGCCTGCCTGCCTTCCTGCCTTCCTGCCTGCCTGCCTGCCTTCCTGCCTTGACGAATCTTCGAAGGGAAACCTTGCGGGCTTTAGGACCCAGCATGAGCAAAGAGAGAAAATGTTTTAGCGAAGCATGGAAGTTCCGCACCGGCTATCACGGAGCTCGATCGGCGAGACTATTTACAACCAGCCGCCCCTTCAGCGCAGCTCTGCGGTCCACGTTTCCACCCGAAACCGAAAGCCAATGATCGAGTTCCAGCCGATAAGAGCGCAGGTCCCTGCTCCTCTCCGCCAGGGCGGAGGGAAGGAAGAGTGAGCGTGTGAACGGGTGGAATGGGACGCGTCTCTGCGCTCAGACCCGAGCACAAGAAGCGACCAAAAAAGCGAGTTGCGGGGGCGGTCCACGTCGAAATGAAAGCAGGACATCTCGCTGGGTTCATCTCCCCGCTCACTCGCAGTGCACCGTCCCTGAGCTGAAGCGGCGACTCCACGGCAAATCACGGAATCGGCTCAGCGGAGCGTCGCGCACACTCGGGCAGGGAAGAGGGTCCTGGACGGCGTGATACGCGTGAGTCAAACTTTCTCCTTTTTTTCGGGGCATTTGATGTCCGATCCGAGTGCCATTGAAGCCTGGCTCAGAGAGGCGCTCTACGGTGTGGTCAGATGTGTGAGCGCGTGCTGACCGCTGCTCCTGCAAGTTCATCTTTCATGGGAGGCAGGCTGGGCATGCGGGCAGGTATGAAGGGGTAGGGGTGGGCTGGGTCTCAGCATTCAGCTCTATTCACACAGGACTGTTAAGAAGGACGCGAGATGCTGATCTATGCAACACTAGCTGCCTACTTTGTGTCAGGACGGTCTTGTTTGACAGTGATGAGACCTTTTTGCCTCATATGGGCAAAATCTAATGATGACGGGGTCTTTTTGGTCTCGCATTGGGGCAGAGCTAATAATGAGACTGTTTTTGCCTCAAATTGGAGCAAACCTAATGATACGATTTTTTGCTTCAGCTTGGGCCAAATCTCCTAATTATGAGCATTTTTTGCCCCACACTGGGGTAAATCGCCTAAGGATGAGACTATTTTGGCTCAGGCCGGGGCAGATCTCTTAATAATGACACCATTGTCCTCATATTGGGATAGACCTCCTACTGATGAGATCATTTTGCCTCACATTGGGGCAAACTGTCTAAAGATGAGACTGTTGAGAGTGTTTTGCCTCATTCTGGGGCAAATCTCTTAATGATAAGGTTGTTTTTTGCCTCACATTGGGGCAAATCTCTCAGTAATGAGACCATTTTTTCATATTGAGGTAAACTCTGTAAAGATGAGACTTTTTTTGCCTCATATTGGGGCAGTTCCCTAAATGATCATTTCCCCTCATATTGGGGTAGACCTGATATCATTTTTTCTCCTAAAATTGGGCAAATCATATATCACATGTTTTGGTCTAGTTTTGGGGCCCATATTATATATCATATCATTGCTTCTATAATGTTTGGTCAAATGCCATGCCTTGAAAAAGACAGTGCCTTATATTTGTGGCGGATACTTTAATGATCTGTTTGTCATTATGTGCGGTGTTAAAGGTTTGCAGTCATGGACTAAATGTAAGCTGTTAGTCACTGCTGTTCTGGAGGGATTAGATTGCAATAGCAATTTTGGGATGTATAACCTACACTGTAACCGTTGGTTAATACAAGGACTTGCACACACTCACATACCCATGCACACCCATATGGCTGTCTTGCCAAGTCCACTGAAGTTAACGTCTATATATTGATCGTGCTGTGCTTGAAGGATGCCTCTGCATCATACAGCCTGACAGAACAGCCAGCACAGAATGGAAATGAGGAGAAAAGACAGACAGAAAAACCTATATTTGTGTGCCTCAATGCCAAATGCACTTTCTGTTTGGCTTTTACGCTGTGCTGGTTTTATATATTACATGCCATAGACAGTGGACCACCTTACGGTATGGTACATGCATAATTATGTATAAGATCTCATTATTTTCTCCCTTGGATCAGTCTAGGTGTCTTTGTACATGTGCTTTACATAAATAGAAAGGATTCAAGGTTCAAGCAGTTTATTTGTCATGCACTCAGTTATACAAGTACAACATGCAGTGAAATGTAACCCTGAAGACTCCTAGGAATGTGCAAATAAATATAATAAATATGATACATCGAACAATTAGCAGTATATGCACACCATAAACCATATGTACAGACTAAACTTAATATGTAAAAAGGTATAAAAAGAAGTTTGCAAGGCAAAATATAGAAATATGTGATATTTAGATACATTTACATATTTGGCTGACGCTTTTATCCAAAGCGACTTCCAAGACGTGGAGCAGAGTAGTGGGACGGTACCTTGCTCAAGGGTACCTCAGTAGTGCCTGAGCCGGGACTTGAACCTGTGACCTTCAGGTGCCCAGCGCAATGTCTTAACCACTAGGCCACCACTGCCCTATTTTGTGCAGTGGAATTGAAATATGTGTAGTGACTAGACAGTTGTGCAAATAGCAATGTGCAAATATCTTGATCGTTACACACAATGCAGGGCAGTGGCTATGGTTCATGCACATTATTTGCCTGTACAGAGTTACAGAACAGTAATGCAGTGAAGGGTATAGTCCAGATGAGAATGTAAGGCACATCCGGATTGAGGAGCCTGAGGATAAAAACTCTCTCCATTCATGGTCATAAGGCTGCAGAACCGTTTGCAGAATCGTTTCAGCAGGCGGAACAGACAGTTAGGAAGGTGGGATGAGTCCTTGATGATGATGATAGCTCTGGTCCTGCGGCGTCTAGTGTATATGTCCTGCAGATCAGATCTGTAGCACTGTTCTACAGTTTTCATCACTCTCTGCAGGTCTTTGTGGTCTTGGACTGAGCAGTTCCCAAACCAAGTTGTGATGCTCATGGTTAGGTGGTGTCAACAGCAGCTGTGTAACAGATTTGTAGGATCACAGGAGATCCTAAATTTTCACAGCTGCCTCCGGTGGTAAAGCTGCTGCCTTGCTTTAGTGACCAGAGCATGAATGCGTATGTTAGGTGTAGTTGTAGTCATAAGTGCAGTTATACATTAGTGGCACAACCAGCAGGTATTTGAGTGAGAGTTTGTAACCAGTACACCCTGTACATGTGCCTTAACCTTTCATTCACTGCTAATGATCGTGTTCTTTTATGACTTTTATACTATTATGAGATAATAGTAAAAGTGGTGAGGCAAATTTTTCTGTTCCTCTAAATTTTACTGTAAACTGGGGCAAGTCTCCAGCATCTTCACTGTAAATAATACCTGTGCATATTGGGTATATTGTAACTATTCTGCATATCTTGGACCATTATAAATGAAGTAAAACCAGGACTGGAGCTTCAGGGAGCGGATCAGATCACAGAACTCACACCTACACAACCTGAAGAAAAAACTGTAAATTCTGGTTATCGATTTTATGACCATTATCAACCATGACTGATAATCTGATAGGTGCTCTCAGCGCCAAATAATATGTGTGTATGTATGTGTGTGTGTGTATATATATATATATGTATATGTGTGTGTGTGTGTATGTGTGTGTGTTGACATGCATTAGCTACTTGTTACTATGGAGCTAATTCTTTTAGCTTGGTTTTACATTAAGCACCAAATGAACACAAACAAAACAAAGGGGGTTGTTGTCTCTTCCCATTTTCACTATGATGGTCTTACACTGGTGATGCAGTGTTTTAAGTATATATATATATAGTATGGCAATTTAGCCATAGACTTTCAAAAACAGAAAAATATCTCATTCCAGTTTTTTTTTTGGCAAAATAAATGAAATGATCCCATACTTTTAGTACTGTTTACCCTTGATTATATATGTGGTTTGTTTTAATGGTACACTTGCAATAAGCTTTTAACTAGAGACAATACCAATACTGATATTGGGAATATCATGCTCTTCCAGCGTGCACTAAATCCATAATCAAATATTTGTTTGAACTTGTCCACTGCCAATATTATCTTTTCAAGCAAATATCCGCTGTTAATAGTATGATTCCCAAATCATCCCTACGTATTCAGATTGTCAGTTGTAGCCTATTTTGTTTGTTTATGTCTGGCCCAGTAATCTTGTTAGAATTTATTCTTCATGTTGGTTTTGGGCTGGATGGTTAGAAATGAGCAATTTGGCATCTAAGTTGGGTTTACAGCTGGGTACAGGTGGCACAGTACCACTTTCTGATACTGGTATCGATACTAAAACTAGAGTATTGCGATACTTTTCTTAAGAACCTGCTGACCTTTAAAATGAGCTGTTCCGAAGTGCAGTGAAGTGTATAGTCCAGATGAGACCTACTGAATTTGAGGCATGTTGTAGGCCTGTGGTTGGACATTCCTTAATTCTGATGAATTCATCTCAACTCTCTCTATATGTAAATGGGGTCTGGCCATTTGTGTGTTATGGGGCACACTTTGAAAAGCAATATCCTCCTTCCACCTTGAGGGGTTAAGAGGGGGTGGGGTGATGTCATGATTGCCATGCAAACATTCAACTCCCCTACTGGAAGAAGTACACACCTAACAGCATGACATCACAGAGTATGTTTGCTCGATATCAGGCCAGATTTGCTTTAACATTGACTCAATTCATTGTTTTGTTGATGATTTTTCTCAGTCAGATCAGATGTTGTGCACACTGGTTGTTGTTTGCAGGCTCTCTATTGTGGGTCTAAATCTGCCGTGATGTATTCAGTAATTCAGGTACTGTCTATACCCGCTATATACTCTATATACTAAAGTATTGTGATTGTGATGTCGTCTTTTTGTGTTTCCCACCCTTAGTTTCAATTACTTTCTATCAGAAAAGCCAAGTCATGCATCATACTCTGTTCTTGTATAACCATTCGAAGTGGCCCGTTCAGTGCTGTGCTTTGCTTGGCAGCGCAGGCGCAGGTTCCATTCAATCCACTCTATGCTGTACCATAATTCAGCAGCATTAGAGGCTCTTGGCAAGACCACAGGCAGCCTTCGCCCACTCCTGGTGGGTGTGAATGAAAGCGCTGAGGGCTTCCTGAATGCGTGTGTATGTGTGCCGTGTGTCTGTGTGTAGCTGCTGAGACCGCGTGGCCTTTTCCGACTGGTCAATGAAAGCAGAATTTTGTCGCCTGCTGTTGGCCGGTCATTGAGAGAGAAAAACTGGGAGTGTGAGGGGGCCTGTTCTGAGACTGCAGGTAGAATCAATGCATGGAACTGGGCTGGCTTAAAAGGTGGGCTTTGCAGCAAAATAAGCAATAATAGTGGCAACTGGTCCATGCATAAGCAAACGGAAACAACGCCTTGTATCTCCAAAAGAAGCAAAAGGAGAAGGATTCAGAGGAAATGAATGTATCGTGTTTTTCCAAGACGTTTTGAACCATTTCAGAATCCGGTTTATTGGGAAAGTACGGTATGTTTACACACACAAGGAATTGGGATTATTGTCATTGGTGTTTTTCTAGAATCATAGACAATACACAGCAAATATGCATATTATTTAGAGACCATACACAATATACAGCTGATGGGTGAAGTGATTGTCTCCTTATCTTGTTAAGTTGATGTGTCAGATGCAGGAAAAGTGTAGAAACGAAGGGTTCTGAGCCACACTGACAAAGGCCAAACTGTGATGCCAATATTATTCACGTACAAATCCGCGAATGATAATATGAATTTTCCAAGAATATGATTCCAGTATCATTGTGCATCCATAAAAATATGCAAAATACAAGAAATGTACCAATTATATAAAGACAAGCAAAACACAAAGTGTGTGGTAGTGCAGACAACAATACTGTGCATCATGTATGTGTGGTCGTGTGGGCGGTAATGTGCATTACGCATGGAAATGTATTTCTATTGGCTCCTCCAACATGAAACGTTGACGATTGACAATTAGACGGGGAGTCCAGAGGGGCGTAGTCTGTGGATGGAAATGTTCCCCATTGGCTTTCACTGATTGAATTTTAAAGGTCCCGACATTAGGTTTAATTGGCAATAAAATAAAACTTTTACATGGTTGCTTCCACTTTAAACATCTTGGCACAGCCCACAGACTGGGTACCAGCATTTACAGCGCAGTGGCTTTACTTCCCTGTGTGTATAGTGATGTCAACAATAATTAGTTCTCTATCTGTATCTATGGGTGTGGCTAGAAGTGGGCAATATGAATGAAACTATCATTATCGTGATAATTTGCAGCACAGTATGTCTCAGTGTGCAATTCTGAGCATATGATAATATTGTCAGTTACTTCAAAAAGTGGCCAACTGCATGTCTTGCTAAAAAAAGAGCATATGAATTCTTGTTTAATTTTATTCAACATTTACTACATAGCACTGAATTGTCATTTGTGCTTGTGTTTTTTTTTTTTGTTTGTTTGTTTTGTTTTTTACAGATGTTCCATCATTGCTTCTTTTTTTTGTTGGCTCCAACTTATCAAAAAAAAAAAAAAATAAAAAATCAAGTTATTGTTGAATCTTGTGTCGTGAAAGTGAAACATGCTATTTTCTGTCAATAACCATAGCAGATATGGGGGCGGGGCTTTAGATTTAGTTTTACACCCACAATTACAACACAAACGGATTACAGTCAGTAAGTCATGCGACTGCTGATCACGCGTTACCTATGTGACATTGATGATTTGTATAAAAGGGTGTGTAGGAGATGTTGTACTCGGTCTCATCGGCATGTCGCACGTTCAGGACAAACCAGTGACAGAAGTGTCGATTCATAGCTAATGGTCTGCTACAGCGTGCCTGGGTTGGGCAAGGCAAGTTTATTTATATAGCCCATTATCATACACAGACGTTATTCATTGTGCTTTACACAGATAAAATGAGCATAAAAAGGAGAGTAGGCCATAAAATTAGGAATAAAATCAGATTACAAGAAATAAAAGTAGGATTTAAAATACATTAAGGTAAGATAAAAAGTGTACGGTCAACCAAACAGAGGCACTTTCTGCTCATTTACTGAAGAATTCAGTGGTTAAGACCTTGCTAGTCATGTTCTCGAGTTACTTTCATTTTCACAACAGTGTAGTTTGTGGTTGAGTTGCAAAACAGCTGTTTGCTGTTAGCTGTTTTGTTTGTAGCACTACGATGTTACTCTGATGTGAAGCTGAAGCCAAGACCCTATATCAAGTCTAAAATAGGTCCAAGACCAGGACTGGTCAAGTTCAAGTCAAGATGGAGTCCAAATGAGGGAGGCTGAAACAGAAACAGTGAGACTTACTGCCTTGTTTATAGTTTGTGTGTGACACAGGAGCCACAGTGTATCTTCTTCCTTTTTACGATGGTCAGACTGCCCTGTAGTATCATTTGCAATAGTCAAAAAGCAGTTGCAGTGTAACAACACCGCAGGATCAAATATGCCCATATTTAAAAGCCGTTTAGTGGGATTGACTCAACTCCGCGACAATGTGTCTGTGGCCAAAATGAAAATGATGAGCATGGATGCATCATGAATAGAGCATGCAATTGAATTTTGGCAAGCATATGATTGGCTACAGAATATGGAAACCTATTCTAGATGGATTGGAAATAACTGAACGCCAAGTTTCTGAACAATTTCCCTTAATCATTGATTTATTTTTTTTTTGTTTGTCCATTTAGGGGTGCCTGGTGGGTGCTTTAGTTTTGTTGGATATTTACCTACCTATCTATCTACCTATCTATCTAGCCACAGACAAATGTTACTAGCAGAATTGTTTTTTCAATTCTTTATAACAAATTTTATTGATTTCTTTATTTTTTGTTAAGGCATCTACACTCATTCATGACCACCTAGAATATATGGCGAGACCAATGGCTGACCAGCCAAGTCCAAGCCAAGCCCTAGACCATATTAAGTCCAGATCTTTGTCCTTACAGCCTTACATTGAATGATCTGTGGCACATGACTGTGAACGTTTTGATTCACTTTTTCATTTTAGTCTCTCTTGCACACAAACGTGCCCTCCTATCGTTCACTTCCTGTGCTGCTGCCTTTGTGATTACAGATGAAAAACGGTCATTCCTCATTCCTGCAGACTAAGCCACATCTATAGCAGGTCTAACAGTGTTTATTCAGTATAATTCTGTACTTGATTTGTTGTGTAATTGCATCATAAACACTGTTATATAATGGGGGAGTAAGAGAGAGGCTAAAAATCAGTTTACACCTCGTCACTTCACGTGTCTTGAGTATCAGCATTCTATCCAGAAGAGTCCAACCATAGCAAACCCCTCCCAGTACTCTTGATGGCACCTCCCCCTTCTGTTCTTCATTCAGCACTTATTGCATGCTTTGAGGCTCCCCAGTGCATCTCCTAGTGTGACTTTTTATCTGGGAGTTCAATTTTAGTTCCATAGCCCAGTTGGCTCAAATAAAGCACCAGTTTGGTTAAACTCGTCTCATCATCTTGGTTTAATGCATGTGGACAACGTGGGGGGATAGTTATTCTAAACAGTGGTCTTATTGTAAACATTGACCATTTTGTGCAAAAAGTGCACTTTTCTTTTGAATAGAATCACTAGGACCAGCGCAGGTGACTTGCTGTTGAATATGAGCTGATTTGCATATCACTCATCACATAGTAATCAGATTTCATTCTGACTGGTGACGCTCTTGACTTCCAAGTGTGAACGCATGTGACAAATCTTATCAGGATACAATCCAGATCCTAGTCGCAGGTGTAAACTGGGTGTAAATGTTTTAAGCATAATGACAATTTACACACAAGTGTGAGAAACAGGAGGACGTACACAGCAACAAATCCAATATTGGTGCATCCATAAAGTTCTTCCATTCTGACAGATTGCAGTACCTCACAGGAAACCTAGGGGGTGATGTTGCCTCTATTTTTTTCATTCCGTTAAGGAAATTCCGTTAAATTGTCACACTGAGAGAGCTACTAACGATGGCAACAGTGTGGTTGGACGACATTGTCAGGAAACAGCAAAAGGCATTGTGGTTTATTTATTAAAATGATCCGATAGTAGTTAACAAATGATGTGATTATTAAAATAAATTAAATCAATAAATAATATTCCTGTCCAAACACTGATCATTGTGGAACCTGATCATCATCTTCACGGCCTTGATTTCTTTTTGTCTGGCCGTCTCTAGTCCCTGTGCCTCACCATGGGCACCATGAGACTAGCACGGCATGGACAATAATATTTAATTTGATATCCTGCTTGTTCCCACACATCCTGTTGCAGGTTTGTTTTTGTGGCCTCGTCGAGCTTGTTCCCGAGTATTCTGGCGTAACACGAGGGCAGCGGCGTCTCTTCTGCTTCCACTTTCCTTCTGACTCAGCAAGAAAGGTCACCGGAGGCTTCTCTAGTAATTAGCTTTTAGTGTAGAACTCCCATTTACACCCCAGCACACATCTCTCTCACTGCTGTTCTGTAGCGTAGCGCTATCATCCTCACTTTTGCTTTCCCCGCGTCTGAACCCAAGTGCGCCACTGCTGTCAGACTGAGAAAGGTGTGTGCGCACATGTGTGCGTGGAGAGCGCTGGAGTAGAACAGAGAGCGAGTTGCAGACGAAAGGAGTGTGGGGGTTCCCGTGTCAGCTCAAATAAATGCACGAGGGATGCGAGGAGAAGGAGAACAGAATGAGGGGCGATACGGTAAAGAGAGACGGCTGTGCACTGTCAAAAACACACACGCCGCATTGTCAGATATTATGTACCTTACCAATCACATCGGGCTCGTGCAGTATGATGCACACAGCCACAGAGATGCTGCTGGGAATGTGCCAGCGCATGTAATCGATGTGTTCAAGCTTGGTATCAAATATCATGATAAGTGGTATACATACATATACAGGCTTATACTAATCCGCCACAACAATAAAACCACTGTCTGATGAAGTGAATAAGGTTCATGATCTTGTTCCAATTGCATCTGTCAAGGGGGTGGGACATTTAGGCAACAAGCGAACAGTCAGTTCTTGAAATGTATATGTTAGGAACAGGAAAACTGCACAAGGGCTGATGGCTTGACGACTGGATCAGTGCACTTTCAAAAGCAGGTCTTGTGGGCTATTCCCAGTGTGCAGTGGTTGGTACCTACCAAAGTGGTCAGAACTGGTAAACCATCTGGTCTGATTCCACAGAAGAGCTACAATGGTTTAAAAAGTGAATGCTGTCTCTGATGTAAATTGTCAGAACACATTGTGCATCACATAGCAAAACACCAGCTTTAATGTCCACGCCAACCCATGACCACTGCCGAAAACCCCTACAGTGGGCACGTGAGCATCAGAAATTGACCATGGTCTGAAAAGATAATTTACATCATGTTTATGGCCATGTGTGCATGACTTACCTGAGGAAGAGATGGCACCAGGGAAGAAGGCAAGTCAGCAGAGGCACTGTGATGCTCTGGGCAAAGCTCTGGATCCAGGCATTCATGTGGATGTGACTTTGACACTTACTCCCTACCTAAACATTGTTGCAGACCAAGTACAGAACATAATGGCAACAATATTTACCATTTTGTTCAGGAATGGTTTGAGGAACATGGCAGAGTTTAGGGTGTGGACTTGGCTACAAAGTTTTTCCAGACCTGTGCTGGCCAAAATAGTTTGATCCGTATGAGCCCCACCTTGCAATTAATAGGACTTAAATGATCTGCTGCTAATGTCTTGGTGCCTGGTACCACATCATACCTTCAGAGCTCTGGTTTAGTACATGGCACGGTGAGTAAGAGCACTTTTGCTGGCACAAAGAGACATACGCAATATTAGGCAGTTGGTTTTAGTGCTATGTGTGGTTGGCCTGTATATATCCTAAACACTAGCAATTTTAAAAGGTGCATTAATCAAACCGATTGCAGATAAAATGAAATATGTCCAGTGTTTCCAGCATTTTGTACACTCCCTGTACATACATGTTTGTTTGGAGGCTGGGGCTGTCATCGGTAATCAAGAAATGTACTGTTTACTTCTTTGACGTCAACTAGTAATCAGTTATAAGACCAAACAGTAAAAATGGATTCAACAGGACAAAAATAGCTTATGCATCTGCATATCAAAAAGCAGTATAGCAGTACCTTGTTCAAGGGTACCTCAGTGGTACCTGGGCAGGGACTTGAACCTGCAACCTTTAGTTCACAAGGGTAAGGTCCGAACCACTGGGCTGTGACTTCTGAAAAGCAATTCATGTAACCAGTGTGAGGCCAAAGCTAAGTATTTGTCTTTCTTAGTGAGAGAGAGACCGGTAGAAGAATGTACAATGTACAGTGGCTAACGAATGATTGCTGGTTCCTCAAGGTAAATTATGATCTATGATTTATTAAAATCAATTAATCAAGCAGCAGTCATGAGGTTTGTTCAACTGCTTTTGGGGTGGGGGACTTGATTTGTGTGTGTGTGTGTTTGTGTGTTTTCTGTTAAAGTCTTACTGGAAATTCTGGAAATGCTTCCTTGCTTTCATTTCAAGCATGGTCATCTGTCACGCAAACACTCATTATTAATGCTATGACTCTTAGCAGACATAGTGTACCTATCTCTCTGTCCCAGCAGCATTAGATATTTTTGCTGAACAAATACATTTACTCACTCATTAGTTGCATATACCATACACTCTTATTAGGGGAGCATAATTGTAGCATACACAAGTCTTTTTTAAAACAACAACTTACATCTTTTAATACATTTTAATACAGTTTAAGAGTCCATCTTACATTTTCTTATCTTATTTTTCCCCTGTGGTCCATGTTTGACATTTATGTTGGCTTTGTTGAAGATGGATCTTGTAGTTCGGGAAAAGACGAGAGTGGTCAGCTCTGAATTAAGAAATTTATTGAAGACCAAAGATGATCCCCAGGCTTCTCTGCAGAAAGGCGCTGAACAAAGCCTGTTCTCCCAGTTATACTCATATGCAAATGACCCTATAGAAGGCC
>JBBPDA010000081.1:11827634-11855269 GCA_037974385.1 Arnoldichthys spilopterus | reverse complement strand
AGTGCCTGAGCCGGGACTTGAACCTGCGACCTTTAGGTCCCCAGCGCAATGTCCTAACCACTAGGCCACCACTGCCCTAATTAAGCACAATAAGCACCCAGATCACAATGCATGCGTCATCGAATATTGGTTTGAAATATGTGTCAAATCTAAACATCTGTCCGTTGACGATTATATACTTTTTCCAGCAAATCAACATTAGCTGATTCTATTATTATTCCAATACCATTGTGCTTCTATAGTTTTGGCTCTGATGTTATTGTGCATCCCAGTCTTTTACACATTAGGGCTGTATGGACTGGGGAGTGAAGGGAATTTTTTGTGTAGCAGTGTTTATATGCATGAGACTCTTATATTTACCAAATATGAGGCCATTTAAACAAGAAAATGTTCACCTTTAAAAGGCACCTGGCCCATGACAGGGCCTGTAGTGTACCTTAAATACTGATTTAAGACACAGCCCATGTTGTGATACCCATGAAAGTTTCTGTGCAGCACCTGTTTTTCAGACACCTCACCCAAGCAAGCATACGGATACTAGGAGCGTGTGCGGTACGTATGGTATTTCCCTCCAGTCTTTGGGACATTGTGATTAACATTGCATGATAAGCTCCGCCTCTCTCCATAGTGCGAGTGCACAGCTATTTAATTCAGGCTTTGATGTTTAGATGCGCTGTGCTGCGTCTTCATCAGGCTATGTAAAGTGTTACACTAATTGCAGGGTAGAATAGGTGGCGTAGGGCGCCGAGCAGGAACAAGGCGTATTATTATCAGCACTACGCTACTCACTGTGTAAGCAAGGGATGTGTGTGTGTGCGTGTCTGTGCAGGAGAAAGAGAGATGCTTAGAGTGTGAATTTCGTGTATTGGAACTGACTCCGTACATCTTTTATCATTTTGAATGTGTTTCGGTTGCTTATTCTGGCTTGTGAAAGCATGTGCTGGGCTTGAGGGTATGATATGCTGCAGTAGTGCCAAAAGTGCATCAGCATTTTATGCATCGTTTTTAGTCCGATACAGTACTGTGGAAAAGTAAAGGCACCTCTGCCCATCATGTAAAGGCATTTATGTCAGCAGTACGTGTCAGTAAATGCAGTAAAAATGCAGTTGTGGGCGGTGTCCTTGTGAACCGAAGGTCACAGGTTCAAGTCCCAACCCAGGTACCACTGAGATTCCCTTGAGCGAGGTACCGTCCCACTATACTGCTCCCCGGGCGCTGTTGGTTTTAAATGATAAAAATATTAATATTTAGAAATACTTTTGTGCTGATCTACCATTAGCGGGTAGAATAAAAAAATTTTAACTAAAACCTCCTGCTTTAGAAGATCTAGTGTCTTTAATTATGATTATGAAGTTTAATGGTTTGACAGGGCTAACATTTTCAAGATTTTGTGGTTGATGATCTCTCTCTCGGTGAAGGGAATCTCATTGTAACAGTGTAATGTAGTGTACACACTCAGCTTCATTCCTGGGATTTTCAGAGATTCTAGGAAAGTCCGTTTCTGCTTATGCAGCAGCTGCGTCTGTTTGCTTCAATCTCCCGGTGTCTCTTACTCTTTCTTTTTTCTACTTCTCTTTTACTGCCACACACAAACACACACCCACACACACACAAACACACACCCACCCACACATAGACAGCTAATTAATCCAGTCAACCTTGTTGATCTTGTCAACTTCTGTGTGCGTGCGTGCGTGTGTGCGTGCGTGTCTGCGTGCGTGCGTGCGTCCGTGCGTGCGTGCGTGTGTACGTGTGTGCGTGTGTACGTGCGTGCGTGTCTGCGTGTGTACGTGCGTGCGTGCGTGTGTACGCGTGTGCGCGTGCGTGCGTACGCGTGTGTACGTGCGTGCGTGTGTGTAGATCTACACTACAGTGTGTGTGATCTGTTTGTGCCTGTATGTGGTCTATGTAGACTCATTTTTGACCCATGTTGATCTATGTAGGGTCTTGAAGGCAGGATATGTTGCTCCAAAATCTCCATGTACTTTTTTGGTGTTGGCATTACACAGGTCTACATTGCCTTTGCCAAACTCCATCTGACTGCAATGCACATTTAAACTGTGTGATGGTTCACCCCGGATGCTTTTCTGATGCTTGGAGGCCTTGTGGTTTGGACATTGCTCTTGGGACTTACTGAGGTACCCTTGAGCAAGGTACCGTCCCACTACTCACTGCTCCTGTTGATAGCTGCATGCTCCACGTGTGCATGTGTGATGGGTTAAATGCAGAGGTCACAATTAGTTGTGGTGCTTGAGTGTGTTCACTATGACAAATAGTCACTTGCACTTTTTTGAGCCCTGGACACCGTTAACAGGAAGGTTTCTTTGGGTACAGTAGTTTTGTGCATGTAACTATGTATTGTAGTGCTTGAGGAAGGTTTGCGTGAGTAAAGCCCACATCGCTATATCGCGTTCTGAGGGATTGGAGAGCCAATTATTCAGTTTAGGCTTGCACGTTTGCCCTTTAAACACTGAAATACCTCCAGATTCCTTCTTTTACTCATGTTTTGCAACATGGAGGATAACGTATCCAAGCCCTTTCTATCTTATGCAAGTCAAAGTATGTGCTTTCTTTTTGATCTACGTTTTTCATGCCATCCCAATGTTGTCAGTACATACAGTTTTGACCAGGGTGTTGCACAGTATTATGGACATATATTTGCAACTGTTTCCTCCTTTCCATTTTGTGCTGTGAAGCAATAAACTTTATGCAGTGCAATTAGAATAGACATATATACCAAAATAAAAGTTTATTAAATGCATTTAAAACATATAAACATAATATACATGATGCAGCTTTATCCATGTATACATCTGTGTAGGAGCAGTGGTCAGGTGATGTGGGCAGCTCCCGGGGAGCAGTGCTTGGGGACGGTACCTTACTCAGGGGTGCCTCAGTGGTACTTGTACCGCTGTATGATGGTACTTGTTGTTAATTCAGTACGTTCATGACATGTACGCATCATGTGAATGCTCAATGCAAAACACTTATCCAGAGCTTCTGACAGTCATGGCACTTGCACTAATTTACAAAGAGTTGAATGGTTTGCTAGCAGGTTCATTTGCATATGGTGGCCTTGTGGAGCTGATGTTGCGGATATGATTAGTAAAAGGTACATTATGCAGGCTTTGCAGGCACCTGTGGACTGTGCTGGACTAGAAGGTTCAAGGCCTCTCGAACAGCAACCCTGATCCAGACTGTGTTCCTCCCTCCTGCTGAGCCACTCTTGCTTACCAGCACTGCGCCCATAAATAATTCTCTCTGTGTCAGAAGGCAGAACCATTCTCTCTTGCCCGTTTTCTCTCTCTCTCTCTCCCTCTCGCGCTTTCTCTCTCTCTCTCTCTCTCTCTCTCTCTCTTGCTTTCTCTCTGTCTCTCTTTCTTGCGCGCGCTCTCTCTCTCTTTTGCTGTCTCTCTCACTCTGTCTCTCCTTTCTCTCTCTCTCTCTCTCTCTCTCCCTCTCTCTCTCTCTCTCTCTCTCTCTCTCTCTCTCTCTCTTTCTCTCCCTCTCTTCTCTCTCTTTTTCAATCTCTCTCTATCTCTCTCTTTCTCTCTCTCTCTCTCTTTCTCTCTCTCTCTCTCTCTTCTCACTTCTCTCTTTTTCAATGTCTCTCTCCAAATCCAGCTCGCCTTGAGTCTAGCCTTTTTCTTTAATGTCAGCAGTCTGGTTGGTGTTATCTGGTAGCCTCCTGTGGGCCTGGGCCACATGCACCACTGAGTCTGTGTTCAGGCTGCAGAAACTCTCCACGATTAACACACCATTAATGAAAAACACCAGCCCCTCAGTATGAGGATCCCCCTCCTCCAGATGCAGCCTAATGCATTATTATTCATGTAAGCTGTGAAATATTAGGCTGCACAATTAAAGGAAGGGAGCTGAAGGAGCAGGAGGATCTGGGAGTTGTGGTGAATCGGGAAGATAAGGATTGGTGGGGGTTTGAAATGCTAATTAGGTTTAGCTGCCAGTGGTCTGTACTGAAATGGATTGGGTGAGAGTCAGTGCATCCAGTCATAGAGTCCAGCCTCAGGTGGGATTTAGTAAGAGAAGAGAAATGCAGGCGAGCAGGAAAAAGACCTAAAGCACATTTGCACAATAAGGAAGAGGTGAGAGGGTAAGTAGTTCGTTAAAACCACTGATGTCCGATGTCTACATTGACCACAAATTGGCCTACATTGAACACAAAGTTTTGAGCAAGCTTGGCTTCTATGTGAGACAACCTTTGTGCTGGATTTCACAAATGTAGCTGCCAGGCAAACACTGGAACCTTGCTTACAGCTACCGACAGCCCTGCAGTTTCCGTGTTCCAACATCTGATCCAACTGATGAAGGGCTCCATAACCAGCATAATGAGCTGGATCAGGTGTGTTGAATCATGGACTACTCTAAAGTGTGGGTGACCAGGAAACTGCTCTAAAAGAACGTCCAGTGTGCAATTATAATCAGTGAAAGACAATCATCATCACTCAGGCTCTCTATTCACATGGCGCTTTCCTGTTTTTGGGACACAGTGTATTTAGCATGAAGATGTCTGTCCATCGATCCAACCATTTTCTAAACCGCTTGCACTCATGAGGAAGCTAAAGCCAGTCCCAGCTGACTATGGGCCACACCCAGGACAGGAGGCCAACCCATCACAGGGCAACACATAGACAGATGACCACTCACACACATACTCACACCTACAGGCAATCTAGAGTATTTAATCGCCCTACTGCAAGCCTTTGGACGGCAGGAGGAAACCCATGCGAACACGTCTAGAGCTTGCAAACTCCACACAGAAAGGCACCTGGGAATCGAACCCAGGACCTTCTTGCTGTGAGCTGTCATGATGCCATTTTCTTATTGCAATACCAATACTAATGCAATACCAATATTGTTTTCACCAGATGTTTTTTGTCTTTCTATCTAATCTACTAAGCTATTAAGAATTTTAGTTAAAGCAGATTATTTATAACCAGCATCTAACGGGAAACTCGACTATCCAACATTTCAGCCTTACGCGATTGGATCAGATTTATTCTTTCTTTATGTTCCACTGCTGCTCCTTCAAGCATTTACTGCTGCTAACAGCCCAATACCGATCTCTTGAGTTGAACTCTGAGTGAGATTTTTGGTTCCAGTCAGTGCTTTAACCTTGTTTTTCTGGTATTTTTATGGCTTTACCTCCTCTCTCTGGTATTTTTTTTTTCATTTTTGCTCAAGGCTGTTTTTGTTCATCAGCAAGTGGCCTTAAAGGACCTGATTGATTTGGGCTTGTGATCTCACAGAGGATACAATAGAGCCTACATGATTACAGCTTTGAGTATCCTCCCAGGGGAAACAAGGAAAAAATAAATACAAAATAATAATAATAAATGTAAACAAATGGTCCCCCACAGTTGAGGTTCAGAGGGGCCTGAGATTATTATTCCATTAATTTTGTTGCCCTTATGAAGTGAAAGTGACTTATTTGTCATTGTGAACGCACTGAATCACACACAAAGTGCACCACAACAAACTGTGACCTGCATTTAACCCATCACACGTGGAGCAGTGGGCAGCTATTAACAGAACCCGGGGAACAGTGCATTGGGATGATTCCTTGCTCAAGGGAACCTCAGTGGCAGGACCAGCGACCGGCATCCTTCCGTTTACAAGGGCAAGGTCCTAAATACTAGGCCACCACTGCCCAGTGATTTTGCACTTGTGATTAAGAGGTTTAGCTGATGGAAGGGGGGGATCTCAGTAATCTTGTTGGGATGAGTTGTTGTTTATATGCTGCAGTATTTTGCGTGTGACTGTCCAGGCTGCTGTACCAAACTGTTTTGGGTGAGTATCCTCTTAATCATAGCTGTGTAGATTGGGAAGAGGAGGCTTAGTTGTACTTTTGTTATTTTAGCTGTATTCTCTGCTGGGCTTTCTTGGTAATGTGGTTAGTGTTGATGTTCCATTTCAATGAGTCAGTGATGCTTATGGGTTCACCTGAAATGAACAAGGGGTTATTTTTGGGTGGGCGCTGTGCTAGAACTCTATATTGAGTTCTTGAGTTTTAGATGTGTTGAGCTAGAGGATATTATCAAGGCACCAAGTGATTGCTTTGGCTCCTTGCTCACTCTATTGGCCTTAGAGGTTATTGGTTGTAAGTTCCTGTAATTGTGCTTGTACCATCTGCACATTTAAGGATGGTGACTGAGCTGTGGTGAGATGTCAAGCGGTTTTGATAAAGCAAAGGTGGGCAACTCCAGTGCTAGAGGGCTGGTGTCCAGCATAGTTGGGTAGTTCCACTCCTCAAATACACACTGGCAATTAACAGATGAGTTGAACGAGGTGTGTTTGAGCAGGAAAATCATCAATCTGTGCTGAACACTGGCCCTCCAGGACTGGAGTTGCCTACCGTTGGTATAGAGGGAAAAGTGCTATGGGTAGAGGACAGCCCTGGGGTGTGCCTGAGTTCAGAGGGCGAAATTAAAGACTTAACTTAACCTTCTGTTGTCTTCTCCATAGGAAGCTGGTAGTGCAGTAGCATATGCCGGGGCCAGTGTTCATATGCATACGTTTGTTGAAGAGATTGACTGGGTTTATTGTATTAAAGGCTGAGCTGAGATGGATGGATAGGATGTGGGCATGTAGGTGTAGTCCAGGGCCACGGCATCGTCAACAGACTTCTTGGCTTGGAAAGCAAGTTGGTAAGTGTACATCCCAGAGATGGTGTTTGATTTCAGATAGGAGACGAGGGTGTTCTTTAATGAATTCATGACCACAGATGTCAGGCCAAGTCATTAGGGGGAAATCGTAGTTAATTTTAACACAGGAATTATGGTTGAGTTCTTGAAGCACTGTGAAAATGCACGTGTGGCCTTTTGTGTTGTGGTTGTGTTGGTCCACAAATGAGGTGGGTCCAGCCAACCTTGGCATGTTACCATCCTTAGACAGTGGGCGGTAATTGCCGAGCAAACCTGGTCTGACATACTTTACTGTTAATTTAAAAGCACATTATGCATATACTAGGTGGGTGCACTGTCTGCATACACTGTACACACACAGGCGCCACAGCGGCACGAAACATTTAATAATTAAAAGACTACAATGTGAACGACGATGTAAAAGAGATTGGTGGAGTAAGATCTTCAGTAGTTGTTTTCTGCGAGTGGTGAGCTTTTGTTTTCCCTGTCTCCTGACCTAGACCTGCTTTCAGCACTGTGCAACAGCTCTGGTGATGCCAGAAGTCGAGCACACACTTGCCATTGCCTCCTTCCATACCTGCTTCAAAATACACAGACCCCTTTAAACCATCCACTTGGTGAAGAGAGCAAGAGTCCTGCTGTTAAACTAGCAGAAGTGGATGCAACCTGTCGTTTCAGTGCTGTTGATCGTTATTAATATTTTAAGCTACAGGAATTCCACAATAACATTTTATAAAACCACCATTTGCATTAGAAGGGCATGGCATTGCCCAAGACTTTTTCACGCAAAAGAACATGTATGACACATTGAAAAGAAAGCTGAACGCTTGAAAACATGCACGTTCACACCAGAGCTCATGGTAGTTCTTGGCTTGTTGGTATTGCCATATGTCCAGAGCTCCAAGGTGAAGTAGAGCAGCACTCCTCTACACACGCAGCCCAGGTTAAGAGCTTTAGCTGTGAGTGATCATTTATTTCATTTTTTGATATTTTATACTTTGTTCTTTGGCACTTTTTGGACAAATCTAGTCATACACTTACATATTCAAGATGCTTATTTGTCACATACACAGTTAAACTAGTGCAACCTGTAGTGAAATGTATCCCTGAAAACCCAAACGACTGTGTAATGACTTCGTTAGCTAAAAAAGTAAAAAGTGTATAATAAGTAAGAAATTTAACACTAAATAATAAGCCTAACAATAAACAGTATGAACAGTATAAACACACCATTAACAACATGTACAGAAACTAAAACTTAAAATGTTTAAGAATTTGTAGGGGCAAGAAGTTTAGAAGGTGAATATAGAATGTGATTGAACAGGAACATCTTATATACATCATATACACCTCATTTTTTGTTTGATTTTTATAGTTTACATTCTTCAGATTAGACCCCTTTTGACCCTTGTTTTTAGACCCTTTTTTGGCATTTCCTTAAGCAGCAGAGCGAATGCTGAGACCTTGTTGGCTGTTGAAAAGTATCTGCTGTATTCTACATCACATCATTTCATTGTTTT
This sequence comes from Arnoldichthys spilopterus, assembly GCA_037974385.1. Lineage (NCBI taxonomy): Eukaryota > Metazoa > Chordata > Actinopteri > Characiformes > Lepidarchidae > Arnoldichthys > Arnoldichthys spilopterus. The sequence goes on along the minus strand of JBBPDA010000081.1, from coordinate 11,847,087 downwards.
GCGTATATATCAGGTGAATTTTGCTCTTGAAGAAATGCATACGTTTACTATGTATGACTTTTGAATCGGTTTCTTAATCAATGAATGAACATATTTTTAGAGGAAGTAAGTGATCATATGTCCACAGTGCACCACAACAAAACGTGACCTCTACATTTAACCCATCTTTGTAGAAGCAGGGGGCAGCTGACATGGACAGTGCCCGGGGGGCAGTGCTTAGGGATAATACCTTGGTCACAAGTAGAGCTGGGCAATATGATGATATTTATTGTTATTGTGATAAACTGTGGTCACAATATACTTTTCTGAGCATATATTGATATAGTTAGTACTTAACACTGTCAAATTATGTTGAATCTTAAGCAGCATCCTTAGTCTTGCTTAAGTGAACATATTGTACTGTGGTGTGATAAACACTGAATAAAAATGATTTGGACTCCAAATTTTTTTTTTTTTAGGAAAAATATGGCACTGTTGGCTCTTTTTCAATACATACCGTGACATGACATATTATGGAAATTTCTCAAAATATCGTGATAAGATATTTTTTGCCATATCGCCCACCCCTACTCACAGGTACCGATCTGGGGCACAGGGGCAACCCCCTAACTGTTACACCACCACTGCCCCACCTCCAGATTTCTCCACATTGGTGTAAACATTGCTCTATGTTTAATGTAGAACTCAATTTTAAAAATCAAACTTCATTTTCTTCATGGTGCATTTGTCTTGATCCATTTTCAATTTGAATGATGTTTCCATGACGATCTGATCTGAAGATTTTAAGCTTTAAAAACAAGTAAACACAACTAGGCAGAAATGACTGGATCCACCCCCATGCAGAAAAGGGTTAAGGTACTTTTTGGGACTAAGTGTAAATCTTAAGCTTAAACCAGGTCAGTTTAGTGAGGTATCGGTGTAGCTACTGTAAAACTGAATAACTGTTCAATTTTTCACTTTGAACACTTTCAAACACTCATAACAGACTCACTGTAAGAGGTTCCAATAGCTCATGAATTAAACAAGATAATACTGTGTGCTGCAGCCATCCCATCCACACACACACACACTAAAGAGTCCTTTAACCTTTGTCTCGTGTGCCGTTCGGGATGGCACTGAACATTGAAACACAAACACTCTGGCTCAAGAAGGGGATGTGAATGCCCCTGAAGAGCTTTCGTTTGAAGAGATATGCTCTGAGGCGCTGAGTGTTTGCAGAGCCAGCAGGGAAAGTGTTTCCTTCTGCTTCATGACGAAGCTTTAGCTACTTTTTCTTCTGGTTCAGGGCTGTGTGGGGAGAAGGAACACTTACCCTTTACCCCTCATGGAGTTGATCAACCCAGACATGTTTGTCTCAAGTCTCAAGACTTGTCTAAGAAATAGACCCAGGTACACAAGATCCAGACTTCATCATGGCTGCTGCTGTTTAAGCTAATTGAGAAGCTTGTGCAATAATGTTAATTTACACAGCGATGTTACACAGTGGTGCAATTGTGAACGGAAGATTGCAGGCTCAAGTCCAGACCAGGTCCCACTGAGGTTCCCTTGAGCTAGGTACCATCCCGCTTCACTGCTCCCCGGGCACTGTTGATAGCTGCCTGCTGCTCCACGTGTGCACATGTGATGGGTTAAATGCAGAGGTCACATTTCGTTGTGGTGAACTTTGTGTGATTGTGTTCACAATGACAGTCATTATATTACAGGCCCCTCTGTGTGGGTAGCTGTAAACAGCACTCGGAGAGCAGTGTAGTGGGATGGTACCTTACTAGGGGGCACCTCACTGGTGCCTGGGCTGGGACATGAACCTGCGACCCCCAATCGCAAGTCCAGTCAACATTGCCCAGGAATTGGTGTAGCAGGATGGTACCTTGCTCAAGGGTACTTAAGTGATACCTGGGTTGGGACTTAAACCTGCATCCCTTCGATCGCATGCTACCGCTGTAGGAACTTACACTTCTAGCATTTCCTCCTCATGCTTGTAGTTAGCAACTATACCTGTTGATTGGTTCAGAGGACCCTCCCACTGTGCTTGCACGGTGGTACTACCATTCTTGCACAGACATTGTTTGTGTATGCCATTTTTCTAAATTAGCCTGTGTTTTATAGCCTGTTGCCAAGTGATTTTTTGTCATTGTGAACACATCACAATGTAACTTTTGCATTTAACCCATCTGTGTAGGAGCAGTGGGCTGCTGACGCAGGCTTTGCTCATGGGCACCGTCAGTGGTACTTGTACAGGTCTGGGATTTGAACCGGCAACCTTCAGGTCACAGAGGCACCTAACTGTTACACCACCACTGCGGCATATTAAGCTATCTAGCTAGGTGCAAATGTGTGTCTTTGACTACATGCAGCAGTCAGAACAGCTGGCTAAACATCTGAATTATTCAAGATGGCTTTTAAATTTCATAAAAAAACAATTAAAATGAGTAGGCGTACTGTACAGATGTTTGTGATGACAGCTGTATCTTACTGTGCACATCTGGCGAGATACTTGTTCAGCAGCAGCGCTTTCAAGTCTCATGGTTTAGCCATGAATGTGAATCTCATCGACTTTCACAAGATGCTGCTTCTACTTAGTATCATCACAGTAACAGCCAGTACTGGAATCTGCCAGTCCTCCTGGTTCCACTGGACAGTACAGCCCTTTGTGATTAGTAGAGTGATAGTGTGATGTTCGTGTGCGCTGACTCTTACCTACCAAATGTGACTAAATGGCCCTGAAATACAACAGAAACACACGTTTGACATGTTTAACCCTTAAGCACGTAGCGTGATACAGGTGTGACACCAGCCAATTTCTCTTGAAGCGTAGTCTCACACCGGTGTGGTTTGCGGATCTCATTCTCCATGCAACAACAGAAGTTAATAGCAGTTCAGTGTTACAGTCGATTTACATTCATCTTTACACTCAGAATAAGTAATCTACTTTATCTGAAGAAACAAATTTATTTTTGGATTTCTGATAAATTTGTGACACAAAACAAGTAAAACAGGACCAGTGCCATAAACCCTTCAGATTAGAGAGTTTGAGGGTGTGTATTGTCACTGGCCTAAAACTAAGCTGAAATCTCAAAGATGAGCCCTAGAATGTTACTGTAGAACACTGACACACAAGCAAAAAACTCACACAGCAGTGAGTTCAACTTTTTGATTCAATCCTTATGATTGTTTATTGTTTTTATCCATTAATTTTTCAATACCTATCAAATCATTTTGACCCCTTGAATGGCTGTCATTACTTGATTAAAAAACATTTTTTTAGGGGGTGCTATCGATGAATTTTTAATTGTATCACTGAAAAAGAGGAAATCCACACCAGCAGGATCTCATTAAAGTTATATAGTGTGTTGTTACATTATAAAGATGGGACATGATAAGGAATAAATGTTCAAAATAATTGTTCGATTGATTTCTAATAATGCCATAATTCATTTATTATATGATAATCTAATAATGCCATCATTAATTTATTATGTGATAATCTAATTTAATCTAATAATGCCATAATTTATTTATTTAGCAAGTTGCTACTTCATGAAACAGCAGGAAGGGTTCAATACTTACATGATTGTGAAAATGAGCAGAGGCAGCAGCTTAAAAGTGCAGCAGCAACAACAGTGTACAGGTTCTCTGTTACGCCTGTTTATCACACTGATTTCATGAATATTGCATTTTCTTTTTCTATAAAATTCTTGTACTTCGCTTACCCATCACACAAACCAAAGGTACCGTGGTTCTGCTTCAGTGCACTCCAGGATAATTAATCCCCTGGTTGAAAACCTCATAAGCAAGTCTGCATGAGATATAAGCATGCAAATTACACTGTGCTGATTGGTGAGATGCAAACTACCATTACATGCATCCATCATATCTCCAGTAAAGAAGTGAAATTTAAACTACAAACGTCTTAGCTGATTGGCCTCTGAGTTGCACAGCTCCATTCTTTGGTGACCTACCTGCTTAGACACACCTCATTCAGCTCATCTGTTCATCACCAGGTTTAGTGAAATGGAGCCGGGTTTCTTAACCACTGGGCCGAACGCCTTCATATGGGCTGCAAATCTAATATCGGGAGGGTAATCTGGTCAGCAATATGCTTAATCTGGTCAGCACCATGCTTTATCTGGGCAGTAAATATAGTATAAAATAATTTTGTGAATTTCTAAAAAATGAAAAAAATATATGACTTATAAATGCAAACAGTAAAAAGTTAAAAATTAAAAAAAGAAATTGGTTGGCTAGGCATAACGTCATTAATTTTAGCTAGCATAGCTAATATGTTAATGTAATGGTGGGCAATTTTACAAGACATAGAGAAGCAAAGAAGCGCAAAGAAAAAGTGGATACCGTGGTAAAGAATAAGTCAAAATGTTTTAGAAAATATAACCTAGAATTCATTAAATGTTGGTGCCTGTGACTGAATGTCAATTTTGTTTCTGTGCCAAAGACATAAAAAATTTTGAATCATAAATATCAGTACTTGGTTATTAAATACCATCTAACATGACCCAGTGAGCCTTGACAGCATGCAGTGATAAATTAGTGGGCCTTAATGTTGAAAAGGTTGAGAACCATGGGAATAGGGGATCTGCCATATTGTAGAGTAATCCAGACCTGGAGCTGTCCTCCACTGCACCAAGTGGAACTATTCTGTTGCCCAAACTACTCCTTTAAGTCCTCACCCAGAGCTGAAGGTCTACTTCTTTTATAGTGTGGTATGATGGGGGCAAAGTGTTGGCAGGTGCGCTGCCAACTGCCAACTGGTGGAGATGCTGACTGGCTTCTGGTAGCTACTCCAGCCCAGGGGTGGGCGATATGACAAAAATATCTTATCACGATGTTTTGAGAAATTTCTCCAATATGTGATATGTCATGATCTGTATTAAGATGGAAAGAAAAAGGGCCACAGTTTTTTATTTTAAGTAATTTTTATTCAGTGTTTTTCACACCACAGTACAAATCTTCACTCAAGCAAGACTAGAAGCTCCTTAGAATTAAACATGAAGTTTGACAGTGTTTTTAAGCACTAACAATATCAAGATATGCTCAGAAAAGCATACAGTGACCACAGTTTATCACGATAACAATAAATATCATCATATTGCCCAGCTCTACTCCAACCTGCTCTCACTGTAGGACTGCAGATTTCCAAGTGGATGGTTTGGCATGGTTTAACTTTGTCCAACCTTCTCTCAGTCACTCTGCATATTGGTTACACTGGATATTGTGCCCTCGAAATATACATACCCCATCAGTGCTGCATGTTTTCACCCTCCACCGTTGTTTTTGTTTTGTTTTTGTTTTTATCATTTAAGGAGAACAAAGTGGCAGATGGTTCTTGCATGAGGCCTGGCCCAGTTGTCCGCTCTGCCAAGCTGTTGGCAAAGAGTATACTGGCCGAAAGAGAAATCTCATGACAGGCTTGTTTTTGCTCCATGTTCACTCTCGCAAGACTGCCCGTCACGTACCAATTTAGTCCATCGACCTCAACGTCTTGGCTACTTAGGCCGAGACCGAGAATGAAGTCAGTCCCTCTATTTTTGGCGGTGAAGAAGCTGCCTCCTTCTATCTCTTCAATGATCCTAATGGGATGACTCAGTTCTCGAGTACTGAGGTGGAACATGTGCGTGTGTTGTGTCTTGACTGAGAAGCTTGATGAGAGCCCACTGTCCTGCAAACTCGCTGTCAGCTTTACCTTCATATTAAGCGGCTGATTATGAACTTATAATTACAAAACCCTTACAAGTTTCCCCCACATCCTCTGCCCGTGAGTGGAGGCAGGATGACCCTGGTGGTTTTGCAGGGTGTGAGGTTTTTTTGCCAGATAATTAAGGCGATCTCCAGAGTGGGAGTTTGGAAATGAACAACCTTGAAGCCATCAATCTGGAACGCAATTCGCTCCTCGGCAGATGGCTTCCCGTAGCCAACCACACCCCCTCACCACCGCCGGCCCCGAAAACACATTTAGCGGGACACTCTGAGCGAACACTCTCCTTAAGGGAAGTTGACAGTCTTCACTGCAACTGCTCACTGCTGTACACTTTGACTTGGATCTGCAGATGTGGAGGCCGCCTGCCCATGCTAAGCATTCAGGGCCGCAGATGGTGTTTTTCCATGGATGGACTGAAGAAGCTTTTTTTTCTGTTTATCGACAGAAGGTTGGCAGTTGGGTTTGGAGGGAGACAGACTGTTTAGGAGAGGAGAAGAAGTCAGTCAGTAAATAATTAAACAGATTTTTTTCTTGTCATTGGCCAGGGTTTCGATGTTTAGAGACCAAGTTCATCTGCAGAGACACAGGGCTGATCAGCATTTACAGACTGACTAAGCTGAGATGGGACTCCAAACTAGTAGCTCCAACCCTTTTACGGTGGGAGCAAGGAAGTCACACTCAACAACCCTGAGCCAATGAGGCTTGAATTGACAACCTATGCATAACCACAGAAAAGCATTAGTGACCATTTGTGTGCTTATTACCTACATCCATCCTTGGTATCAGGAAATGAGACAAAACACGATGAAAACGTTGCTTTGCCACCAACACTTTCAGTATGGAGGCACAGAAATAGACCAGTAACAGTACTTATAAAGTGGTACTTTCAAGTTTGTCAAACCTTTAAAATGTTCTAAATTTTTCTATATTTTTATCTTAATTTAGTTGACATTTTGTGGAAAGACCTAAAGCAAGTGGTAAAGGGTTAAAGCTGTTCTGTATGGAGGGATAGGTTAAAATTCCTTCGAGGCAATGTGAAGGACTGATCAACAGTTACCACAAACACTTTTTTTGCTGCCGAGGCTGTCACACCAGATACTGAGAGCACAGTTCACCTGACAACTAGTATCTGGATACGTACCTGATGTGATCTTAGCCACAAGCATTTTCACTTGCTAGTCAAATCAGCTCATACACAACATTAAGCAAGCAACCTTCTTGGGTGCATTTACACCTGCATTGTTATATGGATAAACCATATCTAGATATAAACTTACAAAAAAAACCCCGAAATCCTATAAACCCATGAGATGCATGGATTGACCAGGTATAAATGGGGTATTATTGGAATAGTGATCCTGTTCCTGTCTGGACGAACTGAACCTCTAATGGTGGTGATGTTAATGAATGTCGATGTGTCTTCAAGAAGAGGTAAGGATTCACCAAAACTAGGTGAATTTAAAAGAGAGCGAGAGAGCAATTTTAATGTGAAATTAACAGGCTGCTGGAAGAGCATTCTTCCAATCAAGAATCCTCAAGAGAAGGTTGGGCAGAAACATCAGGAGTGCAGAGCTTCAATTTGCATTGAAAGTCTCTGAGCACACAATGATTAGTCAAAGACTATAAACTAATTCACAATACTGTGTTTGCCACAGTGTTTTTCGTATGAAAATCAGTTTCAGCAAGCTGTGAGTGACATGGGGACATCATCTAAAATTCTGGTCTCTACAGTGTGACCTTGATAGGATTGACATAGAAGTGAAGCGAACGTTTAGTCTAAAATGGTCTGTTTAGTCTTGGCTAAATGTTTTCATGGCCTACAGATGGTGAGGTGTCAAGGGTCCCAAGAGTTTAAGGGACCTCGGGCCTTGGGCCGAATTCACCAGTGGTTATCCACTATGCTGTCAAATTCAGTCAGTAAAAAAAAAAAGGACTGAACTTGCCATCAGTAGTGATTACTGCAACCCGAGCTGTGTGGCCTGGGATTCTTTACAGAATCCAGGTCTGAGCACCTAATAAGCAAGCCAAAGGCAACAGAGGTAAGACAAAAACTGCATAAGCAATAGGGATAAACCTAGGAAGGAACTAAGGCTCAGAAGATGAGCCCATCCTCCTCTGGTTGACACCAGATAACAAGAACAACCTAAAGAAAACAATCTTGGTTTCTAGAGGCTGCGTCAGCTCAAAGCCCATAGCTTGGAGCAACACGTCTAGCATATGCATATGAAGCATATGGAGATCGTCTATGGCAGCACAATCTAGGTTCAATACTAGCTCTCAGTTTTAATATAGAAAACAGTTATAGATCCACAGTCATCTTAGTAATAACACATGCACCTTGCCACTCTATTGCCTTAAGCACACATTCACATCTACTGCTCAGAGTTTTATCAATAAATGATCCAGAGCTGTCAACATTGATCGGATCACCATCAGACCCCTCAGAACTCGATCAGGAAACTGAATGCTTAGAGGGTATCGAAGTAAATATTACAGTCTCAGACAATAAAAGCTTTGTCTGACAAAATTTAAGAGAAATATATTAGGATATAATAGGCAAGGAACAGTCACTACTTGAATTTGATGTGCTAGAAAAATAGGCAAGCATAAAGAGCTCAGCCTTATTGCAATGACTAGACAACATCTTGTGGAGTGTTCCAGGTGTGCAGTAGTTCGTACCTACCGAAAGTTGTCCCAGGAAGGTCAACTCCTGAATCAGCAACAGGGTCATGGGCACCCAAGGCTCACTGATGCATGTGGGGAGTGAAGGATAGCCCGTCTGGTCTGATCCCACAGAAGAGCTACTGTGGGTTAAAAAGTGAATGCTGATAGTAAATGGTCAGAACACAGTGCACCAGAGTCAGAGCTGTTTCAGCAGCATGAGGGGGACTTAGTATTAGGCAGGTGGCTTTAATGTTATGACTGTGTATCATAGAACATTAGTTTAAAATATTCAAATGTAAACACCTGACTCGTTTTAAGCAGTTGTCTACTGACACTTATGTAATACATCCGTGACCTTTTGTCCAGTGAACACTGGCAGAGGAACAGCTGGACCCTCGCACTATTATTCTTCCAGCCAATGACGGCTGGTCATAATATTGTATGGGAGGGGTAATAAATTACATCAGTAGCAAAGCCCCTTCAAATCTACTAAAGGACTCTGTAAAGCAGCAATATACAAAGAAAAATATCTTGCCACAATGTCTATTACAAGGGTAACTAGTCAGGGGCAATCAACCTTTTTATAAATAGAGGATGATGAGTAATTTCCTCTCAAATAATACCAAATCATAATTAACTTCCTGCATTTCTAGGTTTCCTTTACAGCAATAACCTGTAAACATGATCAGGTTTTAATGGGTGATGATGGTTTCACACCAGACTTTTAGTGCCTTTCGCATGACTAGACTGCTTTACCATGTCAAATGTGCATTATTTTTTGCTGCCCTAACTCAGTGTCTGCCATTATTGCTTGATGATTACCAACCTTACACTAAATTATCCAGTCAAACTCTAGAATGATTTATCTATACTGAAAACTATATTCTGAAAATCTTTGGCATGCCCTAAAACTATCAATCTCTGAGATCTTCAGAGGCTCTGAGCAAGCAGGGGCTCACTCAAAGTGCATGCTTCCACCATAGTTCTGTAAATTAAGTCTCTGCACCACGTGTGTGTGTGTGTTTGTGAGAGAGTGAGAGAGAGTGTGTGAGAGTCCCATTTACAATTTATATGTAATAAAAGAACATATAAAAAGTTCTGCCTTTGTGTGTGCAGCATGTTCTATGGCTTCTCTGCTTCTTTATAGCACTACAGTACCCAAAATGCTTTGCACTTAAGGAAACCCACATTCTTTGTTTATCAAACGGGCAACAGTTTCTTTATAAGTAAGGCATTATGGGTAATGTAGTGCTATAATGCCAACACCACTGGGAATAAGGGCAGAAATTAGGTGAGAAAAGCAAAAGAGGAAAAAGAAGCATTTTTATATCCAAAACAGCTTCAAAGGCCCTTTTAGTTGTCAATTGGCTAGCACTTTCCTTGGCTCTGATGGATTGGTGTTTGGCTGGAATGCTGTTTAGTCAATTTAACTTAACACCTATGGTACATACTGCAGACTGCAGGAAGGTGGAGCTGGAGTTTGTGTGCTAAAATTAATTAAAAGGGACCTGTCATCGTGAACACAATCACACAAAGTGCACCACAATGAAAAGTTGCCTCTGCATGTACCCATCACACATGCACATGTGGAGCAGCTGTGAATAGCACCTGGGGAGCAGTGCAGCAGGACGGTCAATGGGAATTACTAAAAGGGAACTTAGTTTTACCCGGGTCAGGTGTTCACAGAGGCAAGGTCCTAACCACTAGGCAACCACTGCCCATATTTGGACCAAATGGCAAACTACATAGGTGCATTTCACTCCATTTAATATGTAATATCTCATCTTACTGATCTACAGTTGGGGCTAGAGATGAATCAGCCTTTTCTTAATCAAATCAGATTAAATCAAATCTTGTTAGTAGATCCACAGAAGTCCAAATAACCAACTTCTTGTTTGTTAACAGCAAAACTAAACCCTATTTTAATGTCTTTTGCTGTTTTTGGAGGGAAAGGGCTCACTACTCACTACCACTAGCTCATTTATACCAACCGTCCCTGCTTTCTTGTTTTACTCTACTGCTACATGACCTTGGTAAGGAAGTATCAGGGGACGTGTCTTTAAAGCATACATGCTATAAGACTAGTGTAAAGAAAGATCAGGCCTGTTTTATGCTTTATTTCCATGTCGACTTCTTTGCTGTCAGTTGAATGGTCATGACCAATGTATAAGGACTTTTTTCACAAACCCTGGCCTGGTTTTCAGCGCTTGTTAAAGAGTGTGAAACATTTTGGCACTGTGTCAATTGGGCATCATCAAACTGATTTAATTAGGTGTTATTAACGGGCTGTTAAAGCAGATCATGGTCAATATATTAGATCTGGCATGCCTTGCTTGGCATAAAAAGGGAAAAAGTCACAGAGATGTTTGAGCATCCAGTGACACTGTTTCATCCTGGTGGTTTTTATTTTTCTACAAGAAAAAACTGAGTTAATTTGCCTATATTTTGAAGGTTACAGCATCTGAGTGTATCAATCTTCATGTACAGTGTTAAAGTCAAAAACTGACCTTTTATGCCTTGTAGACGCTGGTGACATTATTCATCCGGTCCTCCCGAGTTAATGATAAAACTTTTACTTCCTTGCAATATTGGATAGAACTGTAAAGACTTTTGCCTGCTTCAGAAACGTTTCCCGAGTGTCCATTACACCACAGTTAGAGCTGTCATATCAATATTGATCTGGTTGAGTATTGAAGGGTGATGTTAGTGAGTGTCGACGTGTCTTCAAGGAGAGGTCAGAGTTTCACCGGTATAAGTTTTTATTTAACAGAGTGAGAGAGAAGTGTCTTCTGCTGGAAAAGCATCCCCCCTATAAGTGGGATGTCCCAAAGACAGGTGTTCGGCAGGAAAGTCAGGAGCACAGAGCCTCAAAAAGCCATTGAAGACCTTTAACAGGAGATTATATAGCATATAACTGAGTGTTTGCCACGTATGTAACCAGTTTCAGCCGGTTGTGACCGTCATGGGGCCATAGCGCCAACAAGTCTGGGTTCTTATGGAATAGAATGTCTTTGATTGGAGATTGACGCAGAAGCAAAGAGTCATTTAATCTAAAATGATCTGTTAAGTCCTGGCCAAGTGGTTTCAGGGCCTACGGACGGTGAGGTGTCAAGGGTCCTGCAGTTTTAAGGGACCTTGGGCTCTGGGCCAAATTCACCAAAGGAGTAAAGAATGAATCCTGAATAGCACACTCACTGTATGACATCATGTTGTTAGCAGTGCAGTGGTGGCCTATTGGTTAGGACATTGCCCTTGAGACCTGAAGGTCGTAGGTTCAATTCCCGACCTAAGCACTACTGAGGTACCCTTGAGCATTGTACCATCCCGCTACAATTGTACCCCAGGCACCGTTGATAGCTGAGCACTGTTCCACAAGTGCACATGTGATGCAGAGGTCCCATTTCGTTGTGGTGCTTGAGTGTGTTCACAATGACAAATAGTCACTTTCACTTCACTTTTATTCTAGTAGCATTGGGGGTGGTTTTAGCATGTTAACGGAGATGTCAGATGCACCTCTGAAGTCAAGTGCTTTTATAAAATACACCTCATTTAAAGCTTAGTGGCTTTCATATAAGAAACACCAGATCGGTATCAACCAGCTGCAGTCATTGTGTTATACTGAGTTTATCCCACGCTCATGCTCCGTGATGTGACCTGTTCTCAATGGCCCAGATCAGATAAGACCGGAGCTTTGCTGTGAAACTTCAGCTGTACTTTGCCTGAGTTGAGCTGTATTGAATAAAAGTGTTCGTTTTAAAGAGTGAAACATTGAATTGCTTCTAGTTCAGGAGAGTAAGAGATGTGGCATTGTCAGAATATCCCACTTGAACATCTGTTGCAAGCTTCTGTGCCTTCAAATGTTTGGTTTAAGGCAGAAGTTCCCAAACGTTTTCTTCAAGACCCCGCCCCCCCTTTAGTAGGTAAGATTATTTTGTCTTATCTTGTTCTGTTTCAAATTGTCATAAGCTTGTATTTCGGACACATAAGACACTGTGGTCTCTCCTCAATAGCCACCATGGTATTAGTGAAGCCGATATCTGTCGTTTGGCTTGCCATGCCCCTCCCCTGCAAATGCTCCAAGCTTCCCAGTTTGGGAACCACTGGTTTAAGGAGATGTGGCCAAAGTGGCAGTCTTAATTGTTGTTGTTGTTGTTGTTTGCTAAAGCTTGTAGATCATGAAGGTTCTCAATATGATGAACTGTGATTACTCACATTTGTCCTACTGGTTCAAATATGACCCTAATAGTTCCCCCCCCCTGTTTTATACCCCAAAACCCCCTTTATCTGCACATTTCAGCTTATCAGTTTTCTGGTTGAGGCCCACCTTTACTGAATATCCCTGCTTTAATGTCTTTATGTTTTTATGTACAAGCTGTAGTATCATATTCCACAGTGACCTTTAGCCGCTGACAGAGCAGAGCAGTCATCTGGCAGCAGACAGTGTTCTACTGCATGAGATTACCACATGCTCGTGCTCTGGCCGGGAGATAAGAGTGGGTGATCGGCCTGCCCTGGCTGTGAAATTTCAGCTGTACTTTGCCCAAGATAAGCTTAATTTCATGTTAGATTTGTTTTTGCTGATGTTTTTAAGATTTGGTTTGCTTCCAAGCCAGACTGCCATTGTCATAGTCAACAGCTGGCTCAGGGCTAGGGTTGTAAATCGCAGGATTCAGCATAATTGGTTCCTCCATCGATTATCGATAAGGAACATTATTATTAATTTAACATTATTGAAACCTTAAAATGTGCAGCAATACAATTTGGTTTGTATTTTGTCTGTATTAAATATGATCATTTCACACAGTTTGCTACATTTCCATGATTTCACACATGCAAACAAATTACAATGTGAACATTTCATTATTAAAGGACAGTCTACAGCAAAAGCAACTTTTTAGAACAAACCACTCCAAACAGTAAAATTAGGTACAGTAGGGCTGCACAATATATTGTCTGTTAAATGTTTTCATAATACCTGCCTGCAATACTGCTATCGCAGAAGACTAAAGTATGCAAATGAGCCTCTAACCAATTTTTTGTTTAAGTTTTTTTTTTTTAAGAGTTTAAGTTTTTTAAACCATTTAAAATCCCGAGGTGGCCGAGGTGTTTAAACAACTTACACTCAACATTTTCCTTCTATTTCATTGATTGGCTGCATTGCAGTGCATTTAAAAGCCGGCATGGGGACCGAAACACTCCTTAGAACTTCAGCATAAAAGGGAGGGGCTTAACTGCTAAAGGCTGAATAAGGTGAACTTGCATTTTTAAACAATATTCACACACTTCAAGCCTTTTTTAATTCCAGAAAAGTGATGATCTTGGGCCTTGGAACTAGTGGAAGGTATAGTAATATTTGGTTCATATTGTGCATCCCTAATAGGAAGTATGACTGGATGCCAATGTTAGTTTGCCACCTTTGCACCTCTGAAACAATTCTGTTAATTTATTTCTATTCATTTACTTTTTGGACACATAGTGTATACTAAGGCTAATTTTGGATCCCACTCTGTTTGTTGAAAGGCTTTGCATTGTATGTAGTCTATCAGTTAAACCCATTGTTATTGCTTGCTATTCAAAGGTAAATCTGTAGATTACAATGATTACTAGTATTACATGACACGGATATCCCCACTCTCTTAGATGGCTGTCTGTTATTTGTAGAAGCCATGAGTTAATTCCACACTTGGTCAAAAAAACAAAAATAAAAAATACATTTTTTTAAATTTGCGAATGGTCAATGGAGTGGACAACATGAAGTGATGTCATGCGATTGACGCTGGTCTTGTCGTCTTGGGAAATATCTGTATTTCTTTGTTTCTGGCTGTGTAAAACAGCAGTGATTTCTGGATCTTAAACCAAAAAATGATTAAAAATGTAAAAACATCTCCAGCTCCTCTTTCAAGCACAGCAAACATGCCATGTTTCTGAAAGTCATGTGACTCATGTGAGTCATGTGTTTGCTAGTCATTGTAATGTCAACGTATCAACAAAAAATGCAACCTCATGCAAGTGTTTTTGGAATATATATATGATTTTATTTTCATTGCTCGATTTTTGCTTTGCAGCTTCATATATATGTCTCATTAAAAGAAGGCTAATGGAAACTAGCCTTCTGTTTAGCTTGTGTTGCTTTATCTGTTTGACCATGTCAGTACTTATCGACGGGAAAGCCAAATTGGACACGCAGCAGTCATTTTTTCTTACAGAACATAAGAAATATAATTTTTACTATTTTCCAACCATTTTCAAATCATCTCTACAGCACTGAATCATTTGTGCAGCCATATCATATTCTCTTTTTTCCTCTGCCATTAAGATCATAGATGCTCTTCTGGAAAAGCCAGATTCGATCCCATTAACCTAGCTTACTGGAATGAAAACGGGAGCTAATTATGGCCAGTCACCATGTGTGGCTTCGTGCCAGAGAGCCCTGCGGCTGTTCAGGCTCTTTGCTGAGTGGTGTTCTGTGCTGCCTTATCAGAAAATTGTGGCAGTGGGAACCATCGTCTTAGATTAATTATGCTAATGAGTTATTTATTTATTATTTTGCCATTTATGTTTTTAAGAGCAATTGGATGAGAGAGGGGTGGGGGAACGTACACCACTCAGGATGCTGTATTGCAGTCTGTTGCAGTCTAAGCCTTCTGTACTCCGCAAGGAATCCCAAGAAAGCCTGTTTTTTTTTTGTTTTTTTTTTTCTATGTCCGTCTATTTAGATTCAACACACATGCACACGCACACACAACCACACACTCTCTCATGCTGCTGGCTGGGGTTGATATGATTTCCTGCTGCTGCTCTTTACATGCCACCTTTTCTCTTAATTGGATTTGCCTGGATGGAAGGTGATGCAGTTATACAGGCCATGGGGAATTTGAAAACACAACAAAACGCCTGAAATGTAAGCGTACAGACACTGTGGGGTAGTCCAGCATCATGTATGTCTTTATCCTTATTAATTTAATCACAATTTCTTTCTTTTGTGTACTCTATGCCAGCCAAAAACAAGCAGGATTTCAGTAACGTCTGTGGAAGGAATCCAGTTCCCAAAGCACAGATGGAGTCCACCGCTCACTGGTCCAAACACAGTTGAACATTAGCTAAGTCAGGAGGGCTCAGTGATTATGGGAAAATGCGTAATTGTGATTTTTTTTGTTTTGCCCCAATTTAAATGTGATTATTTTCTTCATAGGGATTTAATTCGAGTGCTTTTTCTCACCAAAAGTCAATTTTCTGGCTTGAGAACTAAATGTATTTTGGCAGCCAATTCAGAAGCTCTGCATTATATCGTTATATCACACCCCCATTTAAAACGTAAAGTTAGATCATAATGTCGCTGAAAAGGCAAGTATTTCCAAAATGGTACCTTTACAGGAGAGAGCAAAAATGTAAATAAATGGAAGAACATTTTAGAACAGGCGATTCTGGAGCTTTTCTGTTGGTGTGTTCATCTTGAGAGTTTCACACAATGTAAAGATCAGCAGCTGAAAAACAACAAAAATGGAGATTAGTGTTGGGTATGTTGGGTAATATGCAGCCCCTGCAGTTTAAAAAATTAGGCTCTTTCACATTGCAATTTTGATATAAAAACAGGTCAGTTTTCAGCCCTAATAGTTAGAAATAATGCTGCACAATCGGTCATTCGTTAGTCACGATATTCACCTTTGCAACACCTGATATCCACTAATGTTCAAATTAAATTGGCTCCAGCCTTGTGCCTATCACATCACCATACCAGTGCCAATGCTACATACGTAATGCACTCTCGCTGTTGCGTTATTGCAGCTTTTCTACAGTTTACAAAAAGTAGTGTTGCATTTTGAGACTAAGGTGACAAATGTGAAAAAAAGTTCTTGACAATGAGGAAAATTGAAACTGTGGACTAGGACTGTTTAATTTCAATGTGCTCATTTGTGTGCCTGTAGAGTGTGAGTAAATAAAAAACGTTATGTACGTTGCTTGTGTCCTCAAAGGAGGTGGTGTGTACATGGATGTATGTGCGTGGAAAACCTAAATAACTGAGGAGTGTAATCACTAAGAAAACAATGTTTTGAAAGACAAGTCAGGTTTATTTATATATCACGTTATCATGCACAGAGGTTATTCACTGTGCTTTACAAGGACAAAATGAGCATAAAAAGAAAACCAAGGCGAAAACTTTAATAGTAATACAATCAGATTACAAAAAATAAAAGTAGCATTTAAAATCAAAACTTAGTTTAAAACCTACTTTAAAATTAAACTTTTAAAAACTGGCAACATTTGGGGCAGATCTGATTACCGTTGGGGAGCTGATTCCAGCAGTGGGCAACATAATGACTCCATGCCATTTCACCCTGTTTAGTTACAGCTCTGGGAACCACTAGACGACCAGCTCCTGCAGATCTAAGAGACCATCCAGGCTGATGTTCATCAGACATTCCAGATAAATATTTAGCGCCCAAACCATTAAGTGTCTTAGTAATAGTTAGTAACAGAGCTGAATGCACGAAGTAGGAGACGGGGCTAAAGTCTGGGCGATAACGATAACAAAAAGAACTTGGGAAACATAAACAGAGGTGACAGACATGGCAAAGAAAAAAAACTATTGTCTATTACGTTAAAAGAAATTCATGGTCAGGCTGCATATCAAATATAATATATGATACTATTTCTTAGAAATTACAGAAATAACACACTCCCCCTTAAGTGAAAGTGACTATTTGTCATTGTGAACACAGTCGAGCACCACAACAAAATGTAACCTCTGCATTTAACCCATCACACGTGCACAGGTAGAACAGCGCGCAGCTATGAACGGCGCCCAGGGAGGGACTTGAATCTGCGACCTTCAGTTCACAAGGGCAGTATCCTTACATATGCATTATCACATTGCAGACTACTATCTAATCTTTCCCGAAATAATGAAGAAGGTGCATTTTCGTAGAGGTTTTGTTTAACTGAGCAATCTTAATGGCCCCTACAGGATGCCACCATCCCTCCTTTTCTCTCTCTATTTTTTTCACTAACTGAAAAGCCTTCCTTATTCCGCACGTCCAAAGGCAAGTTTGATCTCTTGGGTGCATGTACACACTGTCAGGCAGTCAGGCAGACACCTAAATCCTCTGTGATCCTGTGCCTGTCTCTGAACGGAGGGCAGCTGAGCTCATTAAAATCTCCTTTTCCATTAAGCACCTGTACTGTACAGGCCTGGGTACAGAGACTTAGGAACATGCGTGCAGGCTGGCCTGCAAGGGCAGTGATAGATTAACCAATTACAGCCACTGTATAAACATGGGGAAAGTGTTTGGGTGGACAGAGATTGGATTGGATTAATGGGATGGCGACTTTTGGCCATTTGCAATAAGCAGTGTTGCGGTGATATCTGGATTAGGACCTGACTGATCTGAAAACTGGGTGAAATACGATACAGGTTTTAACAGGGTGAAAATGTTGAGAACTGATGGAATGTTTTTTTTTTTATATTGATCTTTTAGTTTTCATTTTATAATTCATTGAGTGACCTTGGGACTGTGAAAGGTGCTACATGAATGTAAATGATTATTATTATTGTTATGATTATTACTATTATTAGTTTTAGTTTTATTGACTAATGTGCTCAACTGTAATGGGCAAATATGAGCGTCTGTTAACTGACAAATTGATCAGCTCTTTGGGGGCGGAGCTCTTCTTTCTTTTCCTATTCGCTTTCTTTTAATTAATAATTCATAAATACATTAATAAAAGATTAATATTATTAAGAAGATTAATTATCTGTGTTTTATTTATATATGTATATATATACTATAAACTTTACATTTAGATCAATTTTTCATGGTTTTGTAACCTTCTCGATGATGGTGTTATGGTGTTTTGGCTGAGCAGCGCTGTTGGTCACTCCAGTAACTCTCTATAAAGGTTTGCTTATACACTGCAGTGGTGCTTCAAATTTTGAATACCCTTTAGAAATGTCTATATTTCCATATAAATATGACCTATAACATCATCAGATTATTACAGAGTAGATAAAGAGATCCCAGTTAAACAAATGAGACAAAAATATTGTATAAAAATATTGTCCAAAGTCATTTATTTATTATATATAATCCGATATTACATATATGAGAGTGGCAAAAAATATTGCTTTAAGTGATGTCCACAATAACTGTACCTAAGCATATTTGGTAACTGTTCCTCTATACAGAACAGCTTCAGGTTTTTTCACATGAACTGCTTGCTTTAGGTCCTTTTACAGCATTGCAAGGTTAAGTGAAGTGAAATTGTCATTGTGAACACACTCAAGGATTTAACCCAACACAGGGCACATGTGGAGCAGCAGGCAACTATCAAGGGTACCTCAGTAGTGCCCAGGCTGGGACTTGCGACCTTCAGGTTCACGGACAGTTCCTTAGATTTTTTTTTTAAATTTTTTGGTTTGAATTCAGAATCAAAAGAAACTATGGACTGGTGGAGTCCAAACTGTTTAGACTCCTCAAACTCTTTTCCAACCTCATGAGCATCCACAACTCTTTGTCTGAGGTCCTCAGTAGTGTCCTTTGATTTTTGCCATCACACAAAATATATTTGCATCTTTTTTATTTAACATTCTTAAATTTAAGGTTCTCTTCGTCTACTTTTAGGACAAGATTTTAGTCAGGTCAGGTTTCGGTCAGATAGGTCAGATGTGCCCTATACCAGTCCTGGAGAGTTCAGGTCTATTACACATCTGGTGTGTTAGATTATGGTTGGAGCTAATCTCTGCAGGGTGGTAGGTCTTCAGGGATCTATACAGGGCTGTATATATGAAGCAAAATAGAGGATTTAAAAGGGTTCACAAAATTTTAAGCGCCACTGTATGTACCTGTGTGTACACACCACCACACCACTGTCAGTGCTGAGAGCTGATAAGCCTGCGCTAAGCCAAAGCACTGCAGGATCTGTGCCAGCTCCTTTGAAGATATGAATGTAGAAGCATAGGGTGTTAATGATACATTTAGTGATAATGACTTGACTCTTAGTATGTGTGTATGTGTGTGTATGTGTGTGTGTGTGTGTGTGTGTGTGTGTGTGTGTGTGTGTGTGTGTGTGTGTGTGTGT
>JBBPDA010000081.1:11810055-11824276 GCA_037974385.1 Arnoldichthys spilopterus | reverse complement strand
CTCAGTAGTGCCCGGGCCGGGATTCGAACCTGCGACCTTCAGGTCACAAAGGCAGCGTCCTAACCACTAGGCCACCACTGCCTGAATTAGTGCCTATGCTCCCATCCAAGGAAGAACTTGCATATTTCAGCAAAACAATGCTAAACCGCATAGTGCATCTAGAAGAAGAGTCCAGGTGCTGAACTGGCCTACCTGCAGTTCACACCTATCACCAATTGAAAACATTTGGTACATCATGAAACGAAATATTTGACAAAGAAGAACCAGGACTGTTAAGCAACTAGAATCCTATAACAGACCAGAAGAAGCAAACATTTCTCTCCAGTATCTGGTCTCCTCAGTTCCTAAACGTTGTTAAAGAGGCAGGGATGCTACACAGTGGTAACAATGACCATTATTATTGTTGTTATTATTATTATTATTATTATTATTAATAAATTATACCTTTCCTTCAAATTACAAATTTACTCAGCTTTGCTTGCCATTCACATAAACCAAAGGTGCAGGACAATTATACATGTATTTTAACCCCTGATCATGACTCTGTGTTTCTTCTTTCTCTTATTTCCCTTTAGCCCATCCCATCCCATTTTTTTCCCTACACAAGTTCTGGTTTGGTTTGCGGCCCTTTTTGAGCTGATTACTCTCGAGAATCTGCCACTCAATTATTCATTGGCGAATTTCCATATTCGCTGGTGGATTTCCATAATCACTTTTGCAATCACTTAGCCGGAGCCACTGCTGGGTGGCGAACCTGGAGTGCTCCATTAAGGCCGGGGGGGGGGAGGATGAAGGGGCTTGGCCCAACGGCACCGCATAAAGGCTCTTTGTTTGATTAATATGGAAATGCAAGAAAGTCAGCCGATTATGTCACCCTCTTGAAAGTCACTGACCGCCACCTCCGTGCGCGATGGTGATTGTTTGCGATGTTTTGTGCACAGTGGAGGAAAGGGGTGAAAAGGAAAATGTTTGAAAATACTACTGTTTGCCCATGGAACCGACAACATTCCAGACATTTTTTTTTCTAATATCTGTTTCTTGTTCTCTCTCTCTCTGTCTTTCTCTTTCTTTTGTTTTCCCCGTGTTTCTACTTCTTTCTCTTAATCCAGGCAATGAAAGTGGTGTCTAAAAAGAAGCTTATGAAGCAGTATGGCTTCCCACGTACGTATCGTCTTCTAATTAGTCCCAGTAATAAATGTGGAGGCTTAACAACATTTTACTGTAAATCCTTCATGATGTTTTATCACAGCGTAAACGGCAGCTGATCGCAACAAATTTTGTAATAAAATGAAAATAGTAACGATGCATCATGATAATTCAGCCATTATACCAGGGGTGCCCGAATCCGTCCCATAGTTTGGTGTTTGGTAATTAACAGGTGAGTTGAACCAGGTGTTTGAGCAGGGAAATTACTGTGTTGGACATCAGCCCTCCAGGACCAGATTTGGGCACCCCTGCATTATATCAACAGTACCCAAGTATGTTGAAATATTATACTTGAATACATATTTTTCATGATCTTAAAGGGCCATGTCATGGAAAACTGTAGTGCGTAAACAGTGAAAGTTTAAACCTCGTCCTTTTACAGTATAAGTAATGTTGTGACCTTGACTTCTCTTTAAACCAGACACAGTACCGGGCAGCCAATCAGAACAGAGCTCATTTAAGTCTACAATTACAATAACAACAGCCTGGTTAATTCTAAAGGATAAATAGAGGCTGGGAAACTGTCGTAAGGAATTATAATGAAGCACATTTAAAAGTATAACATGTGCCCTTTTTAAAGACATTGTGCTCTAAACTTAACTTGGTGAACTGCCCTTCCCCACACGAGATCTCCGTATTTGATAAACGTCTTCCAGCCTGTTAGATCAGCATGGATGGCTCATGAGGGTGCTTGAGAGAATGGCAAGAGTGTGCAGAGCTGCATCAAGTCCATGCTAAATGCTAAATGCTACCAAATGGGACGTAAAAGTTCATGAATCGTTTTTTTCCAATGCTTTCATTCTTAACATTAGCATCTCGAAAACTGGCATATTGGAACTAAATCCACTCATGTTTGTTTGTGGCTGGGATGCTCAGAGCAGGTGGATCTGCTAGCTATCGATGACACGGAAGGGCAAACTCATCGAAAATTGGCTATTCTTAAATATCATTCATTAAAAAAAGTCTTAAATCTAACTTGCTTTAATCTGTAGGAACCCTGTCACTATTTCCTTATGTGCTAATGAGCGGCTCTCTAGGGGTTGGTGTGTTCAAACAGTGGGTAAATGTGTCCAAATGGCTGGTACTGTACAATGGCCGAAAGCTCAGCTAATGGACTGGGAATGCTTGGAAGAAATGCCTTGGCATTGGTGTTCTTTCTGTCGTATAGCAGGGGTTTTCTATCTTGGTCCTACAGTACTCCTTGCCTTGGATTTTTACAGCAGGGGTCTTTAAATGTGAGCATTAAAAAAAAGTCATGTCCTGTATTTTAGGTACATAACTAATTTACTAAACTGTACATGTATTTGATTGGCCAGCTAGTGCCATACCTACCATACCTATCATTGGTAACAAGATGCAGAGCCAAAAGCTCTGGACTGTTTTAGAGTTTCCTCTGCTCCCAAGACACCTGATGCATCAGTGGGTGTTAAAGCAGGAAAAACACTACATAATACATAATACCGCTGCTCTGCAGAACCTATACTGAATGTAGAAGCTCACTATCCCCTGTTCCTACGCCTCTTCTGAATGGAGCTCATACTCTTTGTGCAGGCCGCCCTCCTCCGCGGGGTCCGAAAGCAGCGCTGGGCGAGCAGCCCAAAGTGCTTGGGCCCCTGGAGAGGGTCTACCAAGAGATCGCCATCCTTAAAAAGCTCGACCACCTCAACATCGTCAAGCTGGTGGAGGTAAGCGCTAATCCTCTGACACCAAGAGAGTGTTTCATGTGAGCCGAGGCTGAGATTCAGGCCCAAGCTTTCAGGCTTTTGAAAAGTTTGTTTGAATGGTACTTTTCAGAGCGGTGCCTGAGGCTTAAATGAGTCAGCCTAAGTGACTGATGTGGTTTTGCGGCGAGAGGAAAAGAGTAGCACCCTGAGGATTGAACTGAAGATTAAACGAATGTGACTCAGCGCAATCAGAACTTGAAAACTGACTCACGCAAGTGGTCATCCAGTAGGAGAACAAAGCGAATGACAGATTTCCGGAAATTAGCCGAACTAGGAATCCTTTATACCTTCAAGATCTGTCAGAAAGAAAGAGATCGATTGAAGAAGAGGAGCAAAAAGTGGGATGGGGGGGTAGGAAGATGCAGAGGAGAAAGGAGGGCACCACTGATCTCTCAGCATGGCCCTGTCTGAGTGTCCTTCAATCATGGCGGCTTTCAGTGTCATTTAGCTTTGTTCGGGGACGGCAGAGAGTGGGGATGAGTGAGCGGAACGGACAAGAGCTGAAAGAGAGAGAGGCTTCAATCAGCAGGGAATGCACACAGCTCTGCTCTGTGGCTGTCAAGTCATTGTAAATAGCTATTTTAACGTTCTCCGCATTTTCCTGCATAATTGTGTAAAATAATATTCCGCCTCGTATACCGCACTGTAGTTCACTCGTGTGCGACTTCAAAAGCCGCTCTAGTCGTCGTAGGAACAGTGCGGAAACATAATAAATATGCTCTGCAGGGGACGTCTTTTCATCTCGCGCTCAGTTTTTGTTCTCGTTTTAGCTCGTGTGCCTGTTTTGTATGTTATGTAGTGTGACTTGTACATTGCGTAATCCAGTTTGCAGAATTCTGGGTCTTTCTTGGTGTCTCTTCGACATTGATATTAACGCCAAAGGCCCCTGGGAGCTTCTGATCCACATCTTGTTTTTGTTTCAGGTGCTGGATGACCCAGCTGAGGACAATCTGCACATGGGTAAGGGCACCATGCTGTTCCGCTTTAAACAGTCATCTGTCAAAACATTGAATCGGTAAACAAAGTCACTTTTGTCATTAAAGGGCTCATATCGTGGAAACTCGAGTTTCCCTGGGTGTTTTTAACCCGGACTACTTTTTGAAAGAGGCACAATGCAGAGCAGCTTATCAAACTACATAGTTAATTAACGGTTTTTGCGTCGGTTTTACTTTTCTTTTTTTCCCTTTTCTCAAACCCAAGGTTGCTTTTCAGAGGCAAACCATCCATAACAACAAAGAACACTAACGATCTAAGTCCCTAACCACTAGGCCACCACTGCCTATGAATGACAACCTACATTCAACGCCTAGCATGGGGCTCAAACCCACCAAGATTAAGAGTCTCATGCTCTACCAACTAAGCTAAACAGATAGATAGGTAGGTAGGTTGGTGGGTGGGTTTATGGATGGATGGATGGATGGATGGATGGATGGATGGATAGGTAGGCAGACAGGCAATTTATTGACCCCAAGTAACTTTCGTTGTACCAGTAGCCACAATATACATAAAATATAAACACACATAATACAAAAAACTGTACTATACAGAAAAATATACATTTATAAAGCTATAAAACCTATATAATTACATTATATAAATATTTCTGTAGGTGCAGTATGTAAACAGGTGTAATTCTAAACCATGCATTACCACTTTATAAGGGAAGTCTTGTTGTAAAGTGGTGCTAATTTATCTTTATCAGGTGTAGACAATCATATACAGTTTACCCTTTATCCTACAGTATTTTTTGATAGCTTAAGGATGGATTACTCATAGACCAGAAGGTTTTGGTGTTCTTCCATCTCTACAACTTTCATAGTGATGGGCCTTTGAGATTTGAGGTCTGGGTCTGAGCAACAGCTGTGCCTTGTGTGGCGTAAAGCCAGGTATTCTCCAGACTCGTTCTTCCTGGATGGGACTACGGAAAGGTCACATGTGGAGCATGGCCAGCAAAGGGCATGATGCGAAATGCACGAACATACAGTCTCAACACGTTTATGCACAGCTTGCCTCTCCTTCCAGCAGCATGCAGCTGAGAAAGCCCAGAGCCCAAAGACAGAGGGAAGGAATCCATTTAGCAAATTTTGCAGGCAAGTGCTCCCTAATGGTGGTGGAGATTGCGGATGGTAGCTCATCTCCCCCTGCTGCTCTAGCCGAAGGACATGACAAATGAAAAAGGAATGTAGTTTTAGGCGGTTGGAAACTTCTCGCCCCAAACGAATTCTCTTCTTTCTCTGCCGAGGTGCAATTTTATGTCGGTAACTATTTACTTTAAGCACCAAACCACACAAACAGCTGTCAAGACCGACATGCAGTACTGATGACGCTGCTGCTTACGACTAATTTACACAGCTCCATGACCAGGACCTGTGCTTGAAATGTTTGTGTGCATGTATACACGGACAAGCCATTTCATTAGGTACGCCTATAGCACTTACTGCCCATTTTACAGTGCTGCTTATCATGTAGGTGCACTTTGAAGTACAGACTGTAGTCGACCTGTTTCTCTGCATCATTAGTTTGCCTCTTTTACCCTGTTCATTAATGGTCAGGACCCCTACAAAACCAGCAGTGACCCTGACCTGGTCAGGGCATGTTAGTTTGGGTATGTGTGTATCACTGATGGAGTTCTTAAGTAAATGTACTTACTTACTGCCCATTATGTTAGACACATCTACCCTTGCAGGTGTAGTTATTTATGATGGTTCATTTGAAGTGGCACAGTTTGTGTAGATCACCCTCTAGTTCTTCATCAGTGGTCAGTTTTTTTTGGTTGGATTCCCAGTCCAATGAGGTTTTCAAAAACTGTGTGATCCACTTGTAAGCACTGAAACACTGCACAGACAGGACCAGGTATCAAAGAGCTGTCCGGCATATGCTAACCACTAATTGCTTATTCCAGTAGTACAACAAAATATGGTGACAAATTTCCACATTAGGTGCGGTTTGGAGCCCTATGGACTCCCAAAGTGATATTTACTTTTCAGCAGAAAATTTCATACATGTGAACTTTATTAAACCAAATCTCAGAAAACAAATGAGAGTGCATTATTGTAGTGGTATAGAATTGTAACATTATCATATAGCATTATTGTAGTGGTATAACATTGTAGCATTATCGTATAGCATTGTTGTAGTGGTATAACATTGTAGCATTATCGTATAGCATTGTTGTAGTGGTATAACATTGTAGCATTATCGTATAGCATTGTTGTAGTGGTATAACTTTGTAGCATTGTTGTAGTGGTATAACATTGTAGCATTATCATATAGCATTGTTGTAGTGGTATAACATTGTAGCATTATTGTAGTGGTATAACATTGTAGCATTATCATATAGCATTGTTGTAGTGGTATAACATTGTAGCATTATTGTAGTGGTATAACACTGTAGCATTATCATATAGCATTGTTGTAGTGGTATAACATTTTAGCATTATTGTAGTGGTCTAACATTGTAGCATTATCGTATAGCATTGTTGTAGTGGTATAACATTGTAGCATTATTGTAGTGGTATAACATTGTAGCATTATCGTATAGCATTGTTGTAGTGGTATAACATTGTAGCATTATTGTAGCGGTATAACATTGTAGTATTATCGTATAGCATTGTTGTAGTGGTATAACATTGTAGCATTGTTGTATAACATTATTATAGTGGTATAACATTGTAACATTATCTTATAGCATTATTGTAGTGGTATTGCATTGTAGCATTATTGTAGTGGTATAGCATTGTAGCATTATTGTAGTGATATAGCATTGTAGCATTATTGTAGTGGTATAGCATTGTAGCATTATTGTATAGCATTATTGTAATGGCATGACATTGTTACATTATTGTATAGCATTATTGTAGTGGTATAGCATTGTTGCATTATTGTAGTGGTATAGCATTGTAGCATTATTGTATAGCGTTATTGTAGTGGTATAGCATTGTAGCATTATCGTATAGCATTATTGTAGTGGTATAACATTGTAGCCGTATTGTATAACATTATTGTAGTGGTATAACATTGTAGCAATATCGTATAGCATTATTTTAGTGGTATAGCTTTGTAGCAATATCGTATAGCATTATTATAGTGGTATAGCTTTGTAGCATTATCGTATAGCATTATTGTAGTGGCATAACATTGTAGTCATATTGTATAGCATTATTGTAGTAGTATAGTATTGTAGCATTATTGTATAGCATTGTTGTAGTGGTATAGCGTTATAGTCTTATTGTGTGGCATTATTGTAGCGGTATAGCATTATAGCATTATTGTATAGCAGTATTGTAGTGGTAAAGCATTATTGTATAGCATTATTGTAGTGGTATAGCATTACTGCATTATTGTAGTGGTATAGCATTACTGCATTATTGTAGTGGTATAGCATTAAATCATAGTTGTATAGCATTACTGTGGTATAGCATTATCACATTATTGTATAGCATTAGTGTATAGCATTATTTTATGCTGTGGTCAGAGTATATCAGATGATGTGCTTTTTTTAGTTTGCCCTGATGAACTGAGAAGGCATTTTTAATACGATGAACGGTGCCTACACACTAGAAGCTGCCAGCGTCCAAAATGCATATAATTTAGTTTAGATACTGTTGCTTTGTTTCGGACTGGAAAACAGGCCTGTATGCAAAGCTCACACCATTTCAGCTTTTGCTTCAAGGGATTATGGAGTACAGGTACATCGGCTGTATCTATGGTCTAAGGCATATCTGATTTGGCTGCTTGCTTTTGAGCCACGCAACCCTCTTGGCACTCCAAATGTGTACACACCCTGCAGACAGACAAGGTCTGCATGAATTAGTGGGTGTGAGGTGTGCAGTTTGGTCAATCTATGGCGGATGTGTTTTGTGTAGCAGAAGAGATCCTTATAATGTTCTCTCTCTCTCTCTCTCTCTCTCTCTCTCTCTCTCTCTCTCTCGCTCTCTCTGCAGTGTTTGAGCTCATGCAGAAAGGGTGAGTGTTATGTGTCCTCGCTCTTGTGTAATTGAAGCTTTGCCTCCTCTCTACCTCTCCCTCTTGTCTCTCCATCCTCCCTCCATTCATGCCTGTCCTCTCTAGCATGTCTGTCATCACTCAGCTCTGTCGTTCCGCCTCGGTTTGCCCCTTCTGCTCCCACTTTCCCAAGGGATTCATTATGTGCTTATGATTTCACTTGACAGTTATACTGCCATTATTTTTTCTCTCATGGCCACACTTCAGTTTCCATTATGCTTTATGATTATTATTTTAATGGACATTTTCATTCTGTTTGTTTGTAGTTTTTTCCTTTTGCACTCAGTGCTGAACATTAAAGCCTTTCGGTGATTAAGCTCTAAGGGGCTGTGTGTGGACCCACGCTGCAGTTTCATTCTCTGCACAACCTACAATTCATCACTGTCAGAACAAAACCTCATATCTCAATTTTTTTGCATAATGACTTTCACATTGTGTCAAACATTAATGCTGCATGAACCGCCAGTAATGGTCCAAACTTGGAAAAACTTTAATGTACTTCTATTAGTGTAGAGCGTTTTTTCTGCTCTAAAGTGTTTTGTTCTAACAAGGATATGAGTCATTATCCAGTCATTATTAATAGTAATACAATAATAATTATGATAATAATCCTGAATAATAACATTTAAGGTCTCTGCCACTCTCTCTGTCCCTGTTCTTTCTTTCTTTCTTTCTGTTTATCTCACTGTCTTTCTATCCATCTGCCTTTCTTTATTTCTCTCTTTTTTTCTTCCTGTCTTTCTCTTTTACTGTCTTTCTTTCTTACCCGTATTTTTCATCCTTTTTAATCTCACAGATTTTTTTTCTTTCTTTCTTTCTTTCTTTCTTTCTTTCTTTCTTTCTTTCTTTCTTTCACTTTTCCAGTTTCTTTCAATTTTTTCCTTTATCTCCCTTTTCATTTAGTTCTCTATGTCTCTCTCTCTCTCTCTCTCTCTCTCTCTCTCTCTCTCTCTCTCTCTGTCTGTGTGTGTATGTGTGTGTGTGGGTGTAAAGCTGCATAACTCTGCATAGTGGTACAAAAGAGCAAGTAATATCCTGGTTTTCTACGCGACTCTATTCTTTTTCAAATGTGACATTTTGTTGTAATTGAATGCCAACTTTTCCCAGCTAATCGGCTCTGCTGCACCGAGCAGGGTGAGCATATTATTTGGTCTTGCTCTGCTTTGTGCATCTCTGTGCTGTGAGAGAGGAGGAAGCATCTGCTTTGCTTAATTACAGAACAGACTGTTTTCCTGCAGAATGGACCGAATCTGCCCTTTAAACGGCCCTGTGGTTGTGAGTCTGGAGGTTAGGAGTGAAAAGGAGGGAGAGTGGTTAGACAGTTATTTTTTTATGTAAATCTCCTGTTTGGCTGGAGAGTGGAGGATTTGTGTGAATTATACACTGTGCCCTCCTCTCACTGCTCTTCTTCTCGACCTCGCACAGCCACTGGATTCAAAACGTAATGAGACTCTTTGGGTATTACACCTCTATTACTCATCTGCCCCCCACCTCCACCCCAACTCTCTCTCTCCCTCTCTCAGGCCTGTGATGGAGGTACCTACAGACAGCCCCTTCAGTGAAGAGCAGGCACGCCTCTACTTCAGAGACATCGTCCTGGGCATCGAGTACCGTGAGTTATTAGCTGGCACTTCCAAAGCTGCAAGGGACCAATAGAAAGTTTCCAGAGATACGCAGAAGCAGCTGCCATAGGCTGCCTGAGAAAACTTCTCTTTAACACTGCTTATCTGAGTGTACTTCTGCAGAGAAATAAAAATGCTACTGTTTTAAAAAATATACACAGGTCTCCCAAGCAGAAACATGGGTTTTTTTCTTCCTGGGTAGCCCACAAGTTTATTATTTTTGCAAAAGTTTTGACTCCTCTGTTATTTGACATGTTTTCTTCATCCTCTAAGAGTAAGAAAGTACACCTCCTCTGCAGAATACACACTTCTGCGCATTTGAATGCACAATCACTGTTTATGTGCTGAAATGTTCTGCAAATTGGAAAAAAGCAACAAGCTGTGGAACTTTTATATTTTCTGTTTTATTTTACAGAAATTGTGCACAAAATTCTGTAGAAAAGACCCTTAATTTTCTAAGGAGAAGCTGATTTTATGGCATTTGATGTGTTGATATCAGCTTGTACAAAAAGGTCAGATAACAAGTTTGTTACTTCCTGAAGCTCCCACATGTGTAAGAGTGTATAGATATAATGAATCATACTTATATTATGGTAAAAAGTATTTTTTCTTTTCATCCCCAGACAAATGGCATTATTGTAGTGGTATAGCATTATAGCATTCTTGTGTAGTATTATAGCATTATTGTATAGCATTATTGTAGTAGTGTAGCGTTATAGCATTATTGTATAGCATTATTGTTGTGGTATAGCATTATAGCATTATTGTATAGCATTATTGTAGAGTTATAGCATTATAGCATTCTTGTATAGCATTATAGCATTCTTGTATAGCATTATTGTAGTAGTATAGCATTATTGTATAGCATTATTGCAGTAGTATAGCATTCTTGTATAGCATTATTGTAGTAGTATAGCATTATTGTATAGCATTATTGCAGTAGTATAGCATTATTGTATAGCATTATTGTAGTAGTATAGCATTATTGTGTAGCATTATTGTAGTTTTATTGGAATATTTATTGGGTTTATTACATTATGCACCAAATAGGTAAAATACCTCTTAAAACCCTTATGACCAGATTTTGTGGAGATTTTGACCCTCAAATATGGTTTCATATACTTACTCTCCCAGGTCTCCCTCCCTTTCTACATCTGCTAATCTGTTATGTCTGCTACCTGATGAAACAGAATTGGCAGTAATAGTTCTGCTCCAAGTGCATCATACTGTCCAGTGATGTTGTATTACAGTGGCTGGTTCAAAGGAAGCATGTGCCGGCCCTAACAGGTGGTATCATGTAACGGGAGGAGTCTTAGCAAAAGGGTAGGATCAGTGAATTTGGGGAGAAAAAGATGTCATAAAAAAGATGCCATATTTGAGTTCCAAGTAGTTGATGTGTACCAATTTTCACCTAGAAATGCACAAAAGTAGTTTGTGTTGTGTGAATGTTTTACCTTCAAACGCCGTAATGTTCTTGGATCATCATCACATTCCACAATGACTAGTGTCATATTGAGTGATGGAGAGGGGCACCCTACCCACCAAGAGAGAGACAGATATATATGTATATATATTTTGAGGAAGAGAGAGAGAGACCGAGAGAAATAGCAGAAAGTAGTTATGCTCTGTTGGACTTGGACTTGAATACCAAAGTCAGGAGGAGCAGGTGTTCGTCAGAATGGAAGGGAAATTTCCCCCCAAGACAACTGTCTGTAGTCACTATGTGCTGTTCTTTAAGGAGATCAGGACTCCACTACAAGAACCAGTTGAGATCGGTCTGTCACGCCATCTGAAACTTTTTGTTGAGTCTGCTTGATAGTGTAAACCTCGTCATTTAGCTGAGGGATAGAGGACCTCAGTTCCCAAGCAGTATGAGGCCTAGAGAGGGAAAGCAGCTGCATTGGAGAGAGTTATATATGTCTTTAGGGCTTTGGACAGCTGGGGCCACAGGTCTTAAGAATGTCAGTAACCTGGTGGAACCATCAAATCTAATCATGAGGTTTAATTGCCTAGAGAGCCCCATCCCTTAATGTGTAGCCATTGCAGTCAGTTTCTAGGAATGTAACACTGTCCAGCTTGTTTGGACGGCCTTCTGCATGACCCTCCAACCAATTAAAAACGCCTCTAATAAGTGATGGTATGATCTGCCAGGTAGAGTGAAAATTTGGTAGGATGTTCCTATGCGGTGTGAGACTCTTTGAAAAACAGAATTCACAAATTAATGCAGAGCAGGGAAATTTGGCGCACCCTCTGAGAAATGCAGTATGTGTTGGAGAGATGTGGCCTGGCTTGTTGAAGTGCTGTGTTTTTAAAACAAAAAGTTCCTGGTTCCCTGGAGGAAGATCTTGCAAGCTTGCGTCCCTCCTGCATTTCCGTGGATACGATTACTCATTGCCACTTATGTAAATCCGAATGCCTCGGAGAGCTGTAACTCCAGAAGCGTTTCCATGTCTGTTGCTGTGCTGTTCCAGCACGTCATAGTGTCCGTTTAGCCTAATGGGGAAAGAGGTCAGGGAATCTTGTTGTGTGTGAGGGGCATTTGTAAATGTATGTACTGAGAGTGATGAGCCGATCACATGACAATTTATTCTTCAGTTCTTTGGTGTCAGTTATTAAAGCCTCAGCTAAACATGACCTAGGCATCAAAATAAGCACCATATAATATTAAGAGTCCACGTAAACAAATTTTAATGGAGCTAAAAAGTTGTAAAAAAAGAATATAAAATGAAATCTTCTTCCAAATATTTCCCTCGACCCTAAAGCCATCGTCATGTATTTGTTCAACTGTATCAGCTTCACGCCTGACTTCATTTTAATTATGCACTGATTAGCCAAAGCACATATTGGACCATGACTACAAATAATAGTGCACTGCCATGAGAAGTCATTCAGTAAAGGTTAAATGAAAAAATATCCCCTACATGCATCAGTGAGCATTGGCCGCCCATGACTCTGTTGCTGCTCTTCTTCCTTGGATCACTTTTTTGTACTGCACACCTGGAACACTCCACAAGACCTGCTGATGCCCAGAGTCGTCTAACCATCACAATAATGTCCTTGTCAAAGTGGCCCAGTTCCTTCTAGCACATCAACTTCAAGAACTGATGGTTTATATTCTGCTTAATAAATCCCACCCCTCTGACAAGTGGAACAGTTATTAAAAAATTAGACAATTAGTCAGTGTTATACACTTTACCTCTGTTAATGTTAATGTTTGTGGGCAGTGGTGGCCTAGTGGCACTGCCTTTGAGTACCATCCCACTACACTGCTCCCCGGGCGCTGTTGGTAGCTTCCCGCTGCTCCACGTGTGCACGTGTGATGGGTTAAATGCAGAGGTCAAGTTTTGTTGTGGTGCTTGAGTGTGTTCACAATGACAAAGAGTCACTTTCACTACGTTATGGCTGATTGTCGCATATATCGTTTACAAGCACACATCATTTTTTAGAGGTGTTTGACAACTGGTTGCAACCGTTTTCTGTTAAACTGGTAAAAACCAGAAGGGCCAGTGAGAGTTTATCTGTTAATTTGTATTGTTTGCTGTCTACGCGTACAGTAATTGTCAGGTGCTCTGTCCACCTCTTTAGACTGACGTTCAAGGAGTAAAGCCTATGATCTGAGATCACATGCAGTGGAGCATCTGGGCAGTCACTTAGGGCTTGGTGTGCTGGTCCTCCACACGGTCATTATCATGAACTGCCTGATCTTTCCTCAGCATGCATGGACTGTAATGGCCAGACAGCTGACCACAGGCCGTCTGCTTTGCTCAATTACCAAACTATGTCCATCCGTTTCCTCCATGGGGCATTTGTGAGGTTTGTTTGAGTCCTGAATGTGCCAAAATCTCCTTTGCTTACTGCTCTGAGAGCAGCTACTCACGTCTGCCATCTGTCTCTTTAATGCTGATTTTGTGGACGGTTGGTCCAAAACTGTCGAGCCATTGACTAGTGAGGGCTTAATGTTTGTTGAGAGACCCCCTGGCACTAATCCATACACATTTAGCCGTATATGGGTTTGCACATTATGCAAAGTGATCAGTAACAGTTACAGGTGGTGATCTCTCCAATGTCCCAGCACCGTCTGCTTTTGAGGTGGAGGATCTTGTCATCAGTGAACCCCCAGAACATGATCCTTGCTTTTGTTATTCATTAGCTCTGTGTGAGGCATGCTGGGGAACATAGAGAATGTTCAGTGAATCAATAGTGCTTTTCAACATATGTGTGTGTGCACACCACGTTAGGGATGGCCTGCGCTATCCACAGGGGGTGGCCATGCTCAGATTGACTCATGTTGTTATTCTGTGTGTATGTATGCATGTGTGTGCATATGTGTGTGTGTGTGTGTGTGTACGCATGCGTGTATGCGTGTGTACGTGCGTGTGTGTGCCCCATATCTGTGGAGATCAGTTTCAACTCGTGAGTTTGAAGATGGTGGGATAAAGGCCTCAGGGAAGAAATAAATCCCAAACTCATTATTTTTCCAAGGATCCTGTGTGTTATTTTTTCCAGAATTCTACTCATGATTTTGTTGGGAGTTTGAGTATGTATTTCTCAGATTGAAAGGCTCACAGAAATGAACTGAGAAGTGGATTGTGTGTGTGTCTGTGTCTGTGTCTGTGTCTGTGTGTGTGTGTGTGTGTGTGTGTGTGTGTGTGTGTGTGTGTGTGT
>JBBPDA010000081.1:11773437-11787044 GCA_037974385.1 Arnoldichthys spilopterus | reverse complement strand
ACTGAAAGGACAGATTTTAGCACAGTCACTGAAAGGACAGATTTTAGCACAGTCGCTGAAAGGACAGATTTTAGCACCGTCACTGAAAGGACAGATTTTAGCACAGTCACTGAAAGGACAGATTTTAGCACAGTCGCTGAAAGGACAGATTTTAGCACCGTCACTGAAAGGACAGATTTTAGCACAGTCACTGAAAGGACAGATTTTAGCACAGTCGCTGAAAGGACAGATTTTAGCACAGTCACTGAAAGAATCGTTTTTTGGCACAGTCGCTGAAAGGACAGATTTTAGCACCGTCACTGAAAGGACAGATTTTAGCACAGTCTATGAAAGGAGCATTTTTAGCACAGTCGCTGGAAGAACAGATTTGAGCTCAATCACTGAAAGAACAGTTTTTAGCACAACCATGGAAAGACAGACTTCCCATACAGTACGCCTGATTTCAGAAAATGTCCACCCCCTCTTCAGCAGCCTTTGACTTGTGACCCTCTTTCTCTCACACTCTCTCTCTCTTCGGTGCAGGGACTCGTGGCCATTCCGCCCCTCTCTAAAACTGCACCCTTCTTTAAGGTAACTGCTTGCTGTATGGCCATCTGTATGGTCATCATGCTGTATGGTGAGCTGTCAGTCAAACCCTTCATCCAATCCTCTGTAGTGTTTGTGTGCCCACTGGTTTGTGACTGTGTGATTTTTGTCCATCCTTTCATTAGGTGACATTCATGCCATTAACAGTGTGGTTATTTCTGTTGAATGGGCAAACACAAAGGTTTGGCCATGTTTGTGGTGTTTTGTGTCCCTTCCTTTCTCTTAAATCTGCTGTTTACTGTACTGGGATCAGATCAAGAGAGTACAAAGTGCTCATCTCAGTTCATGTCTACACATCTAAGCTTATATTTAGCCATGGGTAAGCACACACCTCTCTAAATAGCATCATGCACACTGCAGGTCAAAAGTTTAGCACATACTGTTCCTTTAGTTTTTTTGTATGAACACCTGCTCGTGTTTCTTCTGAAATCAAGGTAATAGGATGTTTACTGCCCACCTTTCCGCAGTAATGACATCTAGTCCTTTAGGCAAAGCTTTCCTCAAGCGTTTGGAACATTGCTCTGAGGCTTTAATTGCATTCTGCAAGACCTTTAGTGAGGTCAGGTCCTGATGTTAGAGTATTAGTTCCGGACCACGCCACTCCAGCTCATCCTAAAGTTCCTGGATAAGGCTCAGAGAACACAGTTCCACTGCTTCACAGCACTGATGGGGGACTTTATAGCCCTTTAGCCAATGGATGCCATTAGGCATGGTGACTTTAGACTTGTGTGTGACAGCACCAGAGTGACCCGTTTTATCTCCATTGGCTATGTAGATTATACATGGTGTGTGTGTGTGTGTGTGTGTGTGCAGTTGCCATCAGTGAATGCACCTTAAATTAGCTGTATTCAGTAATTAGAAGGGCTGTTTGAACACTTCATCATGTAGCTTAGTCTTGAAGATCCACAGCAAATGTTTTAGATGATTGGCAAAATGTAGGGTCAATTTAGGGTAAATGTTTGTGTTTAATTGTTGCTTAAATGATATTAAACGATATAATATTTCTGCTTTTCCTTCTCAGAAAAGGTAGCAGTGGAGAAGCTGGAAGGGAAGTGGAGCTGGAGGACCTGCATGAAGATGAGCCGTCCTCTTCCTGATTGTCTTTGCCTCGTCTCTCGATGAGAACCGTATGTGCTTGTCCTGTTGGCCCTGCCCTTTACTGACTCCTGCTGTACACCTCACTGATACACTGGACATCAACGATACTTTGAACACTGTTCTTACTGCTGCTCATCAGTCTACATTCTGCTCGAGACCCGTTCCACATGCAAATCGTTTTTCCTCAACCTCTGCTCCTCATCCTCCAGTGATATTTCTTGTTTCGAAGCCCTTTAAGCAGCCTGTATGCTAGCAATTTACCTTGACCTCCCTTTCTTTTTGGTTAACAGTTGTCCCTTCCTTCCTAATGTACATCCTCCACCTGTAGCTGTATGTCCAGCGGCTTTTTTCTCCACGATGACATGCCCGCCCGGATTTACTTTCCCCTGTACAGAGGAACTTTTTTCATCCACTCTCAAGCTTCATGTCCTTTGAACTTCTTTGAGCAAACCCCACTTCAAGGGTCTGGTCTCAGAGGCTTTGCAGAGATATAAAAGTCTGCGTAGACTAACTTTGCTGAAAACTGGACTAAGCTTTAAAGAGAAATGTCAGTGTGGCGACATTTTGGACGGACAACCAAAAGACTTGGAGCTGCTGCTGAGGAACTTTGCTTTAAGGGCTTAAATCTAGACTGAGATTGTCGTTCCAGCAACCCCCTACAGGTAGAAGCATGGACGAGATGGCCCGGTCAGTTCAGCAGAGCTCTTTTTGTATATGTGTGGAATATAATTTTGGTGTCCTACTTTGTCATGCGTAATGTTGACACTCAACATGGCCTGTCCCTTTGGTACATTCAGACAGTTTATTTTTATTCATGAATCATATCTCCACTCACACATACACAAACACAGAGAAGAGTGCTGTCACTCACATGAGCAAAAACAAGATAGGGCTCTCTTTATATGTGTGTTTCACACGAACATGATGCTACAGAATAGGGCTTGTGCACAATAATGTGCAAAATGCGTTTGAGGGCTCCTTGTTTTAACTCCTTAAACTGCAATGGTGTGAATGTGACCTACAGTTGAATTCCTCTCTCAGAACTACATAACTGACATAGTGGTTTTAATGTGCAGTTGTACTAGCCTTAATGGGGAACTCCACTGATTTGTCGAAATCTCCATAATTAAATGGTTATGATGTAAACAAAGTCATTCACTGTGATTTGCATGCACCAATTCAGGATTGTTCACAGTGGTGGGCATAGGAACCAGGGGCCATATTCACAAAAGCTTTCCAAAGAAATACCTCATTTACAAAGGAGCTGATAAAAGAAATTCTCCACTAAAACGTAGGATGTCTGTCTACTTATCTACCTGCCTACCTTCACAATCTCTGTGTCTTCTGCAAGGCTAGTCGGGTAGGCACATTAGCTAGTGAGCCGATTGCACAAGCATTGAAAAACTGCACACAGCTATGACCAAAAGAGGTTGGATACAGCAAGGAACACATCTAATGTGAACATCTGTGTGGCTTTTCCATGATGGACAGAATGCTAACCTGAATAACCCATTCCACCTTAAACAGTGGTCTGGTAAGCAGAGGTCTGAGGTGCCAAAGTGGAATGGAAGAATGTAATAAGAGGCAGGTGGAAAGAGAAGGGGGTTAAAAATTGAGGTCATGGTGGTCATATTTCTGCTGGACAGGAATTAACCGTCATCAACGCTATATTGCATATAAAAATGGCATTTGTAGGTTCAAATAAAACAAAACAAAAGCTGATGTTTTACCACTGGCTCCTCTCACCACCACTGTAAAGACTCTGAGTCAAGAATTCACATCAAACCAATCTGAATTATTCAATGGGTTTATGGGTTTAACTGAAGAAGCTTGCAGTTTAAGGGGTTAAGCATGCACACACACACACACACACACACACACACACACACACACACACACACTACAGGATTTTTTTTTTTTTACCCATGATGGTGAATGTTGTATAAGCTCCATTCAAACAGAATGGGTAGCAGAGATGCTGTTGTCCCAGTGTGTCATTGTCTCCTCACAGAAGCAGAAATGCGTCATTATTTACGAAGTCTCCGCATTCTGAACTGCTTGTTTGTCAGTTGGTAATGCAGACATTGCTCTCTCTATCTGTTTCGCTCTCTCCTTTACACACGCATGCACACACCCACATCCACAAACATCCATAAACACACGAGTGAATGAGCATGAATTGGTGCAGAAACAGAGGGAATCGCTTTCGCTCGGTCTCAGACAGCCGGCTCCAATCAGAATACAGTGATTAGTATCTGAGCATAAGCCGTCTGCCATTCAAAGGGCAATGCGGTGCTGAATTGCAGTGATCCAACACCAAACTTTCCTCCCCACCACCACCATCCCCTTCGACTGAACCCCTTATCTAGCTTTCTGAGCATTTTAGTGGGAGTACCAGCAGTGTTTTCTGGACAATGATGCCAACTGCGAACTGGCGGACTAATCAGCCTGTAATTGCAAGGGCATTTCAAATTGGCACCCATCTAAATTGGATTTTGCTTGCTTTAGGAAGCAGCCGTGACATTCCGGACCAAATGAACACTGCGGGACTGCCCCAAGCAGGATAACTGCTAATTTTACGCTTTGCATATAGCTTTGTTTAAGTGTGTTTCAACCATAAAAACTACAAACCAGTCTCTCCTTGTGGCTTTGTAGAATACTCCACAATGACATGTTGACATTTCCTTTTTTCTCATGAACACAGATTCACCGTAGCCTGTAAGGCTACCTAATCTGAGAGAACTTACAGCCACTTCAGTGTGGAACAAATTCTAGAGCTGTGGCTCCCAAAGTGGTCATGGAGTATTTAGGGTTTCTTTGCTTCTAACATATGTGATCCAACTAATCATTTATTCACCCAGCAGTTCTTAAGAGTTAAAGAGACAAAAATGTGATGGTTTGTCATTGTGAACACACTCAAGCAGCACAATGAAATGTGACCTCTGCATTCAACCCATCACACGTACACACTCGGGGAGCAGTGTAGTGGGACAGTACCTTGCTCAATGGTACCTCGCTCAATGGTACCTCAGTAGTGCCCGTGCTGGGACTTGAACTTGCAGCCTTCAGGTCCTAAGGCCAATGTCCTAACCACTAGGCCAGCACTGCCACTGGAAAGGGGGTACTCTAGGACTACTTTTGGGAACCACAGTTCTAGAGTGCTAGGTCATCAATGGATTGGATATCAAACAAACATCCAACAAGTTGAATACTATTACTAATACTTATGATGTTGTTGTTCTTGTCCATGTCCTATAAGGTTGATCCAAAAAGCAACAATAGGCTTTGAATACTTTTAGATGCTAAAACATGTCTCTGCAACACATAAGTTAAAGTGACTATTTGTCATTGGGAACACACTCGAGCACCACAACGAAATGCATTTAACCCATCACATCTGGAGCAGTGGGCAGCTATCAACAGCGCGTGGGGAGCAGTGTTGTGGGATGGTACCTTGCTCAAGGGTACCTCAGTAGTGCCCGAGCCAGGACTTGAACCTGCGACCTTCAAGCATACAAAGGCAGATATACTTCATTTCAGTCTTTAAAACACTGTCTGATACTATTGTAGTATTAATTTCAAGTAAAAATATTTTAACTGATGTCATCAGTTGTTGGAACTGTTGACCCTTTAAAATCAGCATTCAGCCCTGATCAATAGTGTTCAGCTTGTTGGATATTTTTGTCCTTAAAGCTCAAGTTTCCACCCTACCTTGGCCTATCTCCGAGTAACATTCTCTCTGGTCCCCAGCAGATGGTGTTTTCTTATTTTTACCCATTATTCTGAATTCATTGCACACATACACTCCTTCTCGCTTCCTGTCTTTCTCTAATTGACTTATTTACTTATCCAACCAACTAGTTCTACTCATTCATAACCTCTTCATGAGCATCTGAGCTGTAACCCCTGATTTGATCCAGGTATAGTATAGGAATGCAAATGGAAGACACTGCATTTCACACCTTTCTGCCATCTGTTGAGTGTGTAGTGGAGGGGAGCATCAGTACACGGAAGTCATGCATTGAATTTACATGATTTAAATGTGCATATTTCCATATAAATAAAATATATCTCATCAACACAGTTTTATTCTTCTGTTTACTTACTGGCAATGGCAACGGCAACGGCCGCGTTGCTATAATATATTTTATTCATGTGGAAATGATGCATTTCAGTAAATGATGTATAAAGCTAATACTGTTTTTCAATGTATAATATATATCAACTCAGACGTTTATGTGGCCTAAAACCCAACACTAGTATGCACATACATAAAGGTGCATAATACTGACAGATTTTTTTTCTCGGAACGTCATTCGTTTCATAAGTGTAATTCACTTGTCCCCTCT
The DNA here is from genome assembly GCA_037974385.1 of Arnoldichthys spilopterus. Classification (NCBI taxonomy): domain Eukaryota; kingdom Metazoa; phylum Chordata; class Actinopteri; order Characiformes; family Lepidarchidae; genus Arnoldichthys; species Arnoldichthys spilopterus. Next base: position 11,781,012 of record JBBPDA010000081.1, on the reverse strand, counting down.
GTATGTTCACTATGCACTTATACGTCGTTTTGTATGTTGTGTGGCATGAGCTTGACCTCAGTGTAACTTTGTAACTTTTACTAACACTTTACCAAGCTTGAATATCAGGTTCAGTGCATTCTTTAATGCGATATGACTCAAGTATCTCATTTAACGACTATTAAACCCCTTTAACGCATTTGATCCTACAGCCAGCTAACGTACATGCTTAAGAACACCAGACTGAGCAGTAATCAGCGTATTGTATTGTTTGTGTAGTGTGGCTCATTGCTAGCGTTTCGTCATATGTAGCCCACTGAAGTCATCTCGTCATTCAGTGGCCATCGACATCCCCATATTAGGAACCCTGGGTCTAAGCACTTTTTCTTAGGAAAAGTGGATGCCGATCTTGAAAACTGTTACTATATCACCCAGTGCAAAGTTTCCAAGGCTGTATTTCAAAGCCAAAGTGCTTTGTCCTACACACATTTTTTCCTCCAAATGTCACTGGATCCTCTGAATTAGGAGGTGGTTTATTTGAAAACTGGATGCTGCTTTATGCAAACTGACACTGCTGTGTAGTAAATTGCCATTACGAAGCCGCGTCCATGGGCAACATTTGCCTGGCAAAAAGCCAATTCACATGAATGAGGAATGATGTGGGAATGTTGGAAATGAACTCATTTCCAAAATCGGTTTTGTTTCGGGTTTGTCTTGGTGAAACCTCGGATGCCTCAGAAGAGTGCACCAATCGAGACCAGGCTGCTGAGTTGTGGTATCTACATTCTGAAGAAGATCTTAAATGCTGGAGCTGCTTCTCATTCAGTGTAATGGTCCACAGTTGGAAAAAAAATGTAATAAACTACTTGCTAGAGTTTACCATTCACAAACTGTACATTCCCTCCAAAACCACATCATTTCAGGATTCTTAATACTTTTGCTCCAACAGGGCAAAGAAATCAGCAGATGAATATTGTGACCAATGCTTAAGACTGGCAACCTCACCTAAATATCCCAAGTAATGCATAGCGGCAAGCTTTAAATATGGTGGGTAAGGTACTTTGACTGCAGTAGCCAGTAGTTTGAGCTGCTATTGTTGTTAGAGAGCATATTCAAAGAAGCAGGATTACTTTCGTGCAGTGTCATTGTGATCATGCTAATATGATGTAGCAATGTTCCTATTATTTTAAGCTTGTAACTGAGTAAAATATGAGGGGCGCTGATGTCAGTATTGGAATACTGTCATTATCCCAGGGTTCAATGACAGTAGAAAAAAACAGCTTACACCCAGAGTTCCTTATATCGACGTAATGCTCACTTCAGAATGGCACCTTGTTTCAGAGGTCTATAGCATGCAGCTGTTCTCCCAGTTGTTCCCTATCCCATTTATACTCCTCTAACACACCTGCTTCAGCTCATTAAGGGTTTGACTGATGAGTTGAACCAGATTTGTTAGAGAGGGGAAAACATGCAGAGCATAGTTGCACTGGGAAGCACCGTAGTTAAGGGGTTAAGTCAGGGTGCTTTTACCTGACTTAAAGGGCAAAGGGGCAGGTTTGACTAGCCCAGTAAAACAGTCACTTTTGTATTTTGATATGATTTGAATCCAAAGCTTTTCTGGTTGTAGATATCTTTTTATCCTACGCGCGTATGTATGTGTGGGTTCAAGAAGGAGAATTTTCACAACAAGGTGTGGAAAAAAAATCTTTGATGTCTCTTAAATAAGTACAGTTTCTCACATATACTTGTCTGATTTCTCTTTGCTTGGGTGATTGTCATTGCTGGTTGTTACATGGATATCTGTGTTCTCGTGCATTAACCTGAATGTACTTTATAACTGTTCAAATAAAATAAAATAAATAAAAATACAAAATAAACGGCATGGCACAACAATTCCAGAATGCAACTTGTTACGATGTAAATATGTACCAAAAATATATAAAGAGGCTATTTTTTGCATGCTTTTTGTACACTTAGACATAATCAAGGACAATAAAGATATCACAACCACCCCTGAAAATGTTTCATTTATTTTCTAAAATAATGTGAAATCAAGTCTTATATATTTCACACCGAACAAACCACATCAACAATATCAAATTACAATGCTGTTTATTATTTAGTGCAGAAAAAATATCATCCTTGGTGTTGCACTCACATGATGGGGAGGTTTTGCAATCATTAAAAGTAAAGGAAGAAGTAGCTGACTGCGTTTCAGATGGAATCCAGTAGAGGACTCCGGGATAACTTGATGATTCTGCAAATAGCTTTAGTAATTGCAGTATAATGTATATACCATGTTACTTTATGATCTCTACCTTGCTTATAAGTCCACTATATATACACTAGTGTTCACACTTTGGAAGTTTGGATTGGCTATTATCAGTAATATTACAATGGTTTGGAAGCAAATGTAATAATTTTGTGATCATACTGTACAACCAAGGTCAAATTATTTAAATTACTTAGGAAATAGTGATCTGTAAAAAAAGAAAAAAAAAATCTTTTCACCAAATGTTGAACCAAGCTGTTTGACCCTGATTACACCTGGTCACTTAATGCATTTTGAGTATCAGGTTTAATCTGGATGAGGCCAAACCACAGTCAACAGTTATAAAAAAGCACTAAATAAACAAAACAGAATTGAACTGAACATAGAAAAGCAGTGTAAACGCATCCAAGATGCATTTAAAACTGATTTCAATCCATTATCTCAAACCACTTCAGGAGGTGGTCTGAAATGCATTTGAGCTACGTCATAGCAGTGTAAACACATTTGTTTCTTCAAGACACATTCAACAACCTATACCCCTCCTGGTACTGTGATGCCACTACCTCCCTTAAAACTGCTGCCACTTAGCAGTTATCGCTGCTCCTTCAGTTAAACTAGTTACAGTTTCTCGTCTCTGTTCAGTTGTAATTCCACAGCCCAATATGGATAAGCCAATTAGCTGAAATAAAATGCCAGTGTGGTTAAACTTTACCTCATCTTCATGTTTTTCACAATCTTTCTGGTGATGACAAAGGAGGATGATTATCGTCGTTTTCTTGTAAAAATGTTGTGCAAAATTGTGCTTTTCTTTTAAAGGGAACAAACAAACGGGGAGTTGGTTGTTCTTCACGAGCTGATTTGCATATTGCTCAGTGTTAATGCATGTGGCTAAAATCTAATTGTAAAATCTAACCTATCCCCTGAAGCATACTGTCACACTGGTGGCAGTTTAATATTACAGTCCATATGGCATCATCTCTACAATCAGAGCTTTTATATTTATACACTTTAACACCTGAAACACTATGCAGTTTACTCAGGAGAACTAAGAAATGGATACTTGAGGTTTGTCAGGCAATGCTGTATAACAAATCTTGTCATCATGGGAAACTCGCACATTCTTGAGGCGCATCAAAGCAAAACCTGCCAAGGACTGTCAACAGAGTAAACCGCAGTTTCAGGCCATGTGCCAACTTCTGTTTTCCAATCCTTTTAGGTGGTTTTCTGAATAAATGTGTGACCTAAAGCACTTTGAAATCTTTTATAATTAGGGTTAGACAGTTGCTTTCTATACTGTCACTGACTTAAACCTGCTGCTCTGAAACAGTGGGTTCGTTGCTCTGTACACAAGCAAGTTTTAGAAATGTAGAATACTGATACAAGCAAAAAAAACTCGTGCAACAATTGAATATCTGTTAAAACACTCCCCACTGAAGGGTTAGTATAGAAAACTGTACAACATGAAGTTATGATAAAATGAATATCCAAACCTCATTATTAAAAGTGCTGATCAAGGCAAAAGTTGTGATAAAATGAAAATAAATGACAGGTGCAATATACTGTTAATCATTCATAACACCTAGTCACTTCATGCATCATCCACAACATCAGGGTTGTATCTGAATAGGGTTTATGCACAATGGAATGCAAATGTAAACACACCCTAAGATGCATTTTGTTAGAGCAGTTTCTTTAAGCATGATTCCACAACCAAAACCCTTTCCAATAATGTGATGGCACCAACCCCCTACTTTTCTGCTAATAGGAAAGAGGCCCACCCTCTAAAATACCACCACTTACAGCGCCCTACTCCTTCAGATCATCTCCTGCCATTGGTTTCTTCTTTGAATTTAAGTCGGTTGCCTGTGTTGGTCAACATTTAGTGATCACAGTCTTGCTAAAAAAAAGTTGCCTCTAAATTCAGGTGGTTCATGGCAGCAATGATAAAGTAGTATATAAGAGTGTGAGGGAATGAACTGTGTTGTGCAAAAATGTGCTGTTCTTTTGAAACGAACAGAAAACAAAGAGCAACTTGTCATTGTATATGTGCTGATTTCTTTCCTGCTCACCACGTAGCATTCATATGTCAGTCTGACTAGCAGGACACAAAGTGTAAATGTATGTGCTTCAAATCTTATCTGGATACTAAATCCAAATACTAGTCACATAAAATGACCAGGTGTAAGGTCTATGATCTTTGTAAAAACTTTGTTACTACCTCAGTTTTACCTGAGGGGAAGGGTGGCCCTTCCTCTCCCCCTTGCTCAATGCTAGCTCTTAGCTGACATAAGTAAATTGGCAGTTGGTTGTCCTCCACTGTCCAATGATGTTTCAGTGAAGTCTGAAAAGATGCAGTTCTCCTTCAAATGACTCTTACAAAGCACATGTCTGCCTTCACCTTCCCCGTTTAGTAGCATTACATGCTCTTCAAAGAACTGGAGTCAATAGAACAAAGAGTAGCCTACTATTGCCTGACTGGCTAAATGCAATGCAGTGTCCTCATGTATTTGCATAGAGCTGAAACTTTTTTTTTGAGGCAGATGAGGTAGAGTTTCGCCACACTCCAATCTGTCATGCATCTCATGATGAGGTTGAGTACTCAACTGAAATGAATAGGGTGCAATAAAGTGAAGTGAACACATATTGGGGGTGATTCCAAAGCAATATTTCATTCCCTTAAGAACTATATGAATGTTGCGTAGTTTGTTATATTCAAGTCTACACTGTATAGTTTATTACTGAACAATACAATCATTCATTTTTAAATATTTTGTATATTTTTATCTCTACTTCACCTCATCTACCTCACTTTAATACTTGAATAATTAATTTAATGTAGTTTGTACCTTTTATGTTTATTTTTGTATATTTAGTGTATTTTCTGCTTGCTGCTGGTGTCTGTGAGCTACCAAACCAATTTGGTTGTGATACAATGATGATAAAAATCTCTTATTCTTATTAATATGACATGTTTACAAACAGTAGTCCATCTCGTCACCTGCTATTAGCTGCCCTCTGTCCTGCTAATCATTGCCCAGTTTCTGACCACAGGACTGCTGTTGATCAGATATTATTAGCACAAGAGTGACACTGAATGTGCTCATCGTCATTGTGAACTCTGCACAGCACACATTGCACCGCAACGAATGTGACCTCTCCATTTAACCTCTGCTCCCATGTAGGAGCAGTGGGCTGCTAGCCTAGGCAGTACCCGGGGAGCAGTGCTTGGGGACCATACCTTGCTTACGGGTACCTCAGTGGTACTTGTACTGGTCTGGAATTCGAACTGGCAACTTCTGGTCACAGGGGCAACTCCATAACCATTACACCACTACTGCCCCAGGTCTAGAGAATGACTAAAACAACAGATGCATCAATAGATGGTGTATAGTCTTTGTACACCAGCAAGTTGGAGCAATAAGGTAAGGGTTTCTAATGAAGTGACCAGTCAAGTGAACTGAAAATGAACACACTCAAGCACCACCACCAAATGTGACCTCTGCATTTAATCCATCACACAGCTATCAACAGCACCCGGGGAGCAGTGTAGCGGAATGGTACCTTGCTCAAGGGAACCTCGGTGGTGCCCGGGTGGGTACTTGAACCTGAGACTTTCAGCTCACAAGGGCAATGTCCAAACGACTAGGAAATAATAAAAAATTTAGATACAGAACCGAACACACGGTTCTTGTTTGAAAAAAAAAACACCATTGAGAGATTTTGTCATTTACCATTTTTAAGGTGTGGCTTGTTTCAGCTTTGTCTTATTTTGTGTTTATTTTGAGAATGACGTTTCATGTTTCATATCTATTATCTGGCCCTGTAAAATAATATTGGTCAATATTTTTAACTTTTACAAAATGTTCTCTGCTTAAATTCATATCGCTAGCCGTTTCATTCAGTCGGGCCCTAGACAGGGCATCAACAGTGACTCTATTTACAAATGTGTGATTTTAGTGTAAAGTTGTGTTACTAATGTCACACAGTGTGCTTTAACTTTCCATCCAAAGGTCCATCCTACTTCCACAGCAGCTGCCATGTTGTGTCCACCTACGTCCATCCACCTATAACAGCTTCTGATGATCCTGCCGCAGTGATTCAGTTCCACACTTCTACTCAGGTACAAAACAGCTGCTTCACCTTGGGGTCTCCATCTGAGCAAAGGGGTGTGTGTGTGTGTAGTAGTAGCAGTAGGTCCTAAGCAGGTTTTTAGAGACCTAAAGCCTCTTGGTCCAGTGTAGTGCTTCGGATTTTGTGCTTTTTGGGGGTGTTTTTTGTCTCTTTTTTCCTCATAATTTATTGCAGTAGTCTGTCGCACGGCAGCATGTCTGGTTACATTGGCCTGGTCTTCAGTCCTTTGCAAAAAAACAAAAAAACAAATATCAGGAAATTACCCTGACTATTAGATAGAGTGATCTGTCAGTTCTGGGCAATAGCCATATCATCAGTACCAGTAGCATTGGCTGATTGATTGTTTATACCAGTATATCGTCATATTTACACACTAAATACCAATACTTTAGTAACTGCTTTCCTTGTGCAATAAGGTCTCAGCAGTAAACTTCAGTGTGTCATATGGTAATGTGAGTGACTATTTGTCATTGTGAACACACTCAATCACACAAAATGCACCACAATGAAATGTGACCTTTGCATCCCATCACATGTGCACATGTGGAGCAGCGGACAGCTACCAACAGCGCCCGGGGAGCAGTGTAGCAAGACGGAACCTTGCTCAAGGGAACCTCAGTAGTGCCCGGGCCAGGACTCAAACCTGCAACCTTCAGTTCACAAGGGCAATGTCCTAACCACTAGGCCACCACTGCCCTTTATTGCAATACTATGCAAGGAGAAAACGGAACAAACAAACCAATCAAAGTACTGTGGGAATTCTATGAAACCGAGGTGTCCGCAATGTTTGATGAGATGCATAATGCACAAAAAATGTGTCAAAATGTGTTTTCAAAGCTTAAAGATATTAATTGAAATGTTCAGGTTAAGATGATCAAGTTTAAGATTAACAAATAATTTTTTTGCACAAAATTTCTTATTGCATGGCCATTTTTACCTTTCTGTATTGAGCAACATGACATTTACACCTAAAATATCATCAAACAATGTTGTTTTAGTGTGTTCAGTATTATACAAGTGTCCCTGTTTACATATGTTTATTCAAAATAAAATTTTTTTTTTTTTAGAAGTGAAAGTGACTATTTGTCATTGTGAACACAGTCAAGCACCACAATGAAATGTGACCTCCGCATTTAACCCATCACACGTGCACACGTGGAGCAGCGGGCAGCTATCAACAGCGCCCGGGGAGC
>JBBPDA010000081.1:11743532-11756856 GCA_037974385.1 Arnoldichthys spilopterus | reverse complement strand
TGTGTGTATGTGTGTATGTGTGTATGTGTGTATGTGTGTGTGTGTGTGTGTGTGTGTGTGTGTGTGTGTGTGTGTGTAATACAGCACGCCTGTCAGTTCTGTAATCCCTCATTAAACCGCTTCTATTTTCTCCCATTTTCTGCCGCATTTGTTACAGATGAAAAAGAGGAAGGAAAGTGTGACCCATGAGCCTAAAGAGAATTCATTCAGAACATTACAGGCGTGTTCTGCGTAGAGCGCACTCTTTCGCTTTGATCGGCCTTTAGCTTGTCTCCTTATGGGACTTTTGCTCTCAGTCTTTGATGTGATGTAATATTAACACTATGGTTGTCACTCCTACTCCAATAAAAACGCTGTGATTAACATGTACCATCGTAATCAACCAGCAGCGATTAGTTGGCCATTTGCATGATAATGCGTATTTCAACCCTCCCACTTGTCGCGTGAGAAACAAGCTCTTTTTTTTTTTTTTTTTTTGGTTGTAGGGCTTGTCTGTTGTCATAGAGATATTCCTCCTAAAGGCTTATCTTTTCATCTTTTTCCAGGGAAGTCTTTTGGGCTCTTTAAAACTGTACACATGGACAATTATTATTTAAGTTCATTGTCAGAGTCTTTAAAAAATATATACAATGCTACTCAATTTTTGTTCCTGGCCTCTAAGTCTTACATTTTGTAAGTCTAAATGTCTAAAGTCGATGTAAAAACACCAAAGTTTCGTATTTATAGCGACAAAACATGTGAATTTGTATCTTTTTTGGACAGTCCCAGAAAGTTCTAGAAAGTTCTAAAGGATTCCACAAAGTTCTAGACAATTCTGGACAATTCTAGACAGTCCACACAGCTCCAGAATATTCTGGATGTCCAGAAGTAAACTGTTGGTGTAATGGTTAGGGAGTTGTCCCCGTGGCTTGAAGGTCGCCGGTTCGATTTCCAGACCAGTACAAATTCCATTGAGATACCAGTGAGCAAGGTACCGTCCCCAAGCACTGCTCCCTGCCCATGTCCGCTGCCCACTGCTCCTACATGGATGGGTTAAATGCAGAGGTCACGTTTTGTGGTGCACTGTGTGCTGTGCTGTGGTGTGGTGTGTTCACAATGACAAATCGTCACTCAATTACTTAAACTCCGACACAAACGAATCGGGAGATCACTGGACAACTGCTACTTGCAGAGTCTTGTTCGAGTTTAGTTTTGGATTTATAGATTTATAGTGTATTTACGTATGTTTATCAGCTGTTTTGCTGTTTCGTGTCAAAACTGAAGCCACGCCTTCTCTTCACACTGTGTCACTGTGAAAACCTGAGGTGACAAAGTTGTTTTGACTTTGGATTATCAGTGTAATCGTCAGTGACAGCCTAAATTATTACCATCGCTGCACTGGACCTCAGCGTTGCCTCATGTGCGTGATTTTACCTCGCCAGGTTCCTTCGCTAGTTCTGTTTTTAATGTCATGCAGTCAAGCTCACACTTGTTGGGGCTTTCGGTTTAGCTTCCTTTTTCCGTTCCGTTCACTCCTGTTTGTTTTGTCAGCTGTGTTGGTGATGAACTCTGCTCTAGCCTCTGCAGAAGCCTCACTGGAGCAAAGTCCTGTCAGTCAGAGCTGTGAGAGTGTTTACTCAACTCTCTCTCTCTCTCTCTTTCTCTCTCCCTCTCCCTCCCTTTTCTCCCAGGCATATGTTTGAACTGCCAGGGCAACACCAAAGGTCCTAGCTGCGAGGAGTGCAAGTATAACTTCTACAGAGAGCCCGGCGCCGCCCCAGCCGAAGCGTGCCTGCCCTGCCCCTGCTCCAGCGTCACTTCCACTGGCAGCTGCACCCTCGGTGAGTCCCCAACAAACAGCCACATTAGCCTAGCCTAGCCGGCTAATATGGTCTCTTTCATTAGCATGGGACTAGCTTAGCCTGTCATAAAATGTCAAAAAGGAGTCCCTGCAACCCTCATGTTACGCTAGCCTACCTGGCTACCCTGCTGTCTGCCATTCATGTTAGCCTAGCCTGCAATGTCCTATCGGGGCTGTGATGGGCCGCTGTGTGAACCCAGGCTGAGACGGGACGTCCTCCCCACTGTCTGGTCACGATCACGCGTCCTACCTCACATCATTCTGGCCCTGATAATAGAAGCACAGTTGTGGAGGGGGTGGGGTCGGGGGTCGGAAAAAAGATGCATTTTCAGGAACCTGAAACCAGACACCCTCCCTTTCTCTGTCCCGGCCTACACCGGAGCGGAGGGTTATTTTTGTCTGGCAGAGGAAAGAAGCCCTCACAGGGTTTGTTTGTAAAATACGGGCAGGAAAGAGGAGGAGGAGTTTCAGGCTCTTGCTTCGAGTGGTCAGTCCTTCTCTCTTTTACTTAACCCCCAAAACACTACACACTTCCATTCCATAGTTTCACAGCATTACTGGATACTAAGCCTGGAAGTTAGTAACGTTTTCTCTTTTTTTTTTTCCCCTTTTCTGTCTTTCTTTCTCTCTCTTTCACTTTCTTTTTTGCCCTTTTTCTTCTCTCACTCCTTCTTCTTCTCTCTCTCTTTAACTGGAGTGGGCGGGATTTGCTGACAGAGGAAAGATACAGGCCTGTGGTGTGTTTTGTAGCTTGTATGTGCCTCTCTCTCTCTCTCTCACGCTAGCCCTTACTCCCTCTCTCCGTTGCTCCCTGAGTGGGTGGTTTGTGCTGACTGCAGCAGTGTGGTGCAGCTGTGTGTTCAGGTACAGACTGGGAGCGGAAACGCTACAGGCCAGTGAAAGGGCAAGGACTTGTACAGTGTGTTCATTCGCACCCAGTCATACTGAAACTGCTCACTATGCTAACGAAGGGAAGTGTAGTGTGCCAGGAGACAGGCTTTGAGTTGGATTTTATGACTAAGTGTGTCAATATGACAGTACCTGTGTTTCTTTTTTTCTTGCTTTATGGGTGTAAAGTTTTGCTACCTAGCTGACAGAATTCTGAAGTACATGTGAAGTGTAAAGTAAGTGTAATAGTGATTGCAGTAGTCACATTTAAGATGTTTATCTGTATTTTTTACATGGATTTTAGCTCAATTTTACTTTCGTCACTTCAAGTGAAATTTAACTACAAACGTGCCCTGGTAGTCCAACAGTTCTGTTGTTGGTTAGATCAAATTTGGTCAAAATTTGTTAGTAAAAATTAAACTGTGGAGTACAAAGTCATAATAAAAAGTAAGTACATCTCAGGGAAGTTTTTTTCAGCATATCTTTAAGGCTCTCAGAAAGAAGGTTGCGGAGGATTTTGAGTCTGGCAAGGGATTTTAAAAGATCGCTGAATAATTTGAAATATATCCATCCATCCATCCATTTTCTAAACCGCTTCTTCCGTTTTCGGGTCGCGGGGAAGCTGGAGCCAATCCCAGCTGACTGCGGGCCCAAGGTGGGGTTCACCCAGGACAGGAGGTCAACCCATCGCAGGGCAACACATAGACAGCGACCATTCACACACACATTCACACCTATGGGCAATTTAGAACATCCAATCAGCCTACTGCAGCCTTTGGACAGTGGGAGGAAACCGGAGAACCCGGAGGAAACCCAAACGAACACGGGGAGAGCTTTTGAAATATATCACTCTACTATATGGAAAATCATCTACAGAAAAGTTGGTATATTTTCCCAAAATGCCATAAAAATAAACATCTGTGATATATTATTTAACATAACCTTAATCTTTCTTTAACTGACAGAAGTCCAAAGAAGTTATTTTCATTAGTTTTACTGATCAACTTAAGTGTATTTTGTAAATATGCACAAATTTAGAGTTTGATAGCTGCAACACAGTTGGGAATGGAGTTATAATAAGATTGAGAATTACATAGAACATTCGAGTAACAGCAGTTCAGACTCCACATTAAGCAAGCTACTTGGTAGCAGGTGAGGAATCATCATATCAGGTATACGATCATCAAAGGCTCAGTCTTTGGAAGCAAGGATGGGCCATGACTCATTCCTTTATGCCAACATCTGGAGGAGAATTGGCAGTCAGCTCAATAGGAACATTTCTCACTGCAAAATTTTAGGTCTTTCAACATCTACAGTACATAATATTGTGAAAAGATTTAGAAAATTCAGATACATCTTGATGCATAAAGAGCGAAGTTGGAAACCACTGTGGAATGTGGTTGATCTTTAGTCCCTCAGGCTCCAATACCCAAGGAACTGTCATGCTGCTGTGACAAATAAAGCCAAATGGGCTCAGGAGTACTTTGGAAAACCATTCTCACTTAACACAGTTTGCCACTGCATCAAGAAATCCACATAGAAGAAGCCATACATTGCCTATGCAAAAAATGCTAATAAGTTCTATGGAGTGGACTGTGGAACTCAAGTTCTCCATGCCAAAGATGAGAACATCCACTCAGATTATCAGTGAAAGGTGGAAAAGCCAGCATCCGATGGTACTAAGTGCAGCGGTTAACAGGACTCTGGCCCAACTTTTGTTGAGTGTATATTTAAAATTATGTTGGTCGGTTTAACCAGAGGTGATGTATCAACAAGAAAATAATCCTAAGCACCTTAACAAATTGACCAAGGAGTGGCTTTGGACATTAGGAATTAACAATTTGACCAAGGAGTGGCTTTGGACATTTATTGACATTAGTGTATTGTTTGAAAAGGGCAATAAATTCAGCTAAACCGTCTTAAACTCCACTAAAAAAAACCTCAAATATGCACAAAAAAAATCAACAATTTCCATGTTGTGTACTTTTTTCACTTATTGCATTTTAAATCTTGAATAATTTTGTTTCATTCTGTATATAGGTGGGAAATTAAACCACTCTTTTGTGAAGTGTTAAGTAGCTAATAGCTGGCTAATAAAATGGTAATAAGTAGCACTTATTTCATCTTGTAGATGATGTTTAAACTATTTTTTGGTGCTTGTTTAATCAGCTAACTTTTTAAATGTTATAAATAGTGAAATATACACATTTCTGGTTTTGGCTTGTCTTTATCCCTTTTCCCTAAGTACCTCATTGAATTCTCCTCACTACTACACATGTATAATCTGTGTATGCCTGTGTATGCCAGAGGGTTTCATGTTATGTGTTACTGCCTTAATTGCTCCACAGTCCATGACATTGTGCTGGGCACTTGAGGGAAATTGCATTTACATATGTCCTCTGTCACAGGGCGTACTGCAGTACACCGTACTGTTTTATGAACAGGTGTCTGCAGCTATTGGCAATGCTGTTCTGGGAGTTTGTGTCTAAGCTGTCGTTGCTTTCATTGTGCAATAATAGCGCTTACAGTTGACTGGGGCATCTCTAGCAGAGAACAAACTTCACAAACTGACTTGTGGTAAAGGTGGCATCCTATCAATGACAGTACAACTCCTTCTACTGTCAGTGTCTGTCTATGGAGATTGCCTTGCTATGTCCTTGTTTTATGTGCGTTAGCAATGAGCAAGGCTGAAATCAGTAATTAGGACGTGTCCCAACACGTCGCTACATAGTGTATCTCCTTTTTTCTAACAATGGATGGAAATGGGTTTCTTCATTTCGTTCACTGTTGTTCCTGGAAGCTCTTACTGCAACTGCTGCTTCATCTATAAGTGACTGCTGGCCCTGTGGTCAGTCTCTGTTGTGTACATACAGCACCTCTATGAGCTATTGAATATGCTAATGAGATGCTAATCTCCTGTGCCGACAGGACAGTTTTCGTTTAGCTGAGAAACCTGATCTCGTTGTGTGGGTAAATCACTCATGGGGCGGCCTGATGAGGTGCTGGAGTGTTAAATTAATTCCTGTTTTCCCATAAGGCTTTTGTTCTTCATTAGCAAGGTTTGCTAGGATGCAGGCTTAAGCACCAACCAAACAGGAGACCTTGGCCATTCCCCCGGAGATTATACTGTAGCTGTCAGTTAAGCAAACCTCTCGTTTATGTCTGTGGTCATAGTGGTGGAACTTTGCTGGGTTTTCTCTGAATTAGGTGTAAATTAGTAAGTGTGAAGCATAAATAAAGACACGCCCACGCATTGTTCTGCATGATGCGAGTGCAGGGTCCAAAATAAGCTTGAATTTGCCAAACGTGAGTAGATTTTCCTTGGATGTGGCTGGCGAATAGAATAATCGAGGTCAGTTCTTCTTGGCAGGTTGGCAGGTTGCTAAAATGGGCCTATTCACTACTGCACTAGCGTGTCACGATGATCTGATCCTCGCCATCCACGGTCACTAAAACGTGACACAAGAGACATGGTGACGTGTGAAGCTCAGATCTGCACTCTAACGTAAAAGACAGTGATCTAAAGACATCAGTTCATGGTCTCAGAGAGGTCTCATGTCCAGTGATCCAGCCACAGGAGCAGCAAAGCTTTGCTCTTTTCTTTGGTGAGGGGCGAGATAACTGCATAAGGGATGATGATTGGCTAAGGCAAAGTCAAATTTCATGGTACGCCAACAAGAGGCAGAGGTGGGCGGGTGTTTACATAAACACACATGCACAGGAGAGACACAGCAATGGCGAGTTCAAAAGTAGCGTTTTTGGTACAATTTAGACCTTTTTGGTTTAATTTAGACCTATTTAATTGCCAGTTGCGTCACGTTGAAGTGCAGTAAATATGAAAAATTCTAAAACATCTATTGTGTTTTATCATTGTACTATTACATACATAGTAATGACCATATCAACAATGATGATATTACATCTGATAGTTGTCCTGTCTCACATTGTCTCACAGTACAATGTTTTCCGTGTGGGCAGTGGTGGCCTAGTGGTTAGGACATTGCGCTGGGGACCTGAAGGTCGCAGGTTCAAGTCTCAGCTCAGGCACCACTGAGGTACCCTTGAGCAAGGTACCGTCCCACTACTCTGCTCCACGTCTTGGAAGTCGCTTTGGATAAAAGCATCAGCCAAATGAATAAATGTCTTGTTAAAAAAAAATTTCTTGTTTTCTGTTATAAATGTATTATTTTATTTATATTTAGACTTTTATTTATTAAGTGTCTATTTCATTAATTACACGTATTTAATAGTCAGTGTTGTTACAAATAATTAAACTTACAGCTAAATTTGCGTCAAAGTGGGGAAGGGGATCCACATTTTTGACATTTTTGAAATTTTTTTTAAAAATGTAATGCATAAGTTACTTTCCCTTGTAACTAGTTACCTGTATTATGCTGTAACGCAGTTACTAACTCGGTTACTTTTTGGAAGAAGTACCTATAACTATTGACTTTTAAAGTAATGTGCCCAACACTGCTCATATCTAAGGACAATGGAATTTAAGATGCAGTAGGTTGTGTATGATATGCAGCACTGCCAACACAGAACCATAGGAGTCATTTTGAATATTTCGAGTACATGAAATGGTGTATACGTGTGTTTGTGGCAGGTGTGCATGACGGTAACATTGAGTTAACATTTTAACAATTAATAGTTAATAGTTCTGACTACTTACACAATATTCTGCCTGGTCATTTTCCTCCAGTTTCGCAGCCTTTGGCAAAAGTTCATTTCAGACAAGTGCCTTTGATTAACGTCATGTGTAAACCTTGTGTCCTTATTCCAGTGTTCACTGTGGCTCAGAGGAGACCGGGCCACCCTCCTGAGGCTTGATTCCTCTCAGTGCTTCTTCCTTTGCCTTACTCCTTTAGAGCTCTGGCCGTAGTGGGCTAGTGGTTAGGACGCTGCCTTTGGGACTTTCGCCCGGGCACTGCTGAGGTACCCTTGAGCAAGGTACCGTCCCACTACACTGCTCCCCGGGCGCTGTTGGTAGCTGCCCGCTGCTCCACGTGTGCATGTGTGATGGGTTAAATGCAGAGGTCACATTTCGCTGTGGTGCTTGAGTGTGTTTACTTCACTCTGTAAAGCTGCTTTGGGACAGTTAAAGATGGCATGTTGGTACAAATGGGTATCAGGCTCAGGGCAGAGGAGGCCTGATCAGGTACCGGGGGGGGTGGGTGGGTGGGTGTGTTGCCTTAGTCGTCTTAGTAACTCTTCATTAGAATGAAGATACAGTAAATGGAAAAACAAATGAGGGATGATTAAGCCTTAGAATTTGCAGTTATCACTGGAAATAACAAAAGCATGGTGTATGTGTATGTTTGTTATTAATCTAGACTACATTTTTAAGGTAAGTTAGCATTGTCCCTTTTTTGCAGAAAGGAAAACATCCTTTTTTATTTCTTGGCCTCAGCAAAAATGGAAAGAAAAGCAAAAGGATAAAGTGTTACAGACTAAAACTTGTGCAGTCAAATGTGTATGTGCTATCACGTTTTAGTATTGCTACATGGAAGTAGCTCTTAACTTCGAGGAGTCGTCTACCACCAAATTCACAACAATAGGACCCTCACGCCGATAAAAGCAACACATTTATTATTTAGTCTTTCTGTCTGGCCGTATCCGAGGTGGCATTTCACAGCGCATCTGTTTGTGCTCATACATGGTACTGTAGACCTATTTATTCAAACCCAAGGCTCACTACGTGCCTCGGCAAAACAGGACTCTCTGGGATTGGAGATTATAGAGAGAGAAAGAGAGAATTACACAGCTCATTAGGCAGCAACGATTTGATCCAGTCCCTGACTGCCGCCCACCCTCACTGCTGCAGAACCTGCCCTCCTCAGTGGTTTCCACTTCAGCGTCAGTCACACAGCGGTCCATCCCGTCCCTCAGCAGCAGCGAAAAATGGGTCACGCTCCTAACATCCTGCCGCAAATTACCCATTATCTAGAAACGTTCCACATTTATAAGCACCGTAGCGTTTAAGCCGGATAGAATGTTTATTAGGAATTTTCATTTTCAATATTTATCCATCCATCCATTTTCTAAACTGCTTCTTCCATTTTTGGGGGTCGCAGGGAAGCTGGAGCCAATCCCAGCCGACTATGGGCCTACCCAGGTTCACCCAGGACAGGAAGCCAACCCATCACGGGGCAACACATAGACAGACAACCATTCACACACACTCACACCTACGGGCAATTTTAGACTATCCAATCAACCTACTGCAGCCTTTGGACAGTGGGACGAAGGAAACCGGGAAGGAACGCGGGGAGAGCTTGCGAACACAAAAAAAAGCACCTGGAATCGAACCCAGGACCTTCTTGCTGTGAGGTGACAGCGCTACCCACTGCACCACCGTGCCGCCCCTCAATATTGATCAAAAATGTAATAGTAAAAATGGATACAGTTATTCATACACATCATTTCATCGTGGTTTTAGTCCAACACAAGGCCTGTCATAGCAAATATATACTATAATAAGATATTAATTTTAGGCAGTAATCAGTAAATTACAACACAGAGGAAATTCCAAATAATTTTTTACAACGTGTCATCATTTTTACATCTGCAACATCTGTACAGATGTTTTTTCATAGCTTATAAAATGCCCTGGTGAATATACTGTAGCTGTCAGTTGCGAGGACCTCACATTTACTTCTGTGGACACAGTGGTGTAACTATACTAGGCTTTCACTGAATTTGGTGTAATCTAAAGATTATGATGGAAAAGAAAAACATTTGCATTAAGTGTGAAGCATAAATAAGGACTTGCCCCAGCATTACTCTGTGTGATGCGAGTGCAAGGTCCAGAATAAGCTCGAATTATATACTATAATATGATATAAAATCATTTTTGGCAGAAACCAGTAAATAAATGTGTCTGTTACACACAGGAAATTCAAAGTGATTCTGTAAAAACGATTATAAATCTGTTGAAAATATAAAGCTTTTAAAATGCCATAGTTTAAACACTCAGGTGATGCAGCCACAATGTCAGGTGGTGCGACCCTTTATTAATATTATATTTTAAAGTCATTTAATAATGAAAAAACAATAAAAAAAACCTTTGACGTTTTTACATATATTTTTAACATTATCACTGTAACCGAATCAGCCTACGACACTAAAACGGCCATTTTTGCACTATTTACGATTTTTGGCTTTGCTCCATAAAGGGGTCTTCTGTTATACCCTGCCCACTCTTAAAAGCGTGCCAGAATAAAAGTCCTTTGTTTTTGGTAGTGCCGTAGATCAGAAAATCATGGTTTTTTTCAGTGAGTTAAATTCTTTTAAAGCTGCCATAGTTTTTGTCACCGGTTCTGATTTAAACTTTAGTTTAAGTTTAGTTAAGTTTACCCGGACCCCTGAGTGGCCTAAAGCGTTTTTGTTCGCTATTGCTATCCGGTGTCGACCAGAGGAGGATGGGTTCCCTCTTCCGAGCCTCGGTTCCTCCCGAGGTTTCTTCCTCCAGCTTAGTAAAGCTGCTTTGTGACGGCATCAGTTCCAAAAAGCGCTAAAGAAACTTGACTCGTCTGTCGGACGTGTCATCGGGAGATCTGTATTTGACCCACGGCAGGGCCGAAGTGGCCAAAAGTGCACAGTTGGCTTCACTCTCTCTCTCTCTCTGGATGTACAGGATTCCCCTCACTCTACCTCCACCACTCACTTAACGTGGTGCCAGCCAGCATGGGCGTCAAACCATGGGCGTCTGTGAGTGGTTAGTCCTCTGCAAGCACATG
Source organism: Arnoldichthys spilopterus (assembly GCA_037974385.1). Classification (NCBI taxonomy): domain Eukaryota; kingdom Metazoa; phylum Chordata; class Actinopteri; order Characiformes; family Lepidarchidae; genus Arnoldichthys; species Arnoldichthys spilopterus. The sequence continues at coordinate 11,746,386 of JBBPDA010000081.1, read as the reverse complement.
AATAATGTCGGAAAAGATCCAAATTTACTCCGGTTTTTATATTTACGACTTGTTCTGTTGTTTTTATTCTCCAAAATTAAAAAAGCGAGCGGAGACCCATTTAAAAATCCGCCGAACACCGAAATAATATCAACTGTGTTCAAAACCAGCTCCCGAACGTTACTCATGTCTAGTGTCTACAGTAGCTGTAGGGAAATGTGTGGGTGGGCTTTTGTGCGTGCGCTGTGTTTGTTTTGGTCACATTCAGTTAAGCTTTGTTGAGCGTGTGTTATGCCGACAGCAACAATAAGCATGCGCATGTCTGTGCCTAATAGAGCATGGCGAAGTGTGTCATCTTTCCAGATCCACTGCGCGTTTATGTGCGCGCGGGTGTTTCCGAAACTGGTTTCCTCATCGTTATTTACGCAGCTCTTTTGAAGCGCGCACTCCTCAACTCAGCCATTCGCACCCCATAATGGATCCGATTTGTTTCGTGTGAATAATTCATCCTCCCTTGACTGAATAATGTATCGCCCGCAAACGAGCATTGTCTTCTTGAACACGTAGGATCAATTGGCCCGAATGACAATAACCAGTTCTTTCTATTGTTGTGTTAATACGAACGTCTGTCTGTTCTGGTCCACTACATGCGACAGGCCCGTCACTTTTCTGCCCAATCAGAAGTCTCCAGGACGCTCAAGACAAAAGATTCTTTACTCACGCATGCGCAAACTCAAATATTTAACAGGCAGTCAGTTCATCGAATTGACAGGCAACGTGCGAAGCTTTCACGTCCGTCGCCGCGAATTCTAATCGAGTCACATGGTTTGAGATGTACTTGTCGCATGACTCTGTACTGATTTTGCGATTCACCGTTGAGCAGTCCCTTTAAAAAGCTGCCGTAGCCCAAAGCTGTTGGAGTTTTGCGTATTCAGAACCGCAGCTTTGACTTGTTAGCGGAGTTTTCTGAGAGTCCCCTCTCCACAGCGCATCTCATGAATAAATGCAAATGTTCTTTACAAACAAACAGCTTTTCACCACCAATCCGGCCACCCTTCCCTCCGAATGAAGTCCCAGACACTTCAAATGCGCCGCCGTATCCGGAGAGTTCCCACAGGGGGGGGAAGAAAAAGTTATTTGCCTTAATTTTTAATCACATCACACTTCTGTGGGCATTTTTTACGAGTAAAATAAGAAACAAGCGTCTGGCTCAAGGCACGTAGAACATTTCTGAGGGTGTCGTTTTCTCGGCCCGGGTTCAGCAGGAGCAAGGAGGGAGCCTAAGAGGTCAGGGAGAGGTCATGGGCCCTGATAAGGTAGAGTCAGTGTCACTGGGCAGTGGTGGCCTAGTGGTTAGGACGCTGCCTTTGGGAGCTGAAGGTCGCAGGTTTGAGTCCCGGCCTGGGCGCTGCGGAGGAACCCTTGAGCAAGGTACCGTCCCACTACCCTCTACTTCCTGGGCGCTGTTGATGGGTTAAATGCCGAGGTCACATTTCGTTGTGGTGCTTGAGTGTGTTCACAGTGACCAATAATCACTTTCACTTCATGTCATCAGGATGGAAAATGACATTTTAAGTTTTTTTAGAAAAAAAAAACTAGACTCAACGGTTAAGTGCGACCCAAGCAAAGTGCACACACCTCCCACTGGTGTTAAACAGCAGTCGGTCTCTGGTAGTGGTTTCTCAGCATTGTGGATGCCTGTTATTGGAGATGATGTTAAATGTGAACTGTTTGTGCACTAGTTTGAAGTGTATAAGCTTCCTAATCACACACACTACGTTTTACCCACCAATCAGCACGTGAGCACAGTTTCAGGGCAGTTTCAGCAGTACAATTGTCTCCAGCAGGTCTAGTCACACCCACTTTTATCGTTAGACCTTGGACAGTAAGCAGTCAACAAATATGGACGGCCAAACCAAGTGGAAGTGACTATTTGTCATTGTGAACACACTCAAGCACCATGACGAAATGTGACCTCTGCATTTAACCCATCACACGTGCACGCGTGGAGCAGCGGGCAGCTACCAACAGCGCCCGGGGAGCAGTGCAGCGGGACGGTACCTTGCTCAAGGGGACCTCAGTAGTGCCCAGACCGGAACTTAAACCTGCGACCTTCCGTTCACGAGGGCAATGTCCTAACCACTAGGCCACCACCCCCCCCAAACCAAGGGACGTACGTTCAGTATATTCCTGTTGGTGCCAGAGAAGGTAACTCATTCCTTTGGACAGCAAGAAAGCAATTCACCTCCATCCACATAGAAACACACATCCACAAGCTGTAGATCTCCAGCTATGAGTAACATTTTCACAGCTTGCCATGTCTTTGAGTCTCACAGGCTAAAAGAAAAGTGCTAATTGTCGTTATTGCTCGAAGGATCCGTTTTCTTCGTCTTTCTCACATAATGTCGACAGCATGAGTCACTTCCAGACCGACTCACTGCAGACTGTAAGTGAAGCAAAACTGTGGTTTCTGTTCACAGATCAGAGCACAGTGCGCGTCATTCCTGCAAAATTTGATGCACTAAACTCAATTCAATTTGATCTATATAGTGCTTTTTACAGTGTATGTTGTCACAAAGCTGCTTTACAAAACAATTGGGCTCCCAGTCGCTAATGAGCAAGCCAAGGCGACGGAGGCAAGGAAGCACTCCCGGAGCTAGAGGAAGAAACTCCACCTCTGTTTTTCTCTTTCATGGCCTTTCATAATGATGGTCAATGTGATCTTAGTACTAAAGCGAGTGCCCAAGCATGTGCACCTTTATGTAAAGGCTAAGCTTACAATATTAAAATCAATTCCATAAATAAGTGAAGTGAAAGTGACTATTTGTCATTGTGAACACACTCAAGCACCACAACGAAATGCAACCTCTGCATT
>JBBPDA010000081.1:11723999-11734540 GCA_037974385.1 Arnoldichthys spilopterus | reverse complement strand
CTCTCTGTCGCACTCTCACTCCTCTCTCTCTCCTTTCTCTCCCTCTCTCCCCTCTCTCTCTCTCTCTCTCTCTCCTCTCTCTCTTTCTCTCTCTCCTCTCTCTATCTCTCTCTCTCTCTCTCTCTCTCTCTCTCTCTCTCTCTCTCTATCTATCTACCCCTCTCTCTCTATCTGCCTCTTTCTCTCTTTCTGCATCCCTCCCTCCCTGCAGAACCCTTCTGTAGCATTTATGTTTATGTCATCACTTGCTAAGGTCCATGTTAGTAATGAGTCCTTGTTGCTGGCACTGACTGTGCAAGCTTGGGATTTTGCTGTAAAAAGCAGATGCCTTAAAATCTACTGTAGCTGTGACCATGATGCTCTGCTTTTTTAGTCCTGTACAAATGTATTATTTTAAAAGGGAAATATGTTTATATATTTGTGCTTTACTATTTGTACTATTTATATTGTTGTCCTGACCAGAGGAGGACAGGTTCCCCTTCTGAGCCTTGGTTCCTCTCAAGGTTTCTTCCTACAGCTTAGGGAGTTTTTCCCCTCCTCTGTCGCCTTTGGCTCATTAGGGGCTCGCACCCGGCTTCTGTAAAGCTGCTTCGTGACTGCGTCAGTTGTAAAAAATGCTATAGTAATAAAATTGACGTGACTTCAAATGGCAGCACCTTGAAGGCAGCATATGTCTCTCTAACCCCAATATGCCTCCACGTCAATGGGATTTTCATGCTAGTCACCCATGCCATGGGCTCTGTTTACATAGTGGACTCTTAAACCTTCGCTGTCCTTGTTTTTAGAGGGCCTCAGTGTTATCTGTTACAATGGGCTCTGCTGAGGCAGCAGCACCTCTGCTGCAGAAAGGAAATGAATGAGCAGGCTGATCGGGGAGGCCAGCTCTGTTCTGGGATGCCCACTTGATCCTTGTCCTTTAGGGCAGTGGCGGCCAAGTGGTTAGTACATTGCCCTTGTGAATAGAAGGCCACAGGTTCAAGTCCCGGCCCAGGCACCACTGAGGTACCCTTGAGCAAGGTACCGTCCCGCTACACTGCTCCCCAGGTGCTGTTTGAGTTAAATGCAGAGGTCACATTTCGTTGCTTGAGTGTGTTCACAATGACAAATACTCACTTTCAACCCTCTTTTCCCCCCTCACAGTGTTGACGACTCCTCCGCCATCATCCACCATGACCCCCAGTCCCAACGTCACAGAGCAGCTCCCCACCTTCTCCACCGCACTCATCACCAGCCTGGCGAGCCCCACAGCCCCCAACGGCACGTCCGCCACCGACGCCGACGTTTCCTGGGCCCAGTTCAACGTCATCGTGTTGGCCGTCATCATCGTGGTGCTGGTGGCTCTCATGGGCGTGGCAGGTGGTGTGTACACGTACCGTGAGTACCAGAACCGCAAACTCAACGCCCCCTTCTGGACCATCGAGCTGAAGGAGGACAACATCAGCTTCAGCAGCTACCACGACAGCATCCCCAACGCCGATGTGTCCGGCCTGCTGGAAGACGAGATGAGCGAGGTGGCCTCCAACGGACAGCTGACGCTCAGCAGCCCAGGAAACTTATACAAGGCATGACACATCAAGGGCTGCACTGCGGCGGAAAAAGGGTCAGCAGCGGCCCCACAGTGGGCCCAAAGCGGCCAGAGGCAGCCCCCCTGCCCTCCGGACAGATTAGTTTGTTTAACTTTCATCTTGTGGCGATAGAAAAACGGATATACACTGAAGGGTACACGCACACATGCACACACCTAGAGAAAAGGGGGATGCAAGAGGGAGGTACACAAAGGAGAACGAGATGAAAAAGCACCTTGAGGAACATCCCATGGTAAGGCAGGAGAAGCGATAGCCATGGTACGAAAGCCATGTTCGCAGTGGTCCTCTGACAGCCATGGTCTTTTTTATGAAAATTTGGGCCGGTGAAAGCACAGTCATGCTGCCTTGCGTCGTAAAGAGCGAAAAGACGAGCAGCGTTCACTGAGGCAAAGGTCTGTCTGCATTACAGAGTGACACAAGGCGTTCTTCCAAGCACGCACATCAAACAGCCAGAACTTACAGTAGCGCTGATGAGACGCACATCACACGTTTAGACGAGCACCTCGACTCTCCGAACAACACTGATTTGCATGATGTATTTTCGCAGTTGATCACACCTGAGCACCCACTCCTGCAACACCATTGGTCGGTATAAACCAATGCAGAAAGTATTTGTGATGAATTTTAGAGAAGCTGCTGTTCCAGAGGTCTATAATCACTCCCTACCTTCTGACCTTACCACTCCAGAGACACGGAAGCGTGCGAGTGCACATATGTGCCTGTAGGGGGCAGTGTTTGAGCAGCAACTGAAGTCTCCACTCCAGGTCATAGCCAACGCTGCCTGATGCCTGTCCAGGTGGCCTCGTAGACGATGCACTGCACAAAGTCCTTCATGGAGGCCCAAGACAAGGAAGAGAGAAAAGAAAAGTGTTCCTTTCTGTCTGGCACAACACGGGACCACATGTCGACGCTGCATTTTATTTCGAGCGTCATTTTATTTAATTTATTTAAGGCCGCTTCGGCCGACCTCACGGCTGACCGATGGACGTTTTATCACAGGACATTGGCGTAACCTCCCCGCCGTGGCGTATGTTTTAAATAAGCACATGAATGGGTTTCAGACAACTTGTCTCACAGCAGGAGAAAATAGCAAGAAGATACGAGGAGCTTAGTCCTGCGAGCGCTTTTCACACCTGTTCCACACCGGCAGGAACTCTAGCTCCTACAATTTGTTTCACACCATCGCCACCCAGCTCAGATATGGGGAGGCAGAGTATTGAGCATGTAGGTGGGGGCATTTGCATGGGAGAGTGTTTTGTCAGCCCTTTGGCAACTCTAAGCCCTGGGTGCTGGGTTTAAGGCAACATTTCTTGCTCCTATAATGAGTAGAAGAGTGAACAGATTAGCAGTGACCGAGTGAAGGAGCTGAGAGAAGTAACAGAATGATTCATTGAATATCAGACACGAGGCTTAGTGAGTGGTTTCTTTGACTTAAGGTGAAGTGGTAGACAGATTGGACAGACACCAAAATGTCCGCATATAGGGAAGAAAAGCGTGCCCGTGTCTCTACACAGCTCACCTCGTCGTCGGCTTAGATAACCTACATCTACTCTACTGATTGACACAGTGTTCGAAGCAGTGAGCAGTAGCAGCCCTGAGTAACCAGTCATTCTGCTACTTTTCCACTAGCTCTCTTATCTCACATTCAGGTACACCCCCACACCTGGGGTATGTTCATACATGTACATAGTGGTTGTACAGAGAAATAAAGTTGTAAATAAAGAAGCTGCTATTGTAAAGGTACAATGGGGAGAGATGCCAATGTATACACCAACACAGATATAAGATCATCTCTTGATGACCAGAGAAGGCATTGTGAAGTTGTTGTTTTTTTCTGCTTAGGGGCACTGTGCACCCGACCACACAACTAATTCTGTGAATGATTTCAATAAAAAAATCAGTTTTAACCTCATCACTTTCCCAGGTCATCACTTTCCCAGGTCATCACTTTTCCATGCACGCAGTGTCACAGTAAGGGCCATTCTGTTTATGGCTTGGTTGTTGTGATGGCTTTTTGTAATCTACTGTACATTATGCCGGATCAATTTCACATATAACATTGATATGGAACATGTTTAGTCCTTTTCGGGGTTAGAAGGAGTTAGAAATTCACACAACCAGTAATATTGGCCCTTATTCTCAATCTAAAAAAACAGACTATAGTGCTTTATGAGCTGCTGTGATTTGTCATTTGTGAGTTTTTTTTAACCAGCCTATGTCCAATATTCCAGTTTGGTACCACAAATGGTTTAAATGTTTATTGATGGTTATGAATTACAGAAAAAGCAGTAAAATAGTTAAGCAGTTATAACACAAATAAAAATGGCAAACGCTGAGATCTTAATGGTTACTCATCTGTTTGTCAGCGTCATACCGGTCAACAATTATTCATATTCATCAGATGAGGTCAGTGTTGCCAGTTTTGTTTGTTGTAATCAAATAATGATTGTAAAGGTATTTATGGCCTAATCAATTATTAATACATGTATTTTTAACCATCATAAATCTTTTAGAAGTGTAGTCTTAGTGAAAAGTAGATAAAAATCCCAGAGAACCTGTCCTCAATGATCTAAAGTGAATTTTGCCTAGACAAATATCCCCCTAAACTCTTTTGGAAGAAGGTGGAAGAAGCGGTTTAGACAATGGATGGATGGATGTTCATTCCAGGGTTTCTCAGCAGAACATCGCCCAGAGCATTGCACTGCCTAGAGCATCCTGTTGCCATCATGTCCCAATGTAAGCGAAGTACGCGCTAAGCTATCCACATGGCCATCTGACCAGGCCACCTTCTGCCATTGATCCATGGTCCAGTTCTAATGCTCGCATGCCTAGGCCCTTTTGGTGGTGGACAGGGGTCAGCAGGGGTGCTCTGACTGTGTTCTGACACCTCTCTATCATGAAGCCAGCATTGGGTGCCCATGACCCTGTCACCAGTTCAAGGGTTGGATTACTTTGGTAGGTACTGACCACTGCATACCAGGAACCCTACTGACCTACTGTTTTGGAGATGCTCTGACTTGGTTGTCTAGTCATCCCATTTTGGCTCATGTAACAGGTGCTCAGATCCTCCCATTTTTTCTGCTTCCAGCACATCAACCTGACAATTCTTTTATAAATACATGGTCAAGCCACTTCATTAGGTACATCTTACAGGCCATTTCTAGATGATAACCAACACAAACTGTGTAGCTTTTCATTAGCAAGGCGGGCCAGCAGATAAAAGAAAGAACAGTAAATGGACATGTGTTAAAAATGCTCATAGCTGGTCCTGTGGGCCATTCAGGTGCCCTGAGAGGAAAAAATGAAAAGTGAAAGTGTCTCTTTGTCACTGTGAACACACACAAGCACCACAGCAAAATGTGACCTCTGCATTTAACCCATCACACGTGCATACGTGGAGCAGCGGGCAGCTACCAACAGCGCCCGGGGAGCAGTGCAGTGGGACGGTACCTTGCTCAATGGTTCCTCAGTAGTGCCCGGGCCAGGACTCGAACCTGTGACCTTCAGGTCCCAAAGGCAGCGTCCTAAAGACTAGGCCACCACTGCCAACAAATAATAATAATAAAAAATATATATATTTGTACAATGACTCACACACAACAGAACAGCGCCAAAACTTTTCAAATTCAGTCAATTGCACTATAATATAGTGTCTTTGCAAAGTGAATGAAATTGTTGTTTTCTTGTCTGCCTGTGGAATTTTATCCCTTTCAAAACTTTTTCAAGCTATTAAAAGCGTGTAACATTTTACAAACATAAGTTGTGAGGTGCTGAGAGTTTGCAAGCTGTATGAATGGTTGTCTTTCTATGTGTTGCCCTGCGATGGGTTGGCCTCCTGTCCTGGCTGTACCTTCCCCGCAACCCGGAAACGTAAGAAGCGGTTTAGAAAATGGATGGATGGAAGATGCAAGGCAAAATATAAATATATAAATGTGCACAGACGTTTTTGAAACACTGCAAAAAAAAATTTCAACTGAGAACATTTGCTACAGTAAATTTTGCATTGCAAAACTGACATCTGTCTCAGAAGATGCCATCCAGTCTACAATCTCGAAATTCATCATTTCAGAGCACCTTGTGTCGTGCTTTCTTCAATCTGTTCATCTCATTTCCATATTTTCCCATAGGTTCAATTCTTAGAAAGAAAGTATCGGTACACTTCTGCCTTGCAAAACAGAACGGCATTGAGAGTGATGCTATAAGTACAGTGATAAGGACACTGTGGTGTGCACCAGAAAGCCACAGGTGTAGAGTCATCGTTCAAATGTGAGAAAGTGCGGAAAGCTGCAAAACATGTCTACACCGCCAGATATCACAGCTTCGATGTGACCATATTTACCCAAAACACTACACATGTTTGAACTGTTCCTATGGTCTCGGAGGCTCCTCTCAGTTTGACGTTTTCCTAAGTACCTATGAATTTTTAAAGCAAACACATGGGCCCTACAAAGTTTTGCAGATGGTGCCACAAGATGTTTCTGGAGGAGCAAACGGTGCTGCCCCATAGTCAGTATTGTCAAATGCGCTAATGTATGTATGAATTTTAAACAGCGTTACCGCCGCGTCCCAAGCCCTGTAAAATAGCGAATAAAGCGATGTTGGTTTTTAATGTACTTGAACATTCCAGACAGAATCACAGAAACAGAAATAATAGAAATAAAGGTTTCTGTCTCGGATGTGTGGTTCTAGGAAAAAGCTTTAAGCAGAACAGTGCCTTTAGATTACGTGGAGGTTCATTAAACTCAAACATCGTTTCTTGTATCCAATTTTCTTTTCCTTCTAGAATCTACCACATTTCCTTCTTTTTTTCTCAATGAGTATACTGAACATGATTCATCACATCATATAATATAAAAGACAAAGTTCTTGCTTTCACATCTTGCCCACATCTAAAGGCATTTTCATGCTAAGTAAATTTTTTTAGATTTTTTTTTTCTGAACACAGTGTAGACCACATCAAATCAGAAGGTTTTGTCTTTTAACGCTCCTGTAACTCCGGAAGATTACAGAAGGGAAAGGAAAAGTGTGTTAGTAGTAGCAGGGATTTCTTTCTTTTTTTCTTAAATAATGCGAGTAAAAATGCTCACGAAGTAACGTCACATGAACAAACTACAATATCCCAACATAAACAAAAAAAGCATTTGTTTACTACATAGTTCATCTTTTTCTCTATATATTTTTGAGACATTTGCATGTTTCTAGTCAGTGTGTTATGTTTTTGTGTTCTGCCATGATCAGGATGAGCCATTCTGCCATCATTTTGTGGACTGCAACCATGACAGTAGAGCTCTGATTGGTCAGCCTGCTTTTTCTACATCCAAACCATCTGTCTGTATTAAACTCACTGTGAAACACTGGCACTAATATCTCTATTTTCAAAGCTTGATGTGAACTTTTTGCTCAGTGTGAACATGTGTAAAAACTGCTGAGTTGTGATAAGTTGTTTCACTCATCCTGTCCCACCATCCTCAGCCAGCTCATGGCATGGAAGTGAAAGATTGACATTGAACAACCAACTGGTTTGTGGTATTCCTCCAAAAACATCTTTTTTTGCCACCTTTTAAAACATTTTTTTTTACTTTCATTAAATGAATGAAGATTGAAAGATAATCATGATCTTGATAAACCTCTGCACATCACACCTTAAGTCTTTCCAGTCTTGGGTATGAGTGTGTGATTCCAGTGCTACAAGTGCCACATCCCCACATGGTTTGGTGGTTTCCCTGCTCCAGCTCTTGATGAATTACTTGACCTTTCTCTTGCGTTAAGTGCGTCTGTGGAACCAGTCAACTTTTCTCTCTCAGGTACTGTCTTCACAATGACTATTTGGATTCCTCGTTTCAAACCTTTCCTTTCTTTGGTGTAAAGTGGCGTGCTGATGATGTCAAAGCATCAAATGCATTTCAATTACTCAGGAAGACTTGGTCCTAATCTTAGATTTTCTAACAAGAACTTGCCGTACTTTATTCAGATGCTGAAAAAAAAAAAAAAAAAAAAAAAAAAAAAAAAAGACAAAGGGGCAGGAACCTGGCTTCGTTTCCCCATTTCAACAAAAGGGACAAAAACCCACGCCGCCCTCCTGTTCTTTCTTCTTCCGTTTGCAAACTTTGCAAAAGTCTCGCCATACTGAGGTTACCTGCAAAAAAAGGCACAGTGATCTGGAATCGTAATACAGTATGTGTCGTGATACCTAAAACCACTCAGAAACCTTTGACATTCCCATGAGGGGGGAGGGGGAGGGAGGGGGGGTGTCCTTGGCTGTACAGTATGAGTCATGTTGCGATCTTGTATTGAATGTACCTGCTTCCTTTGCCTCTCATGTGTCTCTTTCGCTGCTGACCTGGGACCAGCCTCCCCCGCCACGATTCTGCTCTTAACCTTGAGTTAAGCTTGACTTAAAAGAAGTCCCCTTATTACTCACCCACAACATGTCAGCTTCAGCTGTAGCGTAATATTAGGGCGCACTGGCTCTTGAGGTGGGAAAAGGGGGGGATGCTGCACAGAATTATTTTCCAAAAAGCCGAAGAACTATTTTAGCTCCATGAAGAACCATAATTATAAACAAGACATGCGTGTGGAGAAACTTTCAAAGGTAGAAAGAACTTTCACATAAAGTTCTTTGTTGAGTTGTGGTTTCTTTCTAGAATCTTTACTTCATGTGAAGGTTCTGTATACTTCTTTACAAAGTTCTTTACATCTCAGCCCCAATATGGCTCATCAAAAAAGGTTCTTCTCTGGCATTATGCAAATAATCAATTCTGACATCATTATTTTTAATTGTACAAGGTTGTGAAGAAGCAGCTGGTGTTGCTTGAAAACGTAGGTGACTTATCCCACGGTGAGCTTGGTTCCATGCAATATGGAAAATGCTGATTGTATATTATAGGGTTTTGGGTGCATGCCATTGGGTGAGTCTAAGACTGTCACTCTTCATGACAAATATGTTCCAGCTTGCCAGATAGACATAGACATTGCCTATGAATGGAAGTTTTGCTTCCTACCACAGCTGCGCTTTTCCTTGGCATGTCTCCTTTTTAAAATTCAAGATGCTTCATCCAAGTGTTTGTTCTAATGAAGTGTGAAATGAACTGTAGCAGGTTTGCAGAGGGGTAATATCTTGGTAAGTGGCAAACTATATAAAACACTATACCGATCCACTGGATACAGGCAGCGATGAACTTTACTATTACTCACTGCTCCCTCAAAGGTGGTGTTTGAGATACAATGTTTTAAAACGACTCGAAACGATTTTTGATGCCTTACAGTACAAACTTAAATAAATATTGCATCAGCTAGAGCTAGACAGCGAGACTGAGCATTTTTTTTGCTTCAGGGCAGGCAGCTTAATTTGACTCCTGATATTACTAACGAAATTCAACAGATGACTTGTACGGACAGGTTATGTCTGCAATATACCTCCAGTGATCATCCTTGACTCAGATCGTAGGTTTGTACTACTTTTACATTCCTTTTCCTAATCTGAGCTTATTTATTTTTGTAAAAACTCAGAGAAAAGACATTTAACAAGTTCTTTTACTTCTTGACCAAAGATACTGAAATAGGGGCAAAAAAACGAGCCCTGGTTCAGGTGCATGCAAACTTCTATACAGGACCAAATTGAGGTAAATTAACAGTAGGGTAAAATGGCAGAAGAAGCCAATGTGTACAGCACATACAGGATGATGATTCATCGAACACGCAGTTCACGGAAATTGATTAGAGCAGCAACCAACTTTGGTTTTATAGGACAGCAACAATATTTTTTGTAATTTTTTTGAAAATTGCAATATTAATCAGCTCTAACTTTACACATTTACTTCAGGGGAACCTCCTTATCCTTTCTCCTCATTAATCACATCTTTACAAAAAAGACTTTTATTGAAAAGCTTAGTATAGATATATATATATCACTATTACCCAAAGACCCCAAAATGTTGATCAGGCACTACGTCCTAGGAATGTCATTATTTCATTTAAATTTCATTTCAAATTCAAAACTGCTTCTAAAAAATGCTAAATTGAACATCTCACCGTTTATCGACGTTCATTCTTTAGCAGAAGACCTGTCCTCTAGAAAATAAAATGAAAGCATGGCTTTTTCTATCAGATTGAGCTTTCTTTGAAAATGAGAAATGTATCCTTTCAGTTTGAGGTATACATTTTCATGCATGTCACACTTCTTGCCATTCCTACCTTCGCAAAAGCCCTGCAATTATACAGTGAGAAAATGCTTATAAAGCGGTCAGAGATCATCTTTCCTTACAAAATCTCTCCCGACCCTTCAAAAACTTTTTTTTCAAAAACTCTTGTCTGTGAACCTCCTTTTCAGCTGATGGAGATCAAGCCATCCATTGATTTAAATGTCTAATGTTCTAGTTTCGCAGAGCCTTTGGAGGGATTATGTGCCACAGCATCACAGATGGGGTACCACGCTCCACCGCAGGGATCGGGTTCTTTTTTGATGACCCAGAATCTTTAACAGTATATCTGGCATTTTGTTTTGTCTCATCTCGCCATGTGAGCCAGCTCCAATCAGAGTTTCACTGATATTTACAGACTCTGGGTGAACGAGTTTTGTGGTTTGATGACACCAAAGCCTTTCTTCATGCAATCACTCCAAGCAGTTTGTAGGAACAGAGGAGGCACCTAGATCCAGAGACTTGATAACAGCAAGTCTGAATCATAACACCATCATCTGTTACAGTTGTCCTATCTCCCCATTTTTGAAGGGGATTTTTGTGTCTTAGAAAGGCCAGATTTTCTGAACCTGATATTTGAAGACAGTTCAGTAGCCTTTTTACCTTGCCTTTGCCAAAGTTACCAAGAATTCTTGATGACATGAAAAAAAACTGAAAAGCAAATGAGAATTTATACAGTAAAGGAAATAATTATTTGACCCCTCACTGATTTTGTAAGTTTGTCCAATGACAAAGAAATGAAAAGTCTCAGAACAGG
>JBBPDA010000081.1:11699355-11716292 GCA_037974385.1 Arnoldichthys spilopterus | reverse complement strand
AACTTACAAAATCAGCGAGGGGTCAAATAATTATTTCCTCCACTGTGTATATATATATATATATATATATATATATACACACAAAACCCATTTAAGAAAAACTGAACACCACATATGAGTATACCTTGGTAATCCACTTAGGGTGTGTAACCTTCCTGAAATTGCGTGAATATTTTACATGTATCGTGATGCCGGGGCAGGCAACAGCATGATTGCAAGGATGCAGGTCACCACTTAACCCTTGCAGTTAGCGGACATGGTAGATTTTTGGAGGTGATCATTGCTGTAATTAATGAGGTGGGTACTGGAATTGTGCTCCAAGGTTTTGAAAGGGAGTGTGGTAATCAGCCCTACGAGCAGAGTGTGCAGTATGTTCTGATGTAAGGGGCCCATTATTAGTAATCTGTCAACCACTTTACATCATGTTATGCAGAGTGAGTGTTGTCTTGGAACAGTTCTGAATGAGTGCAGTTTCGAAAAATCCAGCCATCAAGCACGTCCAAAACACAAAGACCAAGTATAGGTGTTCTGACATTACATAAACTTCCAATGTGTTTAACACTGAAGGTAAGGTCAGAGCCATTTCTTAGTCTCTGATTGTAATAAAAACGATGATAATGATATTAATCTCTCATGTCCTGCCCCAATTAGTACTTTAGTTTTCCATTTCGTTAATGGAGAGCACCGAGTGGAAACTGCACCGGTGTAGACAGTGTCTTTCCTGTAGTTCTCTCTTGGCTTCCTGTGAAACAGCACTACTGTGACATTGAGGTTCTTTCTGAACAGATACTACATCCCACAGACACTGATGTGGTATTGAGGACGAAAAGGCTGGTTCTGGTTAGAAACCTGGATTAGTTGCTTCTGTATTGAGGGAAAATTCCTGCCAAAAACTGGCACGATTTGCTTCACTCCACCTCCATCCAGTTTCTCCATCCAACTTTTTCAACTGAGAACGACTAGCATTACCCAGAGCCCTGATCCGACATGGCTCATGAATTCAGTTTAGACTGTTCTCAGACTCAAATCAGTCTTAAGACTTTTGAAAGACTGAGTGGGGAAATTCCTGCTGAGTTTTCACTGAAAGAGAGAGTGAATTTCTGTGACTCCGTGGCCTTCCCTTTGCTCAGTGTTTGTTTACAAAACTTGGAGGGGAAATTAAACAGCATTTTTTTCAGCAGCATGGTGAAATGGAAATTGCGGCTCATTTGACATCATCAAGGCACTGCAGGATGGGACTGATAATTTGGTGACTTCTGAAGCGGCAAGAACTACTAGGGCACTTGTTTTCCTTCCTAAATATGGGAAATGGCCCCATCTTGGAAATGATACACTTGTTCTGTAAATAGATTTAACCAATAAACATGAGTCATGTTTTGAAAGAAAGAAAGAAAGAAAGAAAGAAAGAAAGAATGATAGACAGACAGAAAGAAAGAAAGAAAGAAAGAAAAAGAAAGAATGAATGACAGGAAATCAAACATCTGCCGCAGAATGAAGCGCGCAAGGTGATCAGAAGTCTTAACATGCATGGCAAATGCAAGTGCAGGCGCTGCAGGCGTTCACGAACACCCACACCAAACGAGAGTGCTTATAGCCTACATGCCTTGACCTTGTTTGTTTGATTAAACAGATTTCACTTCACTTTCACATTGTTCGACAGGGGGAAACTACCAGGCATGGTGGTCCTTCACATATGCTGTTTGTTCCAGAGGCCGTGGCATTAAGCAGAGTGTGAACCTTTAGAGGTTGAGCTCATTACTCAGACCTCTCTCGATCTCTCCCTCTCCCTCCACACTAACTGAATTAGTTGGGCTCGGTAATCAACGTGGGCTGCCCACCAGCTGTTTACTGATATGACACAACACTTTGAACCTAAAAGCTTCCCTGTCATCTCTACCTTTTCCTTGAAACAGTGTGGTTTGTTGTGATACATGTTATTGTCATGGTGGGGGGAGACAACTTACTTTTGTGTACTGTTTCCGTGTGATTTGTCATTCTCTATTTTTAAAGGGCAAACAATTTTGTTTTCATCGAAAGGAAAGCACAGCTGCCCTATAGGTACATCAAAGCCGGAACTTGGGAGTTTGGTCACAGTCTTCTTGGTCTCCCTTTGTCTTCATGAGCTGAAACTTGGGGAAATTTAAAACATACTTTAACAGAGTCTTGAGTCTGGTCATCCCTAAATCGCAACCAGTTTTTCATCTCCACACTGTGCCAACAAAATATTTGGTTTTTACATCTGTGCCCATGTCCACCCAATTGCTGACTCAGTGTCTACAGCCTTGGGCTCAAATCAGCTGCAACTTGTTTCAAAATGTTTCATTTCTTACTTACTCAGCTACTTGATCTATCTGTCTAATAGGAGACAGTTGATTGCTATTTTCTATACAATAGGTACTGTGTTTTAACTGTACAGATACATGTTGGTTCACCAAAGTACAGAGTATATATACATATATATCCACAGTGTTAGAACAATGGCCTTATGGTCCATTCATGTAAATGTTCGAAAAAACCTTAACTTTTCATTAAACTGACGAACACTTCATCTTAACACAACAGGCAGGTTCTTTACATCAATGGCTCCTCACATTCCATCTAGTTTATAATTATGTTTTTAATGGAACATAATTTTATTGGTTCTTCTGTGCCACTTCTTAGACTGTGTGGGTGTATGGAGTTCAACTTAAATATATAGTTGCGTAATAATATGATATGCATATGTTGCCTGAAGGGAATGAAGATGTATCGCCCATTAATATGTAGTACCACCTTTTATTCCCCTGAGAGTGCACAAATATCACCACTGTCTTTCAAATTTATCCTTAAAAGGGTTCTAAAAATTAAAGACAATTGTTAGAACCATGACAACTCAACCCTTTTAATGTATCAACGATTCTTTGAATTATTAAAGGAACCGTTTTCTTTAAAGAACATTTTAAAAATGGTTCTATCACCAAATGGGTTCCACTATTGATATAAGCAAAGAACCTTTTTTTCCTATGTTTGAGTTCCATTGTTGCTATATAAACCCTTTAATTCTATATAGCTTCTAAAGTAATGAGAACAGATCAGCCATCTAAACCCCACCTAATAATGTATAGATCCCCCAAAGCAGCTCTGACTGTAGTGCACTGTGTCTTCTGACCTCCTTCTATCACAGCCAACATGATACAGTATATCGAGGCACACAGGCCAGTCTTCACTACCCATGACATTCAGTGAGCATTGGGCACCCATGGCCTTGTCGCTGATTCACCAGTTGACCGTTCTTGGATAACATAAGGACAATACTAGCCACTCCACATCTACAACGACCCATGACTTGCTGTTTTTGGAGATGTTCTGACTCAGTCTTCAAGCCATTATGGTTTGGCCTGTGCTAACATGACTCAGATCCTCACGCTTCTCAGGAGGGTTCACTTGTTGCCTAATACATGCCAACTCTTAATAGATGTTACTGTAATGACGTAACCTGTGTTGTTTACTTCACTTGTGGGTGGTTTTAATGTTGTGGCTGATTGGTGTGAACATTGCAAGGACAATTGTTCTTCATTAAAAATGCTAAACACTCTGAAGAGCTGGCACGTTCATGAGAGCATGACATTATCTGAGATCAGTGTTCTCTGCACTCCCGTTGGTCAGCCCTAGCTGATGGCCACCACAGCCCAGTCCGTTCCAGTCTGAGGTCAGTTCTCCCAATATCGGCTGAAGTAAGTTGTACGACTTTTTTTCCTCTCTTTTTTTCTCTTTTTTCTCGTTGTGTGTCATAAGCAACCACTCCCACACACATGTTTAAGGCTCGACCGCAACGCGTGGAGGGGACCTGGGTGCGTGGGAGCCCCGCTTTACAGTCGCACTGACTATTTCACCGCTCGCGCACTCGCACTCGCACTCGCAGTCGGAGCATCTCGCCGAGACGAGCATGGCGCACGCAGCGCGAACACACGCCAGCTGGATGTCTGCCCTGGTCCTCGTGGCCATCGCCGCCTCGTGCGTGACCTGGCTGTGCGTACCGGGGGTAAGACTCTGCCCGTCTTGATGGACTCTCTCTTACAAGCGCGCGCGCACGAGTCGCTTCGCTTCTGAGCGACCTTCCGAGTCTGAGCGCCGACATTGCTCCATTCTTTCACTCGCCGTGCCCTCGCTGCTACTCTGCGCTGTGCTGAGAGATGAAAAGTTGATTTTTTTGGGGTTGTTTTCTGCTGGGACGGAGTGATGCGGTGCGTGCGGGGTGGAGCTGGTTGTCATAGCTGCCGCCACCGGGTGCTGGTGTTTATACTGGCCTAGCCGGTGTACCGCACTGTTTATCAGCGCGGGCTTTCTCTCTAAACGGACTCTAGACTTATCTGGGCACAGGAGAAATCCCCGGAGGATGTTTTACAGCGCGGGGTTTTTCGGTTAACCGGTTGAGTTAAGGCAGCGGTGAAGTGTGCGGAGTGGAAGAGTAAAGCAAGCGCTCCGGTTCGCACTCCGTCACCCAAAACACAGACTTTTGGTCTAAAATACACAAGTTAACTCGTTTTGTTGTTATTTGTTGTAAATACTGCTCTCTTCTCCGTCATGTCCGTTGGCGTCGGCAGCCCGCAGGACTGTCGTCGGCCTCCCCTTTAACCTGGACGACGTTTTCAGGGTCGATTTAAGACAAAATAAGTGGTCTGTAAACGCTGTTTTGTTTTTTTAACTCTATAACATTTTTTGCCATTTATTAAAAATGTATACCTCCGTTTTCGGCTTCTAACTTTTTAAAAACAACCCAATTTCAACGGCTCTTCCTGAGGGAGCGCGAGGGGGTGAGGGGTGTGTACGCCGGCCGCTCGAGATCTACATTCCCTCTATTCGTACTGCGACAAAGTCCCGCCCATCTGCTGAACCGCTAACCAATCTCGGAGCACGACTCCCGATATTACTTGCGCGATAGGGCGGCGCTTACAGCAACCCTAACGCAAGACTTGATTCTGTTTCTAAGTCCAATACTTTGTCTGTATATGTCCGTGTTTTCCGTCGTGACTAATCGGGAATATGGTTTAATGTAATGATGTATCCATAGATTTCTCTTAAACTTAACTGACTCCGAATATTTCTTTATTTTCCTCGTTTTTTTCCTCCTCAGAACCGAAGAGTTCAGAGCATCAACGGTAAGTTTCCATTTGACTATTTCTATGTCCTCAGAGGGAAGCTTGTTCCCCTCCAAAGACAGCAGAAGTTGGTCTGAGTAGCTTAATTCTGTATTGTAGAGAAAAAACTGCTGATTCTTTAAATAATGACTCTGTTATACATTCAAGAAGCCTTACAAAAACCAACCTGAGTAAAAGGTTTTTTAAATCTCATTTCCTAACAAGTTGGGACGCTGTGCAGAATGTAGAAACAGAATGTGATCATATGCACATCATGCAAACCCAAAATGAATAGAAAATACACTAAAGAAAATAAATCATATGTTGAAACTGTGACATTTCATTGTTTTGTGATAATAATATGCTCATTTACAGTTTGTTGTCAGCAACATGTTTTTTTAAAAGTGTTGGAACAGGGCAACAAAAAAGTGGAAAAGTTGAGGAACTGTCCTCTGGCCTGACAGATCCAAATCTTTTTGGAAATTATTTAGGCCGTGTCATCTGGGCTTAAGAGGAAAGAGACCATCTGGCTTATTATCAGTGGACTGTTCAGAAGTGAAAGTGACTATTTGTCATTGTGAACACACTCAAGCACCACAACGAATAGCACACGTGGAGCAGCGGGCAGCTACCCAGTGCCCAGGGAGCAGTGTAGTGGGACAGTACCTTGCTCAAGGGTACCTCAGTGGTGCCTGGGCCGGGACTCAAACCTGCGACCTTTAGGTCCCAAAGGCAGCGTCCTAACCACTAGGCCACCACTGCCCAGCATGCATGATGGTATGGCTAGACTGCACATTTGGAAAGGTGCTATTAATAACTGAATGATATATGCTGTTGGAGCAACATATTCTGCCAACAAACAGCTGAAGAGCGTACATATATTAGGCAAACATAGGATGACATATCACCTTTAAAACTCCCAACGATTGGTTTCCTCAGTTCCTAAGGTTTACAAAACGCTGTTAAGAGGTGATGCAACAAGGGGTAAACATGTTTCTTTTTTCGAAATGTGTTGATGGCATCAAATTCTATACACTGATCAGCCATAACATTAAAACCATGTGAATAATGTTGGTCCCCCTCATGCCACCAGAATGTTAAACCATAAAGGAATGGACTCCAAAAGACCTCTGAAGGTGTGCTATTGCATCTGGCACCAAGATGTTAACAGCAAGTTCTGTAACTTGTGAAGTAGGGCCTCTATGGATTGGACTAGTTTGTCCAACTCATCTCACAGAGGCTCAGTCAAATTGAGATTTGTGTAATTTGGAGGCCAAGTCACCTTTACTTCTTTGTCATGTTCTCAAACCATTGCTGAATCATTTTTCAGATTGATGAAGTGCATTATCCCCTAAGGCCACTACTATTAGGAAATATAGCAGGAAGAGATGTACTGGTTCTGCTGCAATGTTTAGATAGGTGGTACTTATCAAAACATTGATGAATTATGAATGCCAGGACCTTGTCATGGCTGATATATGTACATTTTCAGAAAACAACAAATTTTTAGTTTCAATATTCCATATGTTGTCTTTGTACTATTTCTCAATTAAAGATGGGTTTACATGGTTTGCAAATTACCACATTGTTTTATTTATATTTTACAAAACCTCACAGATTACGTTTTTGCCAAGGAGGTTGTAGACCTTTAGAAGTGCTTTACAGAAAAAAAAACATGAACGATGCACACACACAAAGAATGTCATTTCATGGTGAAAAATATACGCAGTCACGTTGCTGTTTTGTGTCACGTATGATAACACATTTCGCTTGTGTTTACTCATGAATGTGAGATGTTTTACATGTGAAATGTGCAAAAAATGACCTCCTTAAACATCAGAACAGAATGAAAAAGCAGGGCCTGTTCTTCCCTGTAGAAAAAACAAAGACAACATACTTTCCTCAAAAATTTACATGAGTTAACCTAAAGGTATTTGAAAAGTAGAAAAAATACCCATAACAGAGTAAAAATAAGAAGTTAATACTTCTAGTTGGGTTTACAGTCTGGATAAAGTCAGATATTTCTTCATAACTTTTGTTCAAGAGACATTGGGCTTCCTTTATAGGTAAACAGCACCAATTTTTATAAAACGTCTGCTTGATTAAAGCACCAATATGTAAACAGAGCTAAGTAGAGTGGCTTAATTTGTACTGCATGGATCTTAGTCAGTAATTTGCTGGGTGTGATATGTTCTAAGAGGTGCTAAGAACAAGACATCAGAAGCCTTTAATTCCTCTAAAGGCTGCCTCATGAAAAGTTATTACAGGAAAATGTTACTGTAATAAAAATTAGACAATTTTCTGCCTGATACCTTGCTTTAGGATATTTTATTTTAGATTTAACCTTAAACAGTTTGAGGTTTGACCTAAAACATGTTTGCAGTGGAGATTTAGGTTGTTGTAAGGCAAATTAGTTCCTAAAGAAGAGTTTTTTCGTAATTTATCACTCTTTTACCATTTTTATACATTACATGAAACCTCAAATATATGAAAACTTTAGAGGAAAATTTCATATCAGTTGTCTTTTTATATAGTAAATTGCATCATAGAAAAAATAGTCAAAATTGCAAAATAGGCATCATGACTCCTCCATCCCCACTTTAATGAGTCGTTACCTTTCTCTACAAAGTGTCAGACGAAATGGCTTTAACATCTCAGCAGATGAATTATGCAGAAATTTAGAGAAATCAGTGTTATTCCCCCCTTAAGCCCTGTTAAAAAGCATTATGTGTAAAATGTGCATGTCGGGGCAGCACATTTCCCCCCACTCAGACGCACTTGCATATGATAGTAAAGTTGTATTACAGGATGTTGTTTCATATACAGGAAGTTATTCATCTTAGGGTCGTGTGAGTGGTCGTTTTCTGTCTGAAGTGAAGATGTTATCAACTGTATCTCTTTCCTTACTTGTAATGGAGCAAAACTGTAGAACTTTTCCACCAGCACTAAGTAGACCTAAGATTCTTACAGACTAGGCTCTTTGAAAGGTGTTTGTGTGTATTTAACTCTTTGTGAGGACCAAATGTTCTTATAATGATAGGAATACAGGAAAATCTGTTGAAGTGAGGACATTCTGCTGGTCCACACAAGGAAACAAACTGATTTCTCCACAAATTCACGTTTTTAAAGAGAAATTGAAGAGCAGAAAGATTGTATTTTGTTTACTGAGGTTAAGGTTAGGGTTGAGTTTAGGTGTCGGTGTAGTGTTACTGAAATACGGTATAACACAAGTCAACCGAATGTCCTCACAAGGACAGCAATACCAGTGTGAGTGTGTGTGTGTGTGTGGTTATGTGCTGCTAATATGTGTGTTCATGTGACTGTATGCTTTCTACTGTGTTTCTCTTATTTATCATGCATGCTTGTGGTAAGCAGTAGAGCTGTTTCCCGTAACTCTCCTTTGCTGTTTCTAGCACGCCACTTGGCATGGTTTCCTTTGCAGTGTGTAAGAAATAATCTGTCAGCATGTCACAGTGAATTTTTTTTATTTTGTTCCCCAAATACCCCACCCCCCAACACCTCCACCAACAGGTACAACTGTGGCAGTGATGCTCAGCAACTATCAGACAGCAACGTCCCCAGCACAGGGGATTTTTAAAGGTAAGCGAAGTTCCATTCAAGCTGCAATTTCCTTCAAGACGCAGTTGAATAGTGAGTGCTGGTCCTTGAGCTGACACAGCACCCTGTTGGGGTTAAGGCATAAGTCATGAGATCTGACATGACGTAAAGCCAGCCAGAAACGGACCTTTGTACCTCACTAGCTCATCCCTGGTCATGTTAAGCATAATGACCTAGTGTAGGGACTTTCTGCCTCTTTCTAATGTTGGATCAAGTCACAGCGGCCCAGCTTGCTCAGAAAAAATAAAGGTTAACCAGTGTCAATAATCAGTAACTCCCCCACCCCAACGTAACAAGCTAAACGCTCTGAGCTCAGAAACCATGCCTGATACCCCATTTCACACAGCAATGTGCAACAGTACCAAAGGAAAATGAATCAAAATGTTTTCTAGTGTATGTCTTAATATTGGCCATTTCTTATGTCCAAAAAGTAGTTCAACCACAAGTGCTGTTATAACTCAGTGTGTTGCTGGAGCACCCACAGGTCCGAAATTATTCTGGGGTTTGGAAGGTTTCTGACTAAGATTCAGCTTCACCAAACTTCACATCTGAACATGTTTTAAGACGGTGGTTAACAACTTTCTCAGTCAACCAAGGTTTAGATTCTTGGCCAATGATTAATCCCTGTATGTATGCACTCGAAAGTGTGACATAGTGGTGTGAAACATGGAGAGGATGCAGTGTAGTTTTCTGAGAGGGAATTAAAACCTTCCTAAAGAACAATAAAGAAAACCCTAACTACAACTATGCAACACTATTGCAAGTTTCCCTGTTTGAAGTGATGTTTTTGCTGATTTGCTTGGGATTTTCTTTATATATGTGTGTTTTATATATGTTCCTTGTTTGTTTATATAAATAATTTTATTTATTCTTATTCTTAATAATAATTAATTATTATTCTTATAATTACTTTTATATATCTGCATACATAAGCCATTCAGGACAACGGACATAAATCTTTAAAAAGTTTTAACACAGCTTTTTCCAACAAAAAAAGTCATAAAAGCCACTTTTGTCAGTTTTGAGGTGGTTTCCCCTCGGCAAGTTCTGACAGTATAAGGGTTTATATAGGCACGCGTCAGTTGTCATGAAAGGCTTGTTTACATTTACATTTAGTCATTTGGCTGACGCTTTTATCCAAAGCGACTTCCAAGACGTGGAGCAGAGTAGTGGGACGGTACCTTACTCAAGGGTACCTCAGTAGTGCCTGAGCCGGGACTTGAACCTGCGACCTTCAGGTCCCCAGCACAGTGCCCTAACCACTAGGCCACCACTGCCCACCGTTTTAGGTGTCATGTAGCCTAATGAATACCACCCTTTAGTAAATTGTAAGCTGTAACAGTGTTTAGCTATTCGCCACAAACATCATGATGATTTTTTGATTTCACTGATCCACAATGTAACCACTGGGTAGGTTAGTTGTGCAGAGTTCTACAGGGCTTGTAGTCTGAATTAACCCATTTAATGTTGTGTGACTGAGAATTCAAGTTTAGATTGAACTAATGTTTTTAATGCAGGCCTTTGGCAGGGTTTGTTGTGGTGTGTAACGTAGCCAGTGGTATCTCAGTAGAATGATGGCTGTTGATGGGTTTAGCTGTACAGAAAAACAGACATGGACTACAAAGCACTGTGGCTCTGGATGAGAGGGTCTGTTAAATGCTGTAAATTTAAAATGTTCGATGATCATTGGTCACTGATTTAAGAACTGTCAGGTGTCATTGTTCATCTTTATCTTTGACTTTTTTGCAGTCAACAAGTCTGTGGACCATCGTCTGACCTGGGTGGAGGAGTGCTGTGTCACAAACGTGACTCTGGACGAAAGCAAGTCGTTTATAACTGTGGAAGATAAGGGCATTTACCTGATCTACCTACAGGCGACATATGACCTAAAAGATGACAACAACTTCAAAGAACTTTCGCTTTTTGTGGACTTTAATCACACGGAGAGCGGAATGGAATTGGCTGCCGCCTTTGATACTCAAAGGCTCACAGCAAACAAACGAGATGCCCACCTTAGTGCCTTCCTTCTGCTGAACATGCAAGCGAAGGAAAAGCTGTCTGTCCGAGCATATCCAGAGAAGATCAAGTACGATGACTATCGGCCATTCTCCACCTACATCACCATTGTGAAGTATGCTGACTGGTAGGCATTGCGCAGAGGGGGGAACCAAGCAGTCAACCGACTATCTCAAATAAGTGCTATAAAATGTCTTTGTCCGCTATTTTTTATGCTTGCTACCGAAAAACAAAACAAAATCGAGGCTTTTTCGTGATGGTGGCCAAATAGCGCACAGTTGCATTAGCAGCTGCCACGAAACAAAGTACCCAGATGTTTAACCGCGACCGAAACTGTGACAAACTCCCTTTGACATATTTGGGATGTTTGCGTAGGGCGCTGTGATGCTTTCTCTGTCTCTTTTTTTCCCTTTTTTTCTTCTTCTTCTTCATCTTCCCCTCGGTTGTATGACGCTCCCAACTCACGATTTTCTGAGAAGCATGACACATTTTCCTCCCATGAGAGACAAAAGTGATTTTCACTTTGTTTCAGGTTTGTTATGAGTCAGTTGAAAAAAAAAAAAAAAAAAGCATAGAGGTTGTTTCCTCATTTATCAGCACTCAGTTTAAAGAAATGAGCACACAAAAGTTAACGTCATTTCAGTAAGTCGCCTGTAATCGCAAAGAAAAACAATGCCTGCTCAAGATGAACAGGTGTCCTTTTATTGGGATGCTGGTTCCAGTAAAAAGAAGAAAATTGCCAAAGCATAGTTCCATATAAAAGTCTTAGACACTTTAGCAAATTGTTTAAAACCATTTATCTTTGCAGTAAGTATGTTTATGCTTGGAAAAAACACTTTATAAGATCAGAAAAAAAATCCAAGCAATGAATGCAGTAACAAAGTACGAATATGTCATTTTTAAAATATAGTTAGAAGAATTGAGGTTTGGTTCCTGACTTTTGTTCAAACCCACAACCAGCAAACCTCAAAGTTTAATATTATGATTAATGTCCTGTAGCGAGAAAATCTCTTGGAACGTTGTGATTACATGGCCTGACGGCAAGAATAAATCTTAGGTCACGTTCCTCAAAACACTTTTGAGAATTTGGAGGGAGTTTACAGAATGTTGAATGGCTTCTCACAGCAGTTTTGTTAGTTTTTTGAATTGTAAGAGTGCGGAGAACAAGCCACTGGCAAGCCTATAGGCTCAATATGCTCATTAATCAGCATCAGGAAGCTGTTTATCATTTACTATATATTTATTTTTGTTTTCCAGCTAATGCAGCTAGGTTTTTTTTTTTTTTTGCTTAAATAAATGTTTCCTTTATTCATTTTCTTTATTCACCTGCTGCCTTCTGTTATGATTTGCAGCTATGGGTATGATTTTAATCTATTGGCATTTACATTATTTATTTGGCACATGTGTCCATCATCATTTCTTGCACTTCCATTTGTCTGCAAAGAAGTTTGTCCCCCTCAAACATTTTTTGTTACACCAAAATGCATGTGTGGATGAAAGAATGCGTGGATGGAAATCTAGTTGCTGATATGGGACAACAGCTCCAGTTCAGTTTCCATCACTTTTCCCCATTCTCTGCAGAACAGAGGCCTTGCTGTATTTTAACTGTATCTTGCAAACCACAAAGGAACCAGAAATGCCACTTTAAAGGTGCGATGGATGGTGGAAATAATGAAGCCTGTTCTGAAAAATGGGGACATTTCTCCTCTACTCAGTTCTTTCGCAAGCTAACTTACAGAGGACCTCACGTACGTTTCCCCAGAACCACGATGATCTAGCACATAATGTCATTGTCTCATTCACAGTTATAGAGATTAAATCTTTGAATTTCACACCAGTTCTTCTCACTGAAGGTGTTTTCTGATAACAGACACCTTCAGTCCTGTTTAAAAAAAGATGCTTTAATGTATTCATGGGTTACAAAGCTAGTACCGTTATCAGCAAGGAAAGTCACACTAATTTAACTTGTCTAATAGGAGTCATTGAGTTGAAGATCATCCAGTGCCTTGTGGGATTAAAGGTTAGGAATCTTTTTTTTTTTTTGCTTTTCCAGGGTAGAACACGAATCAGACATGTTAGATTTATTTCCCTAGGTTGTTTGTGGGAATTGTTATCTATCTTACTGAACTTTCTTGTTTGTTTTTTTTGTTTTCATATTTTATTTATCCAAGAAGGTTTTGGCATCACACAAGAACATTGTTTTCCTTTTGATGATTCTTTCTGAGCTAGAATTTTTTTTGACTGATTCTCTGATAAGGTCAGATAAATTTAGGGCTGCTGATGAGAATTTTGAAAAAAAAACTGAAATGTAAAAAAGGCTAGACATGTTTCAGAACAGGTCAATCTGCAGGGATGTCAACTGTACAACTACTCTTCGATTCAGACCCATTTGATTGTATATGATATTTTTTTATTTGGTAGCATGAACAGAACGATCACTCATGTTGAGTGATTGAAATGGACTACTCTCATTGTTCTCAGATGGTTATTTTTGGTATTTTTTTTTAATGGTTTCAGCTTATTAACATATTTATCTTCTCCTATTTTCAAATGATTGTAATTATTTGTTATTTAAAGAGTTAAATAAAATATATAATTAAGTACTTTGCCTCAGAACACTATACTGCATCAAGACTGTAGTGTTTTTTCTTTGTTACTGCTCTTAAATGGGCATTGCACTAATTTGTCAAAATATTCACGTAATTAAATGGCGTAGGTGTAAACAAAGTAATGGTCTTAGATGAAAACCACCAAAGTCATCTGATCTAGTCTGAATTGTTTTAGATGGTGGTGATAGGGGAAGTGTGAAGATTTTGCTATCTAGAAATCCTTCCTTACAGAACGTTCTTACATGAAAGTACTTTAGGGGATGGTTTTGGGAAAGTGTTGGGAAAGTGTTGGGGTAAAAGATTTAAAAGTCCATTCATGTCTGAGAGGTACATCCAGGGTGTTGTAAGGCCAAAGAATTCAGATTTACCACTAATTTATCAACATTACATATACAAATGTAGAAAACACAAGCAGGTTCACTGGTCACTGTGGATAGTATATCAGGGACTAGCTTCATCAGTCATATTTTTAGGACAGAGAGGCTAAATTAAGTAGAAACGAAAAGTTGGCTAGACCTGTGAAAAAGTGGGTGGGCCACATTTTGAGAAACATTTTCCAAACGCATGCTATAGCTTATAGCTGAGCTCAGTGCTGTGATCAGCCTATCTGAAATGAGGCAGTCGAGATGTAGACAATAAAGTAAAAAAAAAATCAGCAAACTTAAAAACCAACATCCACAGAAAACAGAAAGTATTTCTGTTTCCTATGTATATGTCTTACCTTTGATGACCTGAAGGTTAATGTCGCCTTAACATTTTGGCCTGTTTTAGCAGTTTTAGTAAAACAGTAAGTAATTTAGTTTTGGGCATGGGTAGAAAACACCCTCTGCTCTTGAAGTTTAGGCTTATTTTTACAGGTACTTCAGGCACATTTTTTCTGACCATGTCTAGAGCTTCACAATCAAGACCACAGGAAACCATTGCTTTTAGAGCTGGGAGTCATCCTTAACAACAATTAAAAAAGAGGATTACAGAAAGTTCCAAAGTTGCCAGAATTCTTTGGACAATGTCTGTTTTAAGTGTTTATATCCACCATTAACCATTCGCATGAAACAGCAAATGTTAACGTTCTGTGCTAGCATAACAAGTTCATTGCTATTAAGGAATTATGGATTATGGACTTATTGAGTGGGAGACCACAGTCAGAATCCAAAGCAGCATCTTTTGCACCACCATGCTGAGCACAGTCCCCCAGCCCATCAGACTCCTGAAACAAAAACTGAAACTTCCAAACAAATGTATTGCTGAACTGAAACTGCCATGTTCCTCTAAACACAAACATGTACACCAATCTGCAATAACATTAACACCACCTGCCTAATTTTGAGAAGGACCTGCTGAGGTGTCCATGACCCTTTTACTAATTTAGCAGTCTTTCCTTGTATCACTCCCGGTACTTACTAATGTATACCTGGAACACTCTGATCTGTCGTCTAGCCATCACAATAAGGCCTTTGTCAAAGTGGCTCAGATTCTTGTGCTAGCCCCTTTTTTCTGCTTCCAACACATCAATTTCAAGAACTGATCACTTGCTACCTAATGTATATCACCCCCTGACAGGTGCAATTGTTAGAAAAAACTATATAGTCAGTGGTGTTAATGTTACTTCTCAGTGGTGTTAATGTTATGGGTTTCACCATAATCCAAACCTCTGTAAATGTATACTGTACATTTTTGTTTGCCGGACATTTCTTGTCCCTTTGCTGCTATTTTATTGTTGCTTGTGCATAATTTTGTGGGATTTTTTTTGCACACATAACTTTTAGTGAGTGATTGATTGATTGTCATTGTGAACACACCACAATTAAATGCAATCTCTGCATTTTGCCCATCTGTATACAAGCAGTGGGCAGCTGACATGGACAGAACCTAGGAAGCAGTGGTTGGTGATGGTATGTTGCTCACGAAAACCTTAGTGGTACCTTTACCAGGCCGGGATTTGAACCGATCACAGAAGCCCACAGTAAGGATCTACCTCAGTGGTACCTTTACCAGGCTGGGATTTGAACCGATCACAGAAGCCCACAGTAAGGATCACAGTAAGTCCCCTACCATTACTCTCTATATAAATTACTAACGATGTGGAAACCTGATGGATCAAAATTGCATCTTGACAAAAGAGGAGTGGGACCATCCAGCATCTGAGAAGGCACTGTTAATGCTGAAGAAGATAGGCAGGTTCTGGAGCAGTATATGCTGTTGTGAGAAAGCTGCAACAGAAATAAGAAGTTATAGGTGAAATGATTAGAAGCCTATATTCATATACATGTTCATTGTCCTTTGCTGTTTCTGAAATGATTTAACATAAAATGCTCTTTATTTTGAGGAAACTACATGTGCATTCACAAACATTTATAATCATTTAAAGCAAGTATGACTAAACCGTAATTTCCCAAACTTCAGATATTTATGAAATATGAAAATATAAGTTTTGCAGTACAATTAAAAAAACTATTATTAGCAAAATATTGTCATGCTTTCTTTAAAACAATAACAGGGGAATATTTGCAAACAACATAGAAAGATGAGTATAATATATTTAACAATATGAATAGTTCTGCTGATTTTTCCTGCTGTTTTGCTTGTGGATTCAACAAACAAAGCGACAACACCTCCCTGTGGAGTTCCAATGCCACTGCAACACAGTAGATGAATAGACAGACAGACAGACAGACAGACATATAGATAGATAGATAGATAGATAGATAGATAGATAGATAGATAGATAGATAGATATTTGTCATTCAGATATAAAACATTGTCTCTCCCAATAATAGTAATATTAATAAAAAACTGTAATAGCAACAATAGCAGTAATAATATATATGATATAGTAATTGATAACAGGCTGCTCACACAATATATAGTACTGGAATATTAGTGCCTGGTAGAAATGACACTTGGTGTGATATTGTATTAGATTGATAAGATCTTTATTGTCATTGCACAGTCATACTAAGAACAATAGCACAGAGTACTGTCCAAATCCACACTCAATGCAAAAAACAGAGGGAAATAAAGTAAAATAAAATATTACATATTTACAGAATACGATACTAAATACCATATAAATATACAAAATGTGCAAAATTATAATGTACAACTGAAAATGAACCGTATGTGCAAAACCCATATGAATGTGTATGCTGCAGAAACAGATCTGACTGTGATGAGTCAGCATTCACTTTCTAAACCACAGTAGCTCTTCTCTGATTGGACCAGTCAGGCCTCACTCCTCAAGCACATCAAATCATCATTGAGTTTGGGGATCCCATGAACCTTATTAGGCAGATGGGTTTAATGTTATGGCTGTTTTTATATACATAATTAAAGCAAAATAAAAAGCCCAAAGCAGACCAAAGCACTGTTTAAAGACTCAAATGAGACGAGTACAGGGTGGAAAAGTAAAAGATTTTAGGTGCTACAGCACTAAAACATTTGCTAGGCACAGAGTGAAGAACTGCCAGTAGAAAAGTGCAAGAGGACCTGAGTGAATGAAGTGAAACTCTTTGTCATTGTGAACACACTCAAGCACCACAACGAAATGTGACCTCTGCATTTAACCCATCACACGTGC
>JBBPDA010000081.1:11680022-11694106 GCA_037974385.1 Arnoldichthys spilopterus | reverse complement strand
TCCTCAGCTGCCTCAGGTGGTAAAGCCGTTGCCTTGCCTTTTTGACCAGAGCATGAGTGTGTGTGTGCCAGGTGAGGACCTCTGAGAGCTGAACACCCAGGTACTTAAAGTGGCTCACCCTCTCCACTGGAGCATCAGTCGATAAATTGGCAGTCAGGCATGAGGAAAACGAAAAAACGTTACAATTACAATAGTAATTCAACAAACATGTGGTTTGAAGTTTGACTTTGATAGACCTGTTTTGTTTTTTAGTTTTCCTCATGCCTGACTGCCAATTTATTGATTGAAAATACCAGACTGTAATTACACCCTTCATCTTCCTGCAAAACCTAGTTTAAGCAAAAATGCAGAAAACTCTATAGTGCTCACAAGTCCTTTCATGCACCACTGTATCCCTATACTGAGGTTTAGGCGTGGACACATTTTACAAGCTTTGATTATTATAAATACGACTCTCGTGATGTTTTGCGCTGAAGTATGATAGTTCAGCCTGTAATCAAAAGGTGAAAACTTGTGACTGCAGATTACTTATTTACTGGGTTTTTCACCAATAATCCTGGGTGATTTTATTTGCTGATCGTTTGGACTGTACGTCCACAAATCAGAGTAAGACAGAACTTCTTTAACTTGACATACAGGATGCAGCATACCGTATAAAAAGCAAACGTATTTGAACCACTACCATTTGCATGACCCTTGTTTGATGCAACATAATCCAGCTATTTTAGTGCAGGTTTTTCCCCACTATTGCTCTTTTTTAAGAGACATGAGACTGAGCTGATTGGAAAACGGTGGGGAAAGTCAATGCAAAGGTTAAACCAGGGGAAATGAGAGAGAAACAAGAAGCGAAATGAACACAGGCACACGCACACACACACATACACACACACACACAAACCCAATGGTACTCACATCTCCCTCACACTGTGCAAATGACAATAAAGATACATGTTAGTGAACATAAGAGGAAGCAAGGGCTGTAGTGATTACACATATACACAGACACCTTCACTTAAGAACCAGAAACAGGAAATAGCTGCTTGTTGAAAGTTTCACCTGTGCTAGTGATGTAACTGTGTATTCTGAAAGCTTAAGCATTTAAAAAATTATAATAAATTAAAATTATAGCCGTTTCATTTGTGTGGTGAGCATGGACAAGTTCAGCCTTGAGTAAAGATGAAAAAACATTCGAATAGTTGATTATTCATGTAAATTAATAAACAAATTGGTTAATGAGCTTAAACATGGCCTAGAATTGTAAGTAGCTATAGCGAAAATGTCTGGCTTTAAAAAAAGAGAAGAAAAAAAAAAATCACAAAAGAAATGTATACACATCTTCACACCAATCATTAAAGCAGGAAAACATAAATAAAAACAACAATAATAATAATAATAATAATAAATATTATATAAATATTGTGATTGTAAATCATAATTTTTCTCTCTCTATTTTGGCCATTATGGTGCTATTTCAGTCACCAAATATTTATGCAGCAATAATAACTAAAAGAGGGCCATTATAACTCATGTTCAGAATTTAAACAAGTTGTCAGACAGTAAAATAGTGGGTCAAGTAGGATAAAATATTTGCCTTAAAAAGAACAAGTAACAGCAGATGTGTATGACTAAGAGGTTTTCAATAAATTCCTTAGCTATTAAAGGAGTTCCAGGAATGGTTTTGGGCAGGAACCAGGTTTGTCTGCAAACTTCCTGAGGCTCTGATGCAACTCGATCACGAGTGCACACTTAACCACATTCTTCCTATGGTGTCCCTCACTAGTCGTTAAGACCAACTCTGAATCATCAGCAACTGCTGAGCAATCGTCTGAAAAAAGAGGCAGCTCACTGCTGTGGGCATATTGCAGAAATAGTGAGGTGCATTACTGGCCAAGATGGAGCTTTCTAGAGTCAAAGGATGAGGGTGGATCCAGAAATGGAGACAAAGTTAACAGGAAGGCCAAGAAGGTCAACAGACAGGATGACTCACAGCAGCCTTGGCCTCAGCGAGCTTGGCTTTCTTCAGCCTTGCTTTGCATGCGTCTAGGTCGAGGCGGCGGTTCTCCAGCAGCCTTCGTTCTTTCTGAAAAAGTGTTCAAGCATGTGTTCTCGGTTATCGGTTTGTAGCAAATGGCAAGAAGGTAGAAAATGTGCTGTTTGAGCTGAAAAGGGGCGTTTTGGTCATTAATATTTCTTAAACAATATGATGGGCTAAATGTAGAGCAAATTTACTCACTGTGTATGCATCAATAAACCAAAATTCCACGTCAACTTACTGAAATGGTTCTCCAGTCGCCCTCTAGAAAGTTACGAAGAGGAGTGAGGAAACCGATGGCCGATGACTGTAAGAACTCCCTTTCTGCGCCGCCGAGCTTCTTCTGGTACTCCCCTACCGTGATCAAAGTACTGCCTGCAGACACATGCACATACAAACAAGGTAAAATAGCCACAAGTCATGCATCCCATAGAAATTGTGGGGTTTTTGTTGAACAGTCACCCACAAGTGGTGCAAATGTCAAATGACTGCTTATTTATTCAGAAGTGGCCACACCAGCAACCCTGAGAGGAGATCATTTGGTGTGAAAACGTTCCCAAGAACCATCACATTTAATCAGGATTCGCACATAATTCTTGCAAATGTTACAGTCTGACTTCCATGGTGTGCCAAGAACATTTGCTCTCTAAAAAGAATATTACAGCAAAATTTCCCCCTAAAGATAATTTTCCAACGAACATGGACAAAGACCAGGCCTTTGGAATAATACTCTGGATAGACAAAACAAAGATAGAGCTGTCTGGCCAGATTAACAGAACACGTGTGTAAACAAAAAACCAACTGTTTGAACCAACTGTGAGGCACAGTGAAAATGCTATTAGAGCTGCTTTGTTTCCTTCAGGGACTGGGCAACTTTCAGACATTGATTTACATAGGATTTCTGAAATTCTGGTGAATTCTGCAGTTCTGGTGATTTGAGAAAGGCAGTACATTTTGCATGGAGAAGTGGTCCAGAATTTTAGTAAGCTGATGTCAGTCACTGCTCCCTGGCGTTGGGGGAAAGGAAATACTTGATTTCTGGTGGAAAAGGGTCAACACATGAGTTATAGTCAATTTTACTTCCGTCATTGGAAGGGCGGACCCACATTACTTAATTCTTCTTGCATCTTTAATTCCATGGAAGGCATCCTCTTCAGTGAAGTCCATCTGTGCAGGTAGGTGAGTAATCCTTCATCGTGTATTTATTATGTACTGTAAAAATGAGTTGGAGATTTAGCTTTAAAATGAATTTGCTGGCTGACCAATCACTTTAAGATGGGCAGTGGTGGCCTAGTGGTTAGGACCTTGCCCTTGTGAACTGAAAGTCGCAGGTTTAAGTCCCAGCTCAGGCACCAATGAGGTACCCTTGAGCAAGGTACCGTCCCACTACACTGCTCCCCATAAACACTTCTCATAGCTGCCCGTTGCTCCACTTGTACACGTCTGATGGGTTGAATGCAGAGGTCGCATTTCGTTGAGATGCTTCGGTGTGTTCACAATGACAAATAGTCACGTTCACACTTCACTAGTGGACAGTTATGCTAAACATTTACGTTACGTACATTAAGTTGTTTCTGCTACAGGGGCAACACTAGTTTCTGAAGTCAATGGTGTATTTACTTATTAATATCTGTTGATATTTTTTCATCCTGCTTGTGGTTTTGTATAATCACCTTGATCTGTAAAATTTCTGCTTTTTCAAACATGTTTGGGAGAGAGAGAGAGAGAGAGAGAGAGAGAGAGAGAGAAAAAACAATTCCCATCAGGTTACTTATTTTATCACATGACTGTATATTGTCACACACATGTAATTTCCTCAAATACAAGCACCTTTACTACTCATTAACAGCCCCTTTCCAAAAACAACTCAAGCAGAAGTCAAAAAGTACCCGACCAAGTAAGCTCGGACTAAAGCCCATTTGTTAAACATATCTATATATAGTGTCTCTGAATGCTTAGTATTGATGGGAGTGAATATTATGTACTTTTTCAAACATAATTACAAACTTGTCAATTAATATAAACATTTTGTGATCATTCACTCTGGACTTTGAGTTAACCCATATATTCCAGTAGAGAAAAAACAGATCATTGACAGTTTTTGAATGTCATTTACATGCTTCTTTGTAGTATTTGTCATTGTTCAAGACTTGTAAAAGTAAGCTGCAAATCTGCATAACTCACTCCTTCAGAAACAGGACTAATTGTCCAGAGGGAAGAACGTGTAGAACTATGAGAGTAGTGATAAGACTCTGGTCTCATTACTACAGAAACCTAGAAACCAGTTCTCATGTCCATCTCATAGAACATGAATTTGAAAATGCATATGGTTATTGAGTGGGTTTCACCACCATCAAAACTACCTGACTTCCCTAACAACGACCAGTAACACTTTTGGTCAATGGGTCTCTGTTGCCCACCACAGAGGATAAATTCTGGGAACACACCACTCTCTATCCGAACTAAAGAAGCCTCTTGGATGAGAGGTGAAACGTCTTCAAGGAAGTACAACAGTCCAGTTGCTTTAGATTTAAATACTCTGTCTTCAGATAACCACAATGCAAAGGACACTTGGGGACCTAATTTTTGTTGGCATTGACCTTCTTTCAAGAATGAATCTTTATGTCTGTAAATCAGCCCCCGATTTCCACATAACTGTTAACAATAATTAAAAAAAAACTACAAGCATTAGGTCTGGCCTGCACATTTTTTAGGCTTCAAATGCATGGTCTGGAGGATTGGCAAATTACTGCATTTCAGGCTCTTTTTCAAATGTTTATTACAGTCAGGGATGTATGTTCTACATTCTGGATATTCAGTGCTCCGCCTCCTTAGTAGTTCAGCAAGAGCAGCGGCGCTACTGGTCAAAGTCAAAGATGAACCAGACATTAAAATTTGGGTGCAAAATGCACTGGCCCTAGAAATGAAACTCAAGAGTGATCAGACCTTTACCATGACAATCTACCATCAAGTCAGTAACCAATCAGTCAACATTTGTCCACTGTTAGTGTAACTTGCTGTGATACACACAAATGCTGGTCAAAACATACGTTATTGCCTTTTTGATTCCAGAAAGCAGTTGGATTTCTACATTAGACTGAGAAAATGTTATTTTTTATAGCAATTTAATTTATTACTTTCCTCATAGTACCATCCCTTTGTAAGATTTTCATGAATGTTGCTTATTATTAGACATATTTTGAGCTGGAAGGTGCTTTCTACTCATGTTAAGTGTACTGGTAAGAGTTTTAACATGTTATAATCGTTAAAAGTAAGTGTTTCATACAATAAAAATGTTCCACAAATAGTCTAGTGTAAAGTCAGGCCATTCAAACTTTTTTAAGTACACATAGTTCAGTATTTGGCCTGACTACTGACCAAGTGACTAATGTTACACTCTTCCCTCCTCATACTGAACAACAGTAACTTGGTACTTTTTTTTTACATAGAAAAACATTCATTTAGCCAAGCTTTTTTTATTATTATTATTTAAAATATTTGTTAGCCCTAAAATTTTCTAAAACCTTTTCATACTTAACATTCCATATAGTATTTCCTGTACATCTAAGAACCTTATTTACTGACTTATTTTTGGTCTTCTCTCTTTACCTAAAACATTTAATACTGCTTTTAAAATCTCTCTTTAAATTATAATCCACACACACAGACACACACACACTTTCACTTGTTTTTACTGACAGTCATGTTTTTTGTGTATATGTAAATCACTTTGAGCTGCATTTTAAATGTTTGAAAGATGCTATATAAATAAAGTTTATTATTATCAATATAACATTTAATGTCAGTTTATTTAGGCTCTCAAGAGAATTCCTATAAATAACCTATAAACTATTATGAGTGACTCTTCCTGTTAGGAGTTTATTGCCCGAAGGGGGTGGGGGTGGGAGGTGGGTGGAGGGGGGGGTTGATTTCTAAACCTACTAACATTCTGTGAGTGGGTAATTCAGTGACAGGAAATGCTTGGCATGTTTTCTTCAAAACCAACCATCTCTAGAGGAAGTTCACAGCAGGACGACTGCCCACCTTACACAAATTACAAAATATTTGGTCATTTTGATTTTTTTTTTTTTTTTTAGAACAGTGGAATGTCTAAGAACGTTTTAGTTGACACATTCTGTGGTTAAATGTTTTGTCATGTGGCCTGAACGAAGACATCACGAAACGAAACGATCAGCCACAAAAGTAAAACCACTGACGGATGAAGAGGATAACGCTGATTATTTCATTCCCTCATTACAGTGGCATCCACCAAAGTCTGGATCTAGTAGGCATCAAGTGAAGTTGTGTTGGAAGCAGAAAATATGTGGAAATTGTTATGGCTTGACAGCAGGATCAGAGCATGTCCAAAATGAATCCCAGTATGCAGTCGTTAGTACCTGCGAGGCAAGTCTGTCTGGTCTGATGCCATGGAGGAGCTATTATAGCACAAACTACTGACAAGGTTAATGCTGGTTATGAGAGGTGTCAGAACACACCGGCATCACAGATTGCTGCTGGGGCTGAGTAGCTGCAGACCGTACAGAGTGCCCTTGCCGACCCATATCCGCAAACCTTGGTCACTGCGTCTCCAAGTATACTTCCTTCTGGTAATGGTGTTCCCAAATGATAGTGGCCTCTTTTAACAGAAAAGTGTCCTGCCAGGGCGGCACGGTGGTGGAGTGTCGCCTCACAGTAAGAAGGTCCTGTGTTCGATCCCCGGGTTGGCCACAGGTGCGGAGTTTGACCCGGAAACGGTTGGAAAATGGTTGTGATTCTTACCTTCACCACTTCAAATGCTAAAATTATGATTACACACATGCTAATGTACCCTCATAACCAAGAAGAAGCGGTTGGAAATGGATGGATGGATGGAGTGTCCTGCCACACTGCCAAAATTATTCGGGAACGGTTTGAAGAACATCACAAAGAATTCAGTGTGTCACACTGATGTAAATCGCATAGATGCTCAGATCACCATCAAAGTAATCTGATCCAGAAAGTCCCCAAGTCACTTCTTACAGTATCTGCTGATATCATCTCAATACATACCACAGCACAGCTTTAGAGGTCCTGCAGAGTCCATGCCTTTAGGGGTAATATGGCTGATGGGTGTTTATGGCTTTATAAAGCAGTGATGCCTTCAAATAAATGTCTTGCACATCCTCCATTTATATGTTCCCATTTATATTGATGACACCTGCCTGAAACCAGTGGTTCTCAAGGCCAGTCCTGGGGACCCGCTGACCTGCACAGTTTCACCGATTCCCAGTCCTTAACACACAGAGTCCAGTCAATGAAGAGCTTAATAATTAGCCAATTAGCAGGATCAGATGTGGGGGTGGGGGCAGTAATAGGTGCAGGGCAGGGAGTCCCCTGGATTGTGAAATATTCTTACCTTCACCACTTCAAATGCTAAAATTATGATTACACATATGCTAATGAACCCTCATAACTGTGCTGTAATGTATTAAACTTCATCAACATTGTTTTTTTTTATAGAAATCTCAAGGTATAACTACAATAGAAATAAATACAGCATCACTGAATTATTGCTTATATTACCAGCTGCTTAGAAGGCCTCCTTTCCTTGACTGCACAGATCTTGGCTTCTACACAGATCAGTGTTGATTTAGATGACAACTATTATTCAAGTCCATACTTTTCAGCGGTACCATTTCCACACAAATGCAGGTCATCGTAACAGTACGTCCCAAGGCTAAAATGATACAAGTGCACCCTCTACTGTTGATTGGGGCTTACAGCATCTAGTGCTTGTATGTTGTGTGGTCAATAGGCAATGCTTTATATTCTATTGTACCATATTAGATATCAGAAATTGTCTTTTAAAAGCAATAAAAGCTTTTTGAAGGACCCATGTAGCAGTTCATTCATTGATTGCACCCTTTTATCCCCAAAATAACCCTTTATAAAAGATTAACAGGATATTTTACTTGTTATCTGCATCTTTTGAAGTCATAGCATACTGAGCCAACATGTGCCAACACCTCAAAACTCCTCCCAAAATAAGACCAGTATCAATGGGACAGAGCCTTAAAACAATGTATGTGGGGTATGATATTGCAGAATATTCTCGAACCATGTCAAATGAGAATATTCCACAACAGCCTGAATGATGTGAATGGAGAACGTTCTAGAACGGTTTGAACAGGGGCGAATATTTACAGCTGAGTGAGTGGGGCTGGACATTATAGAGCTGTGTTTAATGGCGGAGACCTTTCAAGAACAGTGCAAATTAGGTGAAAACATATAAGATCACAGTATGAGGGGAAGATGATTTTCCAGAGCAAAGTGAAAGTTAGAAAATATTTTAAACTAGTGAGGAAGGGGAGAATATTTTTAGAGACTATTCTAGAATGAGAAACCAGGGAGAATATTTTAGGGCAATGTAAATATGGGAGAATACTCTAGAACAGGGTCAATAGAGAAGAATAATCTAGAATAAGGTATAAGATGGGGCAGCACGGTGCAGTGGTTAGCGCTGTCGCCTCACAGCGAGAAGGTCTTGGGTTCGATCCTCGGGTCAGCCATGGGTGCCCTTCTGTGCGGAGTTTGCAAGCTCTCCCAGTGTTCGTGTGCTCCGGTTTCCTCCCATAGTCCAAAGGCTGCAGTAGGTTGATTGGATTCTCTAAATTGCCCATAGGTGTGAATGTGTGTGTGAATGGTTGTCTTGTCTATGTGTTGCCCTGCGATGGGTTGGCCTCCTGTCCTGGGTGAACCTGGGATTGGCTCCAGCTTCCCCGCGACCCGGAAACGGGAGAAGCGGTTTAGAAAATGGATGGGTGGGTGGATGGAAGGTATAAGATGAAGAGACTCCTAACAATCCCTTGCAGGTATAGCAGATGTTTAAGTTTGCTGGTGTGACAGAATAAAGGGTCAGGGTTTGTCTCAGCCACAGATACCCTGCCCACTATATACAAGAAGCGTCTGACATTTATAGCACACAGATCTGGGCACAACTATTTGCATTGTACGTATTTGTATGTGTATGCCTGTGTGTTTCATCTACCATGATTAATCTATCAGACAGGAAACAAGTTGTTGCAAGCAGTACGTTTTTGGAGAAAAACTTTTTTTAAGTATAGGATAGCAAGGAAATGTAAAATCCTTGTTTTTTCAAACACATACCATTTGGTTCCAACATGTTTGTTAAATCCCTTTTTTTTAAAACTAACCCACTTAAAAATGTTTTTTAAAAAAACAACACAGAACAGCACTTCATGGTTGTTTCCCGTCAAAGTGGGAAGTTTGTTGCCACATTCAGTGCCAAAACTCCCTGCTCTCTTTGATAAAAGACAGCAGTCTGACTTCCAGACTAGGTCAGGCTGCTCGGGCCTACAACAGGTCAGGGTGTTCTGGTATGCTGGTATGGCTCTATACTTACCATAAGGAGTTCCAGGTCCAAAGTCCTTGGCGGCGTCCTGCATGTACTGACCCAGCAACTCCCCATTGGTGGTTCTGGTCGGGATCTTTCTGTCCAGTTTCTCATAGAAGAACTCCTCAATGCGAGCACCTAAGTGGACACTCAGATTAAGAGGGCAAGTAGATAGCTTAAGGTCACCTCACATACTAAAAACTTGCTTATTAACAGGACCTACTCCCATTCAACTAGGCGGGAAAGACATTTACTGCAGTAATGAGTGTGGCCAAAACTATGGAATGCAAATAGTTTTTGATTTGATGAGCTTTGATTTGATATTGTGACGTTCTGCTCATGACTTAACAAAATCAACATTAGTTTACATACGTCCGAGATATCCAATACGGTTAAAGTACCCATCATGCCAACAACATGAAATCTTAAGAGTATCATATCTGCAACGTCAAATAATGAAAAGCAACGTGATAAAATGCTATATTATATAAAAATAAAAATAGAAATGCAGATACTACAGGCCTAATACTGTCCACAGACTTCATAAAATTACATCAACTTGTAATTCATATTTCTATTATATACTATTATTAGCTTTTCAGTTCACTGCAGTGGCTCTGAAAGGAAGGATAAGTCAATGTGGCTAACAAACAACAAGCACAAAAGAGCAGGATGGAGAGCAAGTAAAGGCATTCTGTTATGGGGCCTATCCAGGGTTCTCTCGTTTTACATCCCACATCGATTGTGTTGTACTGAGATATTTGGAGGCTTGAACTGCAGACCGGGTAGTGTATGGTGACTGGCGTGATAAAAGCTGAGCAGACAATGACACTAAGCGCTCAGAGACGGACACACAGAACGAACAAACGCACATGACAACAAAGTGACCACATAAACTACACAAAATCTCCTAAAAGAGCCAGAGTAGGGCCCAACAGCAGCCCAGTGGGTGGATATATCTATGCATCTATGATTCATGTATGTTTTCAATGTGTCATAATGCCTAGAAGAAATAGCGTGCTGTGGAAAAGTGTCTGTCCCATCCTGATTTTCTCCCCTGTACTAAACTGTTGGGCAACTGGGCAATTTTGTCTTTTTAGCACTGTAGGTTTTGATTGGACCGGCATTGCTCCAATTACTTCATTGTTTACACTGTGCTTCAAAATCTTGACATTAATTTTAGGCTGTCAAACGGCTGTAGAGGACTCCATAATAAAGTAATCGCAGAACATGGAGAACGCCTTCATATTTTAGGTCTAGATTAAGACTTCTTTAAATAAACATCACAGCTCGCTTTTGTTAACACAAACATCAGACTACTGCAGCGTTGGGTCCAAGGAAGGCTTCCTCCAGACCATTGATTGAAGGAATGGGAAGACTCATCTCTCCTCCAGCTTAGCTTTGATCAATAACTCATTAATAGTGTAACCAATATGACCAACACTGCCTCATTTAGTCGATAAAATACATCTAAAATATATCAGAAGCCACAAAAACTGAACAGAACAATCTGCATAAAGAAGCAAGTATTGCTTTCTAAACCTAATAAGATAAAGATATGTATGTATGCTATATGCTACATGTTGTCTCAGGTCCAAATTTCTCGTCATTTGTCCAGTTACACGCCGTATACACTTATATCAGTCACTGCTGGAACTGAGTAGATATTAGTCATACAGTATTAGCTAAGATGCTATGACGCCTCTCAGTCTGTTGGCTTCCATCTGTGCTAAATTAAAGGCTAACAACTTGAGATTGGCTGGAATGTCCCCTCTTTTGTTGCCTCCTCAAACTGAAATATATATTGTGCTTTGACAATAGTAACTGAGGGACTACAGAGTGTTCATTCGGTCTCTAAACAAGTTTACTTTAATGAGTTTTGGACCATTTGTTGCATTATCCATGATTAAT
The DNA here is from genome assembly GCA_037974385.1 of Arnoldichthys spilopterus. Classification (NCBI taxonomy): domain Eukaryota; kingdom Metazoa; phylum Chordata; class Actinopteri; order Characiformes; family Lepidarchidae; genus Arnoldichthys; species Arnoldichthys spilopterus. The sequence goes on along the minus strand of JBBPDA010000081.1, from coordinate 11,682,770 downwards.
TATGGCAAAATGGTTAGAATAAACTCTTACATTTGAACACATTTCAAACAGGACATCAGATCAATTGGTAGACCACCTACAACTAATGGCCTTATTGGTCTTTTCAACAGGCAGTGGCCTACAAACACTGTGCTCCTTTTAAGCTGATCTGGTTTGGCCCCCTTCTCTAAGCTCTAATCTCAAGTCCCAAACTGACCTCAGATCAGCATAAAAGGGCAACCTCCACCCATACCACATTACATCACAGATGGATATTAACAGCTCTTTACGTGAACCTGATGCCATGTTCACACTACATGATTCTGAAAGTGGTCAGATCACGGCACTGTTCGCACAACACAACCTCGAGGTCAGACATATGTGCAGAGTGAACAGAGAGGCGACTGGGGGTCACCAACTAAACCATCTTTCAGCACGACTGGTCCGGCTAGAACAGGCTAGATTTTTGGTCTAGTTGTTGCAGTGTTCAGTGCAGTGGTAGCCTAGTAGTTAGGACATTGGCCTTGTGAACTGAAGGTCGCAGGTTCAAGCCCCAGCCCAGGCACCACTGAGTTTTTTGATATTGTCCCACTACACTGCTCCCTGGGAGCTGTTCCATTGGGTGTTGTGTTGACATGCAGAGGTCACATTTCTTAGTGGTGCTTGAGTGCGTTCACGGTGACAAATAGTCACTTTCACTTCACAAAGTGATTGCTGAAACGTGGAATCGTGTCTGATAGAAAACTTTTGTCAGCAACTCAAAATAGCCTTAAATTAATGTAGTGTGAACAAAGACATTAGTCCAACCAATCATGAAATGAAAAGCCCCTCGTGGATCCTTTATGGATTTAGGATGGAAGACAAAGATTTGAACTTTCCACAGTTCTCAGTAGATGCCTGATCTGACTTCTGATATCAGTCTCACAGCAGTGCTGGTTATCAAGACTCAAATGGTCAAAAAACCAAAATTTGGTCATAACACATCACATATTGGGAAGTGGGTGAGTCATATTTGATAACCATTATATTTAAAAAGTTAAATTATAAAACTGCTTGCCTTGATAGCAGTGAAAGGACAATTTAGTGTTCTACTTTCTCTTTCAGTGATTACATTTCTCAAATATCGTCTACTGAAGAAGCATCATGACTGGCTTTTGGCTTCAACCCTAGAAATGGGACATTTGGGGAAGGGGTGGAGGTGGTGACCTGAAGCACAGGGCACTGCAAAAGCAGACAGACTTACCAGTGTGGTCAACTGGAGCATGGAGAGGGTCAGAAAGTCACAGGTTAGAGTTCTCTCAATTACTACCACAGTAGAATTCAGTCTCTCACTAAAGCCCATACTGAACTGAAGCAGAGAGCTTGTTCAAAGTGCTCACCACCTTCAGATGCAGGTAGCAGGGCCCAACCAATATGGCCGACTTGAGGATTAAAGAAATGAGAAGAACCAATAATATCAGCTGATCTTAATTAGGATTAAAACTAAGCTGTTGTCTGGAGATTGTGACTTCAATCTTCAAAGACTTCAAACCCAGAGATGCCACAGCCAATGGTGTTTTTCCATTGGGAAGTGTGATATGTAAGGTTTTAAACTAAGAATTACCTGTACCATGGGTATGTTCCCTGTCACACAAGAGAACTATGAATGCAGCTGAAGTTTACTGGACATTGTGTGGTGGTCACATTTTCCCTTAAAATGCTACAGTAAACAACAGTAGCAACAACAGACGACCAAGTTCTGAAATATCGTTGACTCAGCATAAGCGGAGGTCTTCTACTTAACAAAATAGTATTTTGGGACAAGTTTTGGGTGGTTTCTCATGTATAACATATGGCTCAGACCAGGCTTGGGTGTGTTTTCTTTCCATTTTGCATCTTTTGTGTAACATTGGCTGCATTGTGAACTTGGGACTAGCTCTGGAAGTTTGTGGAGTTGGTGAATGTGCTCCTCAGTGGAACCATGGCTAATGAGAGCAGTGTGTTAGTTTGGTTTAATCGCTACAGCAGATCTTTACTTTGATTTAAGTTCAGTAGCAGCAGGATCAAGAGGAAGGCTAGATGCCCACAGGGAGAAATTGCACATAGGAGGTATGAAATTACGTTTACAGCATCCACCGCTCTTATCCAGAGTGACGTACATGGGGGTAAAAATACCAGTTAATCCAGCAGGGTTTTTTCTTCAAATTAAGCATTTAGTAAGGACAGATCTGAAAACACACGCCAGCCATAAGCCATTTCTGTGTGTGAGCTGGTTCTGGTCGGATTTGGGCACGCACGCCCCTAGTTCTCATTTATGGTACATGTTATTTGGCAAATGAAATGACCATGTGCGTCTCGGTATACCGCACTGCCCAGTGGAAAAAACACCACATGTAAAGAGTTACTGGCTCTGCTCCCTTTGGGTGGGTAGGATGGTTCCTCCTTTGGCAGTCTCCATTCACGTCCTGTTGCGTTGTCTCATCATGTTATATTAGTCACAGTTGGAAAACACAGATTTTTCATTTCTTGCAGAATATATCTGCTAGCCTTCACCTTCCCAGCTTGGTTGCACTGTGTGTTATTAGGCGAAACCTTTCGAGTGGAATTGGAACGACTAAATGTGGGAGAACATTGGCAAATAAATAAATAAATAAATAGATAGATAGATAGATAGATAGATAGATAGATAGATAGATAGATAGATAGATAAGATAGATAAGATAGATAGATAGATAGATAGATAGATAGATAGATAGATAGATAGATAGATAGATAGATAGATAGATAGAT